>JANSMC010000001.1:0-564967 GCA_029299015.1 Ophiostoma montium
TCTTTCTTTTTTTTTTTTCTTATTTTATTATCTTTTTTTAATAACTTTCTCTCCTTATTACTTTACTTCTTTTATCGCCCTACGAGGCAGTTGCGTACAGAGTTTTCCCGACGGCAGCAGGCCTGCTACCGTAGGGCTTTTACTGTACGAGTTAGCATAGAAGTTCCTTATACTACCAAAAGGTGGTCCATAGGTGTACTAATCAAATCAAATCAAACTTTACTTCTTTTCTTTTTCTTTCCAAGCCTTATTCTCTTTATCGTTTCTTTTCTTTCTTTATTTTCTTTTTCTTACTTATTCTCCGATTAGTATATTTATAACCTAACTTCTTACCTAGTTAAAACTATTCTCTCTTTCTTTTTATTTATTACTACTATATTTACCTCTTTATCTTTTTACGCCCCTAGCCGTACGACTTTAGTACGCGATTTCGACCCGTCGCTTTAGCCGGCTAACTTAAATTCCCGGGACCGAGTTTTCGGCCGTTAGCGGTTATATACTATTTTTCCTACTCGGCCTTATAGTTTTAACTAACTCTTTAATCGGCTTACTTATTACCCCGGGTACGTTAATAATTAAGTATCGTGGCTAATCGTAACCGACTTTTACGGCCTCCTTTATCGCTCGGAGTATAAGAATAAACGGATTAAAGGTATCCCGGTTAAAAATTACTTAATTAGTTTATATAAGTTAAAAAGTTATATTTTTAACTAAAAGTTTATTTTTTTTAATAAGTTTACGTAGCCTTTATATACGTTTTATAAAACCTAAACGGGCTCGCGTACGTCTATCCCGGAGGCGTTTAAAATATAAAATATAAACCTAGACTTCACCCGATAATTAAAGCTATTATTCGCGGCTATTAGTACTATACCGCTATAGTTTACGACTAAAAGTATTTTTTAACCGCCGTAGTCGAGCTAGTTACCGCTAAAGTCTTTTAGTAAAACTCGTTAACGCCAAAATAAACCGTCGTACTAATTAACTAATACAAACTTTTTTATTTATATTTAACTTAAATAAGTATCCTTAACGGTAATTTTAAACTAATTTAAGTACTAACGCCTACCTAGCGTAATAGTTAAACGTATAGCCTTTATACTCTTAATAATATCCGTATCTTTTTTAAAGAACGGGCCGTAACGGAGGAAAATAATAACGGGGAGCTCCGGCCCTTTACGTAGTTCTAATCCCGGGTATACGCCCGGGTCTTTAAACTCGTAAGGAAAGACGCGACGGCGGTAAAACTAAAAACGGTTATACTAAACGGGTAAATTACTACGGTACGTTTTAAACTTAGTAACGCCGATCTAAATCCGTTCCGTATACCGGAGTACCCTTAGTAAAAGCTCGTTATTAACGACTTAAATAGCGCTAACTTACTTAATAACCGCCCGATACGTTATTAACTACTTTTACCCGGTACTCCGATCTAGCCTCGGAAGGGTAAGCGCTTCCCGGCGAAAAACGTCGCTAAGACTTTAAATAAGTAGCTCGTAGCCCGGTATTAAGTACGGACGACCCCGTTCCTAGCGGCCGCCTTTATAACGTTAAAACGGCGACTAGTTATATTTAATTAGCCGTAAGTATAAGCCCTTACGAACCGAGTTAGTAACGTCCTTTTTAACTAAAGTAATAAGGGCGCGGTTTCCGAGTTATTATTTACTTTATTTAGTAGTAATAATAGTAAAAGGGATATAATCCTTATTATACTTACGCCTAGGGTAACGGTTTAAACGCCGTTAAATATAGGTAACTTATTATTAGTACTAGACGACGTTATTTAGGCGTCGTCTATACTAGTAACGAAAAGCCCGTACTTAGTAAGCGACGGTTTTTTAACGAAGGTCGGACCGGATTACGTCTTAGGATAGCCGGGCTAGTTAACTTTTTAGGCTAGCTATATAGTAGAGTAAAAACGGGTCCGACGGGCTAGGACGGAGTAAAAACGGGCGGATCGGGCGGAGCGGGTAGCTAAAAAATAACGGTAATAACTAAGGCTAAAGCTTTTTAGTTTTAGGAATCTTTTTTAAATTTTTTTTTTAAGTCCTTTAGTATTATTAGTTTCTTAACTCTTTTCCTTTCTTTTACTTTTTTTTTCTTTTTTTTATTTTTATTTTTTTTCTTCTTTTCGGAACTTTAATTCCCCCCTTTTTATTCTAATCGCTTACTTTTTACTCCTTTCCCTTTTTTTTTTCCTTACTCTCGTTTACAACGATAATAAAAAAAAAGGAGTAAGGGAGGAATTAAGTAATATTAAAAAGGCGCCTACTCCTTTATTTTTTTATTTTTTTCGTATTATACTCTTTTTTCTTATTTTTTAGTTATAATTAGTAAAGCAGTTTACCGATTACTAGACCGGGGAAATACTTTTACCGCTCCTTACCGCCTTCTTATAATTATAGACTAAGGCGTAATCTCCTTAAGGAGATTCCTTAGGGCTACGAAGTAAGAAAGGTATAAACGTATTTATATACTACGGAATTAATATCTTTAATTTATCAATTAGAGTTTCATCCGGATCAGAGTACGCCCGATATCCTTATCAAAATTCTAGAGTAATACGATAAGTCCTCGTAAAGTTCCAAATCGGGCCTCCTAGCGCCCGCCAGGGGAGCCCGTACCCGGCTAGCTAGTGCACTTCTTATAGCTATGAGTTGTGTAGTTATGGTGTGGTTGGTTAGGTAGAAGGCTTAGAGCCCGTACTTAGCTCTTCGCTTTTACTATAGATAGTTTATAGGAGTATAAATTAATCAAAAATTATTTAAAGTTATTAAAAAGCTTTTTAGGATAGTTTTTTACCCGATTATAATAATATACGATATTTTTAATAAAATAATACGTTAATTTATATATACGTAAAAACGATAGACTAGTTAGTAAATTAAGCCGTCGAAATTTTTTTTTTAGCCTCCTTATAACCCAGATTTAAACTCAATTAAGTATTACTAGGCTCGTTTAAAAACTATTCTTACCAAAAAATACCCTAATGTTTAGAAATTAAAAAAAAACATCGCGGATATAGCTTTTTTTCAAGGGATTTTCCAGGAGTGTTAAGAAGCGATTAACCAAAACTTTATCGACAGCCTAATTAATTCAATGCCTCGTCGCTTGGCAACGGTACGTCGGGCCAAGGGCTAGTATACCAGATATTAAAGCCCTAAAGCAGGGCTTTATATACATGTACTTATTTTTTTCATATCGTTTATAGTTTTTGTACTGCGTACGATTTTATTTTTGTACCTCTACCAGCGTTTTCGAAAAAATCCGTTAGTGGTGTCTAGTGTCCTCAAATTTCTGAACAGTAGGGTACTCTGCACATCCTTGGCGGTGGGGGAAAGAGCGCACCTAATCTCTAGGCTGCTGCAGCTACCCCAAGAAGGGACGACGGACGCAACGTCACGG
Source organism: Ophiostoma montium (assembly GCA_029299015.1). Classification (NCBI taxonomy): domain Eukaryota; kingdom Fungi; phylum Ascomycota; class Sordariomycetes; order Ophiostomatales; family Ophiostomataceae; genus Ophiostoma; species Ophiostoma montium. Next base: position 3,406 of record JANSMC010000001.1, read on the forward strand.
TCGGGACTTTTCCCCGGGCTTCCGTTTGATGCTTATTCAGCCACCAGCAAACGGCATGATAAGCACAGCCAAAGAAACTCACAGTGACCAGAACAAGTGAATGATGATTGGTTTGGTTGGGGTTTTAAGTTAAATCGCGATGAATGATGGCCGTGAATAGTGGCATAGCATAGTATTGATTGTGATTAAAGTGCCCTGGCGCCATGGGCGTGAATAAGCTGCCAAAGTGCTAGCGTCTATAACAACTACGAGTAGAGAACAAAACAAGGAAACATTATCATGAAAGCATTATGATGCCATTGGCATCGCGAAGCATAAGATAAATGACACCACGGCCACCACTGCCTACCATCACTCGTTCCCGGTCGGATCATACACGTCGGGCTGAAAGTCGCTGGAGCAGAAATGCGCCGCCGTGCTCATCTTGCTGCGGAACGACACAGACTGCCGATCCATGGCATCGTGGGTCGCCTTCTTCCCCTCGTAGTGCCACTGCGAGAAGCGCAGCAAGGTCTCTTGCTTGCCATCGGCAGATGCCTGGGGCTGGGGTTCAGCTGGTAGATCCGCAGCCGGCGTGACAGCTGCATCCACTTGCGTGGGCTGGCCCGGCACTTGTGGTGTGGGGTAGGATGCCATGGGCGATGCCGCAAAGGTGTCACTGAGCCGGTTCCGCAGTGCAGACGATGACCAGGTGCCGGTGCCAAACAGTGCCGCGTTCACCTCGGATGGCGCATTGCCAAAGATGCATGGCAGCTGCGAAAGGAGGTCCACGCCCGTACTCGGCATGGGCTGTTGGGCCCCGTAGGTGATGCTTCCAACGTGAAAGATCTTATAGTCATTGGCATGTTGAACATCAGCTGCAGAAAGCGCAGGCGCAGATCCCGATGCTTCCTGGGCAGAAGATGCCGGCCCCTCACCGGCAGACACATCATCCATCTTCCTTTCGTCAGATGATAGCGGGTGAAGAGCATTGGCCGTGGGCGTGGCGGCATTGAGACTGTGGGCTCCAGCTGCTGTCTCTCCGGCCACTCTGGTTGTCCCAGAAGCAAGCCCGGATGTCGCTGCCGGAGCTGATTCCAAAACGCCGTCCTCCACCACCAGAGAAACGGCCTGGGCAGGGCCGCCTGCAGGAGCAACGTCAGGGGTCAATGGCTCTGCTTTGTGCTGGAAGTAAGCTGGCGAGTTGATGGAAGACCCGGGAGTCAATTCGGGCGTGTTTTCGTATGCCGAAAGTGAGGCGTGAGCTGGATAGGCGTCGCTGCGTGCCGGCGTAGACGTGCTGAGGACAGCCGCCGAGATGGGCTCCGCAGCTGTCCCCGAGGCATCGACCGCCTGCTCCGGAGGCACCGGCTCTCCGGCGATGATCGTGGCCGACCGTGCCCAATCTTGTGTCAGGGCCACGGCAACATGAGCTGGGGTATGGAATCGGCTCAGCACTGCTTCCGCCACTGCTCTCGATGGCTGCGATGGCCGATACAGGATGTCGTAGTGGTCCGGGCGGAACAGCAGCGACATGCGTCGAACAATGGTGCTTTCACTCCGGCCAATGTTGGACTCGGGGAACCGGTATGTGGGAAGAAGAGGGCTCTCGCTGCGGTCCAAGTAGGCAATCTCGAGAACTATGTCGCTGCTCTTCAGCAAGACGTTGGTGAGCAATTCCATCCGCAAGTGGTCGATTTCGCAGTTGGGCCGCTCAATCCAGTCCTGGCAGTAGCCGACGACGCCCATGTCGTGGGCGAGAAAGCCCTCGTACTTTTCTGCGTGCTCCTTTAGGTACGAAGCAGCAAGAAGCCGGAGGTGGTAGATGATGGCGTTGCTGGCGCCGACGTCGTTAAATGCGGTAGTTACAGTTTCCATGGCCTTTTCAGCGTCTGGGTAAACGCTGACAATGTTGCCAAAGAGGATATCGGTCTCCTCAACCATGTCCTCATAGACATATGGGTCGTAGCCACCAACGTTGCGGATGTAGTCGTTGAGGTCAAGCAGGCGGGCTCGCTCCTGGGCGAGGAGGTCTGCATTGCCACTGTGGACAAGGAGCTCAAAGTAGCAGAAGCCAATTGCTTGAGAAGAGGTAGGTTAGTTCAAGAACAAGAACGACTGCTCACAGACAACGACTTACCTCGCCATCCACAATTGCCGTCACCACGAACGGGGCGGTAAAGAGGAAAGGCACGTGGGAGTTTCTATTCGCGTTAGACACGATGCGGCCACATGAATCAAAGCTGTAGAGGGCTTACCTGTGTCTTTTCTACAAAGGACGGGTCGGCGTTGGTGTACAGTTTCCCAATGTCTTCTGCGGGGTAGATCTCGCCGATGCCAGGGCCCTGCAAGCATAGGTTAGGACGGAATGAAGCCCACAGAATAACGTGCGACTCACCTCGGCGTCGGGCCGGTAGCTTTGTGCGGCTGCCTGCTGGGCGGCAATCTCGGCGGCAATGACATCCTGGTCGAGGGCCGTGGTCTGCGCAAAGTCGGCCGGCATGGCGATGTGGTGTGGGGCGTGTAGTAGGTGGTTGTTTGAGTATTGTGCGTGTGGTGGTGGTATCTGCTGCGACTGCTGGTACAGACGCTGGTATGAAAGCAGCGGAGCAGCGAGAGAAGAAGAAGAAGGGTGGATGTTGCCAACGTAGGCCGGCGGATCGAAGAATGCGTACTCGTAGGCGCTGCTGGGGTGGACGATGGGCAATGTCTGCGGCCTCTTTGTGCGGCGGTCCTGGATTTGCTGCTGCAGGTGCTGGTGGTAGCTGTACGGGTGGTCGTTGCGAGGGCTGCAGTTGACGTGGTGATGATGGGGGCGGCGTGGATGTTGGTGTTGGCGGGGGTTCTGGGGAGGAGCGATAGCGGCAAGGGAGGAGGCAGGAGCGGTGGTGGCAGTGATGTTTGCGGGGGACGCGGCGCTAAAGTCGACTGGTGGACTAATGACAGGGAAGGCGCTAGGCGTTGGTGATGGCGCGGGCGCTAGCGGGGAAGGAGCTGTACTGCCGGAAAAGAGCTGTGGGTGGGCGGGTGTCGCAAGACTTGTGGCATACCCTGGCTTTTGCGTTTCGACGCAATTTTCTTCAAAGAAAACAAGGCCACCACCTGCTTCTGCCGCTGGAGAGGTCAGCTCGGGTCCGGGAAATGCTTGCACTCCGGCATTGGCGTTGTCGAGCCCCCGGGAGCTAGCGTCCGCAACGGAGAACGGCTGCTGTGGGTACGCGTAGACAAAGTCCGACGGTCCTTCTGACGGAGCCGCGAGCGGAGGCGGCTGCTGGAACGGTGTCGAGAAGGTCGTGGGCTGGGCTGTGGAATACAGCTGCTGCTGAAAGGCCGGCTGGAACTGGAGCTGGAGCTGGCTCTGCAGCTGGTTCTGGATCTGGGTCTGAAGCTGGGTCTGGAGCTGGAGCTCATACAGCCGATTGTCTTCCTCTTGTTGACGCTTCTGCTCCTGGAGCTCGAGCTGTTGCTGGTACTGCTGTCGACGCAGCTCGTGGTGCTGGTAGCTTGCATAGTCGGTAAACTCGATGATGATGGGGCACGGAGGCTCCAAAAGGGAGACCGGTGCCGATGACGGCTTGAACATCTTGGGAATGGAAGGAGCGGGGGCAGAAAGGCGAAATACCAAGAGAATAAGGAAGGGGTGAGGAGGAAAGGAGCCTCAAAAGTGTTCGGCGAGGGAAGGAGCTTGGGGGGTAGGCGGCGAGAGAAGCAATGGCTGAATCTGGAAGCCGCAAGTTATGGGAAAGAAGCAGATTTTTGAAGCAGCTGTACAAGATTGTCAGATAGCAGGAGGGGGGTAAGTGACAGACGAGGAGGAGATGACAGGCCAATGCCGGGCAAGGCTGCACGGCCAAGGTCAGAGACTGCTGGACAGTACCGAGTCGCTGCAGACACCAAGGATCACGAGAGCGAAGCACCATAAAGGCAAAGACGAAAACAAAAGCAAAAGCGCATGCAAAAGAAGACAATGGGCAGGAAGGAGCAAGACGGTCCCGAAACACAGAGGGAAGGAGCGCGGGTGGTAGGATTCATATCTTTTTTGGAGATGGTCCGGAAGGAGCGAATGGGCGGATGATGTGGTCCGGCGCACACAGAACGAGGACGCGCGGGTGCAGCCAGACCAGCCAGACCAGACCAGCCAGACCAGGCCAGGCAGGACAAAGGCAGTGGAGCCAGCGTCTGCACTCTATCATGGGCATTATCCAGAGGCACGCAAGCCGGCTCTTTGTGAGTTATCACACAGCACCATGAACGTGCTCGTATCGTGTGCTGCGTTTGTGACATGGCAGCGCCAATCGTCTTTTCGGGCTGCGGCGATGAGGAAAGAGCGGCCGTCGTGCCAGGGCAGCTACCCGTCTCGTGTCCACAGCTCCTTCCGTCTGTTGCATCGGCCTGTGTTGCTTGCTCCTTTTACTCAGTGCATAGTCTAGTCTCGCTATGTCGGTGTTTTGTACTCGTATTATTTTTCTGTCCTCTCTGACGACCAGCAAAGTGCCAATATGCCTGATCAGCCAGATACGATACAGGTCACCCGAGCAAGACCAATCACAGCATTGCCAATCGCTGATCACGATCCTCGTGCTGTTTTGCCTGTTACAAGGTACTCGTATGCAGCCATCGCCTCGCTCTCGGCCTTCCTCCGCGTTGTTGGTGTACAACAACCGTGCATCGTGACCCAGACCATCTCCCGTCCCTCAACCGTCTTGGCCGTCTGCGTGTGGCATGCCATCCATGTGCACAACAGGGACAAAGGCCGGCTGGAGCTTGGGGGGGGGGGGCATCCCATTCGCGGAGGGTCTAACAGGGGGCAAGTGGGCAGATCAGCGGGAGGGATGTCTTGTTTCGTAAGAAAAAAGGCAGCAAACGGCATCAGGATACTCGGTACATCAATAAGAAGAAGAGGGCAACCGGTGTCAGCCACTCGCCAGGACCAACAGCAGGCTTTGCCGGACCGGGCCAAGCTCCACCAGAGCTCAATCCCGGCTGGCGCCACTGGCGATACGACAGCAGAGGGAAGTCTTTACGCGGACGTCTAGGCCCAGAGTACTCATGCTCTGTACGGAGTACGAGTACTTGCACGAACGAGCCTCCCAAACTCCGTCTCCGTCCTCGGATCCTCCGGTCTAGCCTCTCGGTCAGACAAGGGTGATGTCATGTCTTTTTTCTGGACAACTGGCCTCGCCGTCATCTACAGTCTGATGTCTCAACGGCGATCAACAGCGACACCGCAGAAAACGTCTGCGAGTACGAATACTACGAGTTCTCGTACTCTGCTGGACGCGTTGGGGACAGGCAAGCGGTCGACCAGGGCTGTGCCACTGTAAAGCTAAAATGCGTGCTCCCGGTAGTGTCAAAGCGTCCACTCCACCAGCGCCTTCACTTCCCCCCATCAGCCATCAGCATCAGCCATCAGCCATCAGCCATCAGCCCTCGGTGTGTGCTCCGTATGTGGACTCTGATCGACACACCCACCACGACTTGCGGAGTACGGAGAATAGTACGAATACGGTAGAGAAGATCCTTCTTTGCATGCAGATGCCGTTCGCTTGATGGCGAGAGGAGGCGGCAAAGGAGAAGCCGCCGTGATCTGGAACAGCGTCTCGGGGTTTAGGTGATGCATAATATCTGCAAGTCCAAGACAAACACAGCAAGACGCAAGACGCAAACGTAAGACGCAAGACCGTTGGCTTGGGCCTGATACCATTGCGGCTTGAATTTTTGCGAGTACTTGCACATCGAGTCCTGTCCCGCACGGCATATTGAGCCTAAAAAAGCATTTTGAAATTGCAGCAGTCTCGGCGGCTCACTACGGAGTAGACAGATATTGTTTATTACAAAAGCACAATCAGCCTCTTCACAGCCGATCGTCTTGCATGAACAGCGTCTGTCAGTTTCCAACGTGACGGGACTTTTTTATCCTGACGGCTCGCTAGTTTGCCTCCCACGTCCCATTCTCGTGCATGGCTCGTCGCCGGCACAGGCCGTCCGGCAATGGGATCAAACAAACGGGTCCAACGGGTCCAGCAGGAAAAAGGACGGCTGGCGGGATTTTGGGGCTCTTACAAGAGAGAAAAAAAGGTACAAAAAAAGCCAGCTGCCGTACCGTGCCGTCCTCCCGTGGGACGGGATGGCTTTTTGTCGAGATCGGTTGGTGCTTGGCGTTTGACCAAAGTTGGACCGTAGAGTTGGACCAAGAGGGCTTTGTTTCTGGATTCGTGATGGACCGTGCCGGATCACCCTGGCCACCGGTTGCTGCTGTCACCCGACTGTTGCCTCCTCTCGATGAGCAAGTGTGTGTGTGTGTGTATCTGTCTGTCTTGTGTTGTGTTCCCTGTGCAACACGGGCATGCCTTGGACAGCGTGAATTTCCTGTCCCGCCTGTGTATCCTGTGCGAGGCAGTCTGCGGTGACGCGCTGTGCTCGTGATTTGACTTGCTCCCGAGAAAATGACATGTCGTCTCATCAAAAGAAAGTGGAGATGGCGTCACGCCACTGGTGTTGATGTTTGTTTTCTTTTTCCTTTTTCCTTTTTCCTTTTTCCTTTTTCCTTTTTCCTTTTTCCTTTTTCCTTTTTCCTTTTTCCTTTTTCCTTTTTCCTTTTTTTTCTAGTTTCTCTCTCTTTTGATTGCCTTTTGTTTCACGACTACTTCTCCTTTTTTGTCTTCAATTTCTTTGTCTTATTGTCTCTACGGAGTACTCCCCCTCCCCGTATCCCTCGTCGCTCGTCATTCATCACTTATCATCTCTCATACGACCGGTAGCACAGCTTACCTCTCATCATATAACGAGTAGCACCCCATAAAGCAAAGATTGCCCGCTGATTGCCCGTCTTGCAGGGATTCGCCAGCTGAACTCTGCTCTGTTTGCCGACCTGAGATGGGCAGTCTGTTGTCGTTGTACTGGTAGTTGTACACGTACTCTACCGTTGCAACTGCTACACTCTGAAAGCCTGCTTACGGCATCTACACCGCTTCTTCACAGACACAGCAAGAGCAAGAACAAGGACTACGACAACTCGTACCAATATTTGCACAAGTGCTCCGTAAAAATCAATATTGATATGGATACTACGGAGTACTCGTACTCGTAGAGCCCCATTTCCGCCTGTTCGTCTGTTCGTCAGTTCGTCATTACGAGTTCTGCGTCAACCTCCCAGCTTGGCCCGCAGCCGTCCATGCGGCCTGCCGTCGCCGCAGCCGCCCTTTGGCCGGGGTCGGGGGCACATGGAAGCCGCTGCTGCTGTCGGCGCCGCCGCCCAAGCCCATGCCCATGCCCAGGCCCAGGCCCAGGCCCAGGCCCAACCCCCCCATGTCGGCCTGCTGCAGTGTTGCCTCGGTGCTCTGAAAAATGCTGTCGGCCAGCCCGGCCACGGCCTCGGTCATGGTGGCCCACTGGCGCGTGCGGGCGGTCTCGTCGTCGGCTTCGAGCTGCAGCACGCCGAGGCGCTGGTCCATGGTACCTTCAATTTGGCCGTCGAGGATGAGGAAGCCGACAATGTCCTGGACCTCGGCGTCGCTGATGCGGATCTGGGCGGCGATCCAAGCCGTAAACAGGCTGGTGTAGGGCGCAATGATGCGCAGGATGGCCTTGGTGCGCATGCTGCGCGTGACCTCGTCAATGTTCTCGGCAATAAAAGCATCCTGCAGCAGGTCCGGGTTCTTGTGCAGCACGGCCTCGTAGCGGTGGACGTCGTCGTGCTGGTAGGCCTCGACGAGGTCGGTCATGGCGGTGATGCGCGGGTCGTTGCGGTAGGGTTTTGTCTCTTGCGAGTCAAAGGGGTTGATGTTGGAGCGCATCAGCATGGTGGCGAGCAGCAGATATTTGAGGACTTGGATGCGCTGCAGCGAGCCGGCCTCGTCATAGTTGCGAAAGGACTCGAAGAAATCGCTCTGGGCGGCGCTCCAGCTGCCCTCGCTCATGTGCATCTTGCCGCCGCACTCGCGGATGATGCCCATGATCTTGGGGTGCGGCACGGCGGACCGCACGGTCAGCGCGCGCTGGTACAGCTGCTTGAGCTGCTTGTTGTTGCGGCGCTCGGCGTACATTTGGATCTCGAGGGCGTAAATCTCCAACAGGTAGGTGCCTTTTCCGTGGTCGTCGGCGCCGTCGGGCCGCTGGCAAGCGGCGTGCAGCTCGCGTACCTTTTTGGTGACCTGCAGGTACTTTTGCCGGTCGAGCAGCAGCTTGGCCTGCTTAATGTTGGTCTTGAGCCAGAGCCGCTCGTTGTTGGTGCTCTGGAAGCAGGAGAGCGTCAGGTCGTAGAGCGACTCGAGAAATTGGGCGGCGTCGTCGTCGTCGGCGGCGGCGGACCCCGCCGACGTCTTCTCAAAGTAGTCGAGCATGTTGTTGATGGACTTCTCCGAGTAGTTGCGCGTGACGGCGGACCGCACGTACGTCAGCAGCTCCTGGTAGTGGCGGACGGCATCCTCGTAGCGGCCCAGCCGGAACTCGAGCTTGATGGCCTGCTTGAGCCCCTTGAAGCCCCATTCGCCCTTTTCACTCTCGAGCTCGGGGATGCCCAGAAACTCGCCAATGGCTTCCTCGGGGTCCGTCAGCTTGGTCTGCTTGGCGTTGTAGTACTTGTTTTCAATGGTGGCCTCGCCGGCGTCGTCGGCCTCGTCCTCGTCGTCCTCGTACTCAAAGTCGTACTCCTCGTCGCCAGAGTCTTGCATAAAGTCGTCGTCAGACATGATGGGCAATCAGGCGCGCAGGCGTGTTTTGGGAGCGTCAAGTCGTCAGGTCATTAGTCGTTAGGTCGTCGGGTCATCAGCAACGAGAAGACGTACGAGGCTGGCGTCAATGAGATTGATATCGATGGCGATGCCGTGAGGGGCCCCAGCTGTAAGCTCGTGCTGTAGCCTGGCCCCACCGGATACACGATGACCCACTTATCAGCATCCTCTTATGTAAGGCGCGCAGCCTTCTTTTGGCCTTAACTTCCTGCAGCATTTCAATTGTGTCGGCACAACAACAACCTTTTATTTCCCGGCCACAAACACCCAACATGGGCAGCGGCGATCTCAACGCGAAAAAGAGCTGGCACGTTGTCAACGTCAAGAACCAGAAAAAAGTATGGGACAGCGAACAGCAGGCGCTGGCGGCGCGCAAACGCGACAATGAGCGGGCCGAGGAGCTGCGCAAAGAGCGGCAGGAAGAGGAGATTGCGCGGCAGCTGGAGGCGGCGGGCGGCAAGAAGCGCGTCGACCGCGTCGACTGGATGTACCAGGGGCCCGGGTCGGGCGACGGTAGTGGCAGTGGCAGTGGCATGGTGACGGAAGAGGCCGAAGCCTTTTTGCTGGGCAAGCGGCGCATCAACGCAATTGTTGCGGGCGAGGACCACAAGCAGCTGCAAAAGAGCACCATTGACGAGCGGTTTTCTTCTGCTGCCGCCGGAACACCACCACCACTGCTGGGCGCGACACCGACGTCGGCGCGCGACATGGCGACCAAGATCCGCGAGGACCCGCTGCTGGCCATCAAGCGGCAAGAGCAGCAGCAGTACGAGGCCCTGGCCAACGACCCTGTGCGGCGGCGACAGATGATGGCAGCCATGGGGATCAAGGACAAGGACAAGGACAAGGAGGGGGAGGAGAAGAGACGGTCACACCGGCACCGCGATGAACACAGACATCGTGACGATCGAGACCGGCACCGACACCGACACCACGACGACAGAGACAGACATCGGCATCGCGACGACAGAGACAGAGACAGACACCACCGCGACCACGACCGCAGCCGTGATCGAAGCGATCGAGGCGATCGAGGCGATCGAAAGGAGCATGGACGCGACGACGACGAACGGCACAGGCGGCGGCACCACGACCGGTCACCGCGGCGTGACTCGCGAGAGCGCACACGGGATCGGGATGGGGGACGCGATGGGGCACGCAGTGACGGCCGACGCGACGGGCGGCGAGAGCGGAGTTCACGGTCGGCGTCACGGTCACGGTCGCAGTCGCCGCGGGAGCGCAAGACTCGGGATGACCGAGACAGACGGAGTGATCGCTACGATCGCTATGATCGCCATGACCGCGGACACAACGACCGCAGGCCAAACGGAATTTCACAAACTGGCGGGAAAAATGACGAGGCTGCCGAGGCAGAGAGAGCGCGCAAACTGGCAGCCATGCAGGCCAATGCGAGCAGCCTCGAGACGGAGCGCAGCAAGCGGCTGGCCGAGATCGAGGCGCAGGAGGCAGCCGCCCGGGCAGCCGACGACGCGGCGCGCAGCAAGGCGGCCGGCGGCACGACGGCGTTTAGCACGAACCTGCACCAAAAGGCCGGCGACATGGGCCTGGCCGACCGTCTGGGCCGCAGCCGTCGTGGGCTCGTGCGGGATGACGATTAGCGGTCGTTTGATAGTTTTATGATTTGATTTGATTTTTTATTTATTTATTCTTTTTCTAATATCTGTACTGCTCGTATTGGGCGGCTTCTTGGCGGCGCGCGTCGATGCGGGCCAGCACGTCGGCGTCGTAGACGCTGGATGGGTCTTGGCCCTTGAGCAGCACGAGGTCCTGGTGGCGGCTGGCCTCTTCGCGCGTCATGCAGACGAGGTCCGACAGGCGCAGCCGGGCGGTGCGCTGCTCGGCCTGCAGCGGCATGTCGCCTTGCAGGTCGATGGCGGCGGGGTGGACGCGGTCGATGAGGGTGTCGACGTCGATGTCGCTCAAGGTGATGGTGCCGGTGTTGGTGTTGGTGCTGGTGGCACCCGCGGGCAGCTGCCACCGGACGAGCGTTGTGCGCGTCGGCAGCCCCGACACGACGCTGCGGCCGCGGTAGACCTCTTCGACGAGGAACGCGACGTCGCCGGCCGTCAGCGGCACACGCAAGCCATACGCGAGGCTGGCCGTGTTGTTCTTTTTTTTCTGAGTCTTCTCCGTATTGTCCTCACCCCCCGCCTCCCCTGCCGCCTCCACCCGCCGCACCAGCTTCTCCTCAAACCCGTGCACCGACGTCAGGATCTGGTCGTACAGCTTGTCGCGGCCCTTGACCGCCGAGTACTCGTACGGGTACCCCGACAGCGTCAGCAGCACGTGGTTGGCCAGCGTGTAGCCAAACACGGCCGGCATCGTGCCCAGCACCGGCAAAATGCGCACGCGGAAGTCCGGCAGCGCGCCCAGCTCGCGCACGGCTTCTTTTCCTTTGGCAAACTGCTCGTCCGACAGCGGCAGCAGCGCGGCGCGGCCATCGCCCGCCACGGCGGCCGTCTCGGTCGAGTAGACCGCGGGGATGCCCGACGTGATGCCCAGCAGCTTGAGGCGGCGGCGCGTGGCGCGCGACAGCCGGTCGTCGGAGCTGGCGCCAATGTCGCCGACGACGACGCGCGTCGGGTCCGATTTTGTGCCGGCGCCCATGCTGGCGATAATGGGCAGCGCGTGCGCGTGGCAGTACCGCAGCAGCTCGACCTTGGTGTCGATGTTGTCGATGGCGTCAATAATAAAGGATATCGGGCGTTCTTCGGTCGATTCCGTTCCGTCCACATCACTGTCCTTCCACGCCCCGAGAAGGGCCGGCGCCGACGCGGCGTCAAACTTCTGCCGCCGCAGGTCAAAGCGCACCCAGGGGCTGACGGCCAGCAAGCGGCGCGCCAGCACGTGCACCTTGGGCCGCCCGACGTCGGCCAGCGTCGCGACCGCGTGCCGGTTCAGCGAGCTCAGCGACACCTGGTCAAAGTCGACGAGGCGGATGCGCGCGACGCCCGAGCGAGCGAGCGCCGCGCAGCAGTGCGACCCGACACCGCCGCAGCCGACGACGACAACCGTGGCGTCGCGGACCTTTTGTAGGCCGGCCGCCGTTAAAAACGCCTGGTTGCGCGTCAGCTGCTCCAAGATCACATCCTCGGCATAGTCGCCGGCCTGGGCGCGGCGGGCCAGCGCCAGCGCACGGCGCTCCTCGGGGTCGTCGATGTCGTCGCTGTCAGGGGTACCATCCTGCTGCTGCTGCTCCTCCTCCTCTAGAGCCACCTCGTGCTCAATGTCCGCCTTGAGCCGGCGCAGGCGCGAGGCGTTGGCGTGCTGCTGGAACCCGAGCAGCAGGCCGGCAGCCACGGCGCCCGACACAACGGCCGTGGCGGCCAGCTGCAGCGGACGGCTGTTGCTGGCCTGCGTGAGTAGGGACATTCTGTGGGCGGCGAACATCATTGGAAGAGCAGAACCACAAAGACTCAACTAAACAAAAGAAACGCAAAACTCGTCGACGCACGTCATTGTGGCCCCTCGCGAGAAGAAACATTTTTGTGGGTCCGAGCGGCCGCTACAGCTACATGGGATCAGCAGCGTCACGCACAAACCGTCAAGTTACACTTCACATTGATTGAGTCGTATTATGGTATAATAGTGGTATAGAACAGTAGCAATGAGAAGCAAGGCTGGAGTAGACTGGTCTTTTCTATTCCAACCTCGAGGTTGACAAGTGACAAAGGAAAGCATGATACATGTAGAACAGCAGTCTTGGACGAGGGGTGAGAAGAGAAGATGACATATGAAAGAGAAGCGAAAGAAGAGAGGAAGAGAAAGAAGAGAAGAAAAGGAATGAATAAAGAAGTAAGTAAAGAAAGAAGAAAAAGGGAGACAATAAAAAACGTAAAAAAAAGAAACAGACAGTGGCCGTCATGTATCCAAAACGGCCCGAAAGCCACGAATTAAAGAAACAACAGTAAGAAAAAAAAGGGTTATACCAGAAGAGAACGCAGCACGAAAAGAAGAAGAGAAAGAAAAAGAGAGAAAAAAAGAAAACGAAAGCAAGACACCGTATATACAGCCATGACTAATCACTTAGTCATCGCTACATGATCGTGCAGCTGCTGCTCTCGCGGTCTTTCTTGACGCTCAGGGCCACGCGTGCCGCCTCCGTAAAGGCCTCGTTGACGCCCCGGTTGCGCATTGCCGAGCACTCCAGGTAGCGCATCGCGTTGATGCGGCGCGCCACCTCGAGGCCCTGGTCGTAGTTGATCATCGGCTTCTTCTCGCGCGCCGCCGCTCCAGAGCCGGCAGCCGGTGCTGCTGCTGCGGCACCGTCGGCCGTCGCCGCGGCATCGCCCTTGGCAGCGCCGTCGGGGCCCGTGGCCGCTGCCGCTGCGTCGCCGCCGGCCTCGTCGTCCTCGTCGCCGCCCTCGCGCAGGTCGCACTTGAGCGCCACCAGCACCAGCTTCACATTGGGGCAGTTGTCGGCAATCTCGCCCACCCACTTGGACTCGACGTTCTCGAGCGAGTCGCGGCTGTCGACGCTGTAGCAGAGCATGATCAGGTCCGTGTCATCTAGGCTGTTAGCAGCGGCTTAGACACGTTCAGGAAAAGGGGATGGTCGTACCGTATGAAAGACTGCGTAACCGGTCAAACTCTTCTTGGCCGGCCGTGTCCCAGAGAGACAGCTCAATGTGGACGTTGTCGACAAAAATGTCTGTTTGTTAGCTGCTGTCGTCCGTCTTTCCTTCACACCCTCAGACCACTTACCATGGACGTAGTTTTCAAAGACGGTGGGTTCGTAGACAGTCGGAAAGTAGCTGGGCAGGTTAGTCTCGGTCAACAACAGCGCGCAGAGACAAGAAGGAGACGCACCCTCTCGTAAAGACGTTGAGCAATGATGTCTTGCCGCAAGCACCGTCGCCACTGAATGGTTAGCATAGTCCAGAAAAAAGGCACAGATAAGAGTACGCACAGCAGCACCAGCTTGCGCTGCACGTTTTTGGAACCGCCACAGAGGAGCGGCATTTTGATGAAAGAGAGATGGGAGGTTGCGACAGGTCGAGGGGGACGGGATCGCGATCGGGAAGCGTGTCGGGAGTCGATGCGCGCGATGAGAGAAGATAGTGTCCAAGCAAGGATCGACGGGAGCGGACGGCAGATGCAAACTCAAAGGAAGCAGAAACCAGACGGAAGACTGCCGAACGGGTAAAAACTAAAACAAAAACAAAAAAGAAACGCGGATGTTTGTTTTGTTTGGTTCGGCTGCGGACAGGGTTTGGTGGACTGGACTGGACTGGGAGTGGGTGGTGGTGGTGGCCGACGGGCGGGAGTCGAGCGCGCGGTCGGTGAAGAGTGTGAGTACGGAGTACGAGTAAAGTGAGTGAGCGGCGGCGGTGAGTTTGACGAAAGAAGGAGGAGGAGAAAGAAAGGTAGCAATTGGGCAAATGAGTCGACGAAAAGGACGAAATTGAAGGGCGAAATTGACAAATGAAGCAAGTGGATGATGGCGATGGGAATGGATGGGTGGTAACAGGGCTCGCTCGGTGGGCTAAAGGCTACGGCGCAGGGAAGGAGCGAGAGACAGCAGCAAGCAGCAAGCAGCAAGCAGCACACAGCACACAGCACGCAGCAGCGCTAAGGTAAGGCACACGATGGAAAAGGGCTCCGTAGGGGATGTGGCAGGGATGTGTCACGGCCTTTCCCAATGGGGCATGGGGCCAGTTATTGCCGTCCGCCGGGGGCCCCTTTCTCCAGTCTTTGTGAGATCGAGGAGGGAGAGAGAGAGAGGCCTCACTCACTCTCACCACTCACCACTGCAGCAGGTGGCACAGGGCTGCTACGGCTACGATGGAGTACGATGTGAGTGTACGGAGTACAGGACCAGTATTGGCTTGGCAGTGCATCTGTCTGTATATGCCGTGTATTCTACGAGTACGAGTTTGCTCTGCTTACTATTTATTACTCCGTATTGTGCAGTGTTTTGGTGTGTTTATACGAGTACTCGTATGCTGTGTTTGCTATGCTGTGCATGTGATGGACAATGCTGTGCATGACTTGTTTATTATCTCGGCCTATTGTCTTTGTATGGCTGGGTTGATTGTTTGTGCTGCATCTGCCTGCTGTGCTCAACGGACAACTGCTGTACTGTACAGAATGAGTGTCGGTGAGTGCAGGATGCGAGTACGCGTAAGAATAGGAAGGAGGAAGCAGGGCAGCAGTGCAGATGTCATATATGAGAGCGTACGAGTAGAGGGAGGAGATCCGGCGTAGTCTGGCCCTGGACAGTGCAGTCTTTCACGCTGATCAGCGGATCACATGCCGTAATAGAATCGTAAGTAGGAGACGGACAAACGGTATCTGGCTGTGAGATGTTCGTTTTGTTTGGGATACTGAACTGCTTTCGCTTTTGATTTTGATTTTGACTTTGACTTTGATTTTGATTTTGATTTTGATTTTGATTTTGATTTTGATTTTGATTTTGATTTTGATTTTGATTTTGATTTTGATTTTGATTTTGATTTTGATTTTGATTACAATGACTTGATGTAATGATATATTTCAGTGATTATTTCAAACATCTGCTAGGCCTTGATGCAGTTCTTCTTCATTGATTTCATTCCTATTCTTTCTCATACCCCGTGATACTTTTATCAAAACTCATAGAAGCCAAAAACAACAAAAACACAAACGGCTACTCCTAGTAGCTGGGCTCTTCCGACTCCTGCATCGGCGGGATGCCCTCAAACTCATTGTACCCCAGCGCCAGGTTCATGTTCTGCAGGCACTGCGTCGCCGCGCCCTTGAGCAGGTTGTCAATCGTCACACACACCACCACGTGCCGCCCCGACGAGTGCACCGCAAACCCGCCAATCTCCACGCCGTGCTTGCCGCTAATCGCCTTGACCAGCGGCGCCTCGCCCACCACCTTGACCAGCTTCTCGCCCGCGTACCGGTCCTGGTACATCTGCCGGATGTCGCGCGACGTCATCGCCTTGGCCAGCGGGATGTGGATCGTGTGGTGGATGCCCTGGAACCACACCGCCACGTGCGGCGTAAACGCCACGTTGTGGCCCAGCTGGTTGCTGATCTCGCGCTCGTGGATGTGGTCCGTCAGGCTGTACGCAATCAGGTTGTCCGTCAGCACCGACACGTCGTTTTTCGGCGACGGCTTCGTGCCCGCTCCCGAGTAGCCCGACACGCCAAAGATGACCGGCGTGCCGCCCAGGTTGTCCACCAGCGGTGCAATGCCCAGCTGGGCTGCCGTCGCATAGCACCCCGGGTTCGAGATCAGCGTCGCGTTCTGGATCTGCCCGCGCTGCACCAGCTCCGGCAGCCCGTACGTCCACGTCTTGTCGAACCGGTAGTCCGCCGACAGGTCCACAATCACGCTCTTGCCCGCGCTGCTGCCGCCCGCCGCCGCCCGTGCCTCCTGGATCGCATCCACGTACGGCTTGCACACGCCGTTGGGCAGCGCCATCACCCAGCAGTCCACCTCGTGCCGGCTCTCCATCTCGCGGATGTCCTCGGGGCTCAGGTTCTCGTACGTGATCGCGCTCTTGTCGTAGCCCTTGAGCTCCTGACCCGCCAGCTCGCGCGAGCTGACGTGCGTCAGGTCCAGGTACGGGTGCGCGTTGAGCAGCGCAATCAGCGCCTGGCCCGTGTAGCCGCGCGCACCAATCAGCGCAACCCGTGCGTGCCGGCTGCTCGTCGCGTTCTTCTTGCCCAGCGGCGGGTTCGGGTTCGTCGTCTCCTCCGCCGTCCGCAACACCCGCGATGTGTGGAAACCAGCCGCCATGCGGCCAATCCGCGACGACGACGACGACGACGACGACGACGAGACAGTGACGGGCCGCCGGCCGGCTGCCGCAAAGGACGAAAACGCACGCGCCTGCTGCTGGTTCATCGGGTTCGACTGCTTCGCCGCGTTGACCGCCGCGCTCGTCGCCGCCGCACCCGCCTCGACACGCGCCCGCTCCGCCGCGCGCTGCAGCCGCGCCTCGAGGTTCGCATCGCCCAGCATCGACCGCCCGTGCTCGGAAAAGTCCTTCATAAACTGCACAATCTCGCTGCCCTCCTCCACGCCGCACCAGAACAGCACGTTGCCGTTGCGCGCCATGCTGCCGTCCGCCTTGTCAAAGAACCACGTCAGGTTCTCGTCGTTCTCATTGACCGTCCAGATCATCTTGGGGAAGTCCTTGCGGATCGCCGTGAAAATGTTGTCTGCCACGTTGCCCAGCCAGCCCGACTTTGATATGGTCAGCGTCGCCAGCGTCGCAAACGGGCGCTCGGCCGACGGCGGCAGCGCAATCGCCAGCGCGTTCATCTGCTCGTCATAGTACGCGCGGAACGGGTTCTCGCGCAAAAACTCAACGTACGTGTCGACCGTCTGGCGCGCATTCGGGCCGTCGCGGTCGCGCAGCAGCACCTCCTTGAGCTTGTCGAGATCCGAAAACGCAGTCACGTCGCTGGCCGTCACCAGCTTGGTGCCGCGGCGCAGCAGCGTGCCCGCGCCCGAGTCCGTGAACAGCTCCTTGTGCAGGTCCTGCGGCCGGATAATGGCCACGCTCGACTCGCGCGGCAGCGTCTCCAGCAGGTCCTTGATCTCCTTGATCTTGAGCCGCGTGCCGTACTTGCACCACGACTGCTTCATGTACCAGTCGTACTCCTCGTCCAGGTTGATCGCCGAGATCTTGCCGCCCTCGCCGTCAAACAGCCCGCCCTTCTCCGACAGGTACACCACCTTGAGCGGCTCCAGCGCGCGCGCCAGCTCGACCGCAGCCACGTCGGCGTTGACGTTGAGCAGCTGGCCCGACTCGGTCCATGCCAGCGACGTCAGGATCGGCAGGCAGCGGTTGTTGATCGCCGACTCAACCACCTCGGTCGCCACACGGTTGACCTTGCCGACAAAGCCCCACTTCTCGCGGTTGAGGTAGTCGGCGTAAAAGACGCCCGACGTTATGGGGCGGGCGTGGATGCCGTACTCCTCGAGGCGCTGCGTGAACTTGAGGTTCTCCTCCATGAACAGCTTGCGGGCAACGGCGAGCGTCGGCGCATCGGTCACGCGGATGCCCTCCTCAAACTGCGGCTCAATGCCGGCATCTTCCAGCAGTTTGTTGAGCTGCGGGCCGGCGCCGTGCACAATCACGGGGTACAGGCCGACGTGGTACAGGAAGGCAAGACTGGCGCACAGCTCGTCCAGGTAGTCGGTCAGAATGGCACCGCCCACCTTGATGACGGCAAACTTTTGCGACGACACCGACGTGAAGTGGGACAGGTACTGCTGGGCCTCACGCTTCGAGCCAATGGACGACAGGGCCTGGATCATGAGGCCGCGCGTGCTAAGCTCGGTCTGGCGGCTAGACGACGTGGCGATGGAGCGGCGCTGGCTGTTGTTGTTATTGTTGTTGTTGATGTTGGCCGACACAGACGAGGCCGACGAGGAAGACATCGGCAGGCCATCGGCGGCAGAGGCAGCAGCAGCGGACGAGCGCTTGGTCGTCGCGAGGGTCGACTTGGTGCGGAGGGCGGTAGCGGCCGAGGTCGGCCGGGATCGGACGTAGCGACGAGCGCCGGCCCGAAGGGCAGCACGGGATGCAGAGGACAACATTGTGTGGGTTGTGCGTGCGGAAGAGGGGGAGACAAGGTCGACAGCTCTAGTGACCGAGGGACAAAGAGTCACAAGGCAAAAATGGCAAGAGAGGCAGAGAGGCGAGGAGGAGAGAAAATATATATATTGGGACGGGGAAGGTGGACCCTTTGCCCTCGCAGCCGAATTGGCAGGAGGGGGCGATCTAGAACGAGAGCAATGCCTAAGAACAGACAAGAATGAGGTTTGTTGGGAAGGGGAGGGTATGGAAGAGAATAGGAGAAGAAGAAGAGGAGGAGAAAAAAAAGAGACGACGTGAAGAAAATGACGGGAAGGTGAACGAAAAATGTGTGGTCAGTCGCTCCTTCTCTACTGAGTAGACCAGGGTGGGACACGGCAGGAACAGGGTCAGTCACGGCCAGGAAGGAGCAAAGGGGAAGAGTCACTTCAAAAAGCTACTACGGAGTATTCGTATATTATTACAGCAAAAGTCGAAGAGTCGCATATATCTGCGAGTAGCAAGGGACCAAAAAAATTGAGAAAAAGATACCGAAAAAAAACTAGAACGACGCCAGCCACTTAGAACGGCGGAGGAGGGGCAGGCGCCCAGAAATACAAAGTACACGGACCTCAAAGAAGAAACGAAGGGCAGCAACGAGAAAACTTGTTGAGAAGAATGCGATAAAGACATGAAGAAAATTCATACAAATATTAAAGAACATGTGATATTCCCTACGAGTACAAGACAGGTGCAGGTGTGGTAGCAAGGGAACCGATCGAAAAAGAGACAAACATCGACGAGCAGTGAAAAAATTGGACCGACTTCGCTCGCGGCGATAGTGGGTCACCTGATTAGATGCATCGGTGATTAGATGCTGCACCGGAGGTGAGGATGAACTGCGCATGCGGCGGGCATGTGGCGGTGATTGAAGGGATGCAGTTTTCATTTATGAAGGAAGTGGTAAGAGAGCTGCCGGTCAGGTCAAGAAGATACAGCATTTTTTACTGTACAAGGAGGAATAAAGCAAATCAGAAACAAATCAGAACAAACAAAGATTGAAGCAAAATCACATTAGAATCAGAGTCAAAATCAAATCAATATTAAAGAACCCAGTACCAAAGAGGACAGGAAACCATGCACAGTTATCAGATCAAGCCAAGACAAAACAACCTCGGATATGTGCTTTATCCACAGCAGAGCCCGTTGCATGTCATTGCTTTACGTCACAAGCCGACAGTAACTACACTTGCGGCACTTTCTTGCTGTTCAGAACGTCCTAAGTATCGTATTTGGGAGAACTGATCAAATAGTTGAAAAAGAGAAACGCCTGCCGTCCATCATACATACAGGGGGTCCCCATCCGCCGAGCAATGGTCGGAGAGCGAGGCTGGGCATCGGCCGACGTTGGGTCCTTGGCGAGGCGTCCCGAGCTTGCGGAGTTATGTCCTGCAACGCCACGGTCTGCCTGCAAATAACCATGGGTCCCTTTCCGTCAACCTTGGCCCGTCCTCCTCCTCCTCCTCCACCGCAAGACAGCAGAACAGGACACAAAACAGAATAGAAGCAAAACCAACTGGTGAAACAATGCGCATGAAACAGAAAGACAAGAGAACATTCATGGAACAAAAAGGAGACACGGCTCCCGTCATAAACGATGCACAAGACAGGCGCATCTGGAGGTGGCGTGCCGTATCCTGTATTCTTTCCCGAGATCTTTCCAACGCTTGGACCGAATATCAAGAAAGTGGCGAGAAGGGCAAGGAGAAGGGAGGTGGAGGAAATGGGAAATGGGAAGCGGGACGAAGAGAGTCGAAAAAGAGGCAAATGGTCGTGTCATGAACGATGATCGTGATCACAGAGGAACGAGTCCAATGTGTGATGCAATTTCGGCTGGCCGAGAGATGAGCGAGGATGGCATAGCTTAGTGACGCGTGGCAACGACTGCTGGGACGACGATGACGAGGATCAGGATGATGACGCCGGCAATCAGGCACATGCGCATCTTCATGTCCTTCCACCACATCTGCTTGCGCACGCGGTTGGCGCCGCGCCGGAAGCCCTCTGCCGAGACTGCCAGGCCCTCGGTCTTGCTTTGCAGCTCGTCCAGGTTCTTGCCACGCGTGTCGCCCTTGATCATGTTCTTGCGCATGGTGTCGACGGTTTCATCGATTTGCTGTGGGTGTTAGTTGAGATGATCATGTGTGTGTGTGTGCGTGCGTGTCTGTATGTCTGTTGGAACGGCCATTGCAGCCATCGCCATGAGCACCATCGTCGTCGCATCGCAGTGTTGCTGTATGTCGCCTTGCTGGTCTGCCAATCGCGGTGGCTGGTGATGCAAGTTGCTTGCAGTCACCAGATGCGTCATCGAATTGGCGGCGCAGTCGCTTCGCAGCACGAGCTCGAATGCGCAAACCAATCGTGACGGCGATGGTGATGATGCGATGCGATGTTGGTGTCGAGATGATGACGATGGCGAATGGCGATCAAAAAAGACTGCGCGCAACGGCCTGCGCCAATAGCGCCATGTCATTGTGCATATCTATCCGAAAGTCCCGACAGACAGATTTGCGAGCTCACTCCGGCTCTCCTCCTCCTCTCATCGCTTCCTTCCTCGTCGCTCTGACCTACCTGTTGCAGAGCCTGTGTCCGCGAAGGACCGCCGGCCTGTGTGCTCGCGGGCGCGGCCTGGCCGCTGGGGATAAAAGGATCATAGCGAGGCTCCTCAGACATGATGGCGGTTGTGTGTGAAAAAAAAAAAAAGGTTGCTGGTGTTTGTTGATTGTTGAAAATATGTATGCGTGTATGCGTCAAGTCGTGGACGTTATGCGACGATGAATGCGACGAGTTGGTGAGCGTTGTAGATGAATGAGTATGGAAAGGAAAACGGAAGAGAAGGAGAGAGAGGAAAAGAGGAGAGGCAGGTTCGAGAAATGGGAGGGCAGGACACAAGTACGGAGTCGTCGTAGTACGCAGAGAAAGAAAGGAGCGAACCAGAAACAGCAGATAGGACAGGGGGTGCGGTACGAAGTGGGTGGGAAATGGCAAAGTGGTCTGTGGTCGGAGTTTCTGGGCCAGCGGCCAGTGGCCACTGAATGAGTATGGAGTACGAGTACTCGTAACTGGTACTGCGCCTTCCCAGTGGCGGATCTCGAGCCAGGCGTATTTTGACAGCCGCTGGGAGCAATGTGTCTCGGCCTATTGCGGCAGATCGTCGTTTTTTTATTTTATTAGTTATCGAATTTGCCCTCTTAGTAGACAAGAACGTGTATCTGCACCTGCTTTTTTGATAGTCTGTACGGAGTACTGACACAGCGTTTAGAATACGGAGAAGCCGTCGCCCGGCAGGAAGGAGCGCAGGTTGGGATGGGCAGCGAGGTGGGCCGTTGCTATGTGAGGAAACTTGGGGACCGGCAGCAGCCTGTTTGAATGACAATAGGCCCAGAAACGGGGGTCCAGGCAGAAACGGGAATGAGGGGCGAGCAGACAGGAAAGGCCGGGGCCACCCAAACACAGCATGTACTCGGCGCTAATTTTGGCTGAAAAGATGGGTGCAAAAGCCAAAAGGTACATGCATGCGGCGAGGTAATACGAGCGTCAGTGGCCAGCAATAGAAATACTGAGAAATGAATGCGACGGGTGGTTCTACGAGTACTTCGTAACGACGAAAGAGCGAGACATCCGCCTTGTTCATACGAGTACTCGTACTTTGTATTCTTCTTCTCTTCTTCTTCTTCTTCTTCTTCTTCTTTCCTGGCCATCAAGCGAGCGACGATGAGACAGTCCTGCAACGGCAGAAAGCGTGCCGGCAACAGTAAAACAACCCGTCAAACAAAGATGCGCAGTACAAGGACAGGGAGACGAGACGCCAAAGAACCCCGTATTGAATTAAGAAGAGGCGCTGGCCGACCGGCCGACCCACCAAGGCTAGGTACATCAGTCTGCATGCATATTTGGTGGAGAGTTTCTGTATTTTTTGAGATGGTAGAAAGCCAGACAGAGAGACGAATGTGATGCGAGTGAGAGAGACAACGTGGTAGGGCTATCGGATCTGATGTGTCGGAGCACTCGCCGAGTACTCCGTTATGCTACATCACGCACGGCAGATCACGGCTACGAGTACTCGTAGAGTTCAATCGTGTGCGCGTCATTGCCGGCTGCATCGGGCATGTGATGGCAGTCGGGAGTCCGGAGTCCGAGTGCATTGCTTAGTAATATATGATATCATTGAGGTTGTTGAGGTCTTAAAACTCCAAAACTCCGAATGCTGCAAAGGAGCAATCGTGATATTGAGCAGCGTCTGAATGCAGGGTTGAACCAATATATTCTAAATACAAACATCCGCGTATCTTTAGACAGTCGTTGACGGTGCTATTGAGGCCGCCGCCGCCGCCGCCGCCTGTGTGCTGCCCTGCCGCTTGCGCAGCACGTTCTCGATAAACGCCTCGCCGGCCTTGTACGACGAGCGCACGAGCGGCCCGCTGGCGCAGTACAAAAAGCCCATGTCGAGCGCGCGCTGGCGCCAGAGCTCAAACTCGTCGGGCGTGACGTACTTTTCGACTTTGAGGTGGCGCTTGGTCGGCCGCATGTACTGACCGAACGTGACGACGTCGACGTTGGCTTTGCGGAGCTCGCGCAGCGCGTCAAACAGCTCGTCCTCTTGCTCGCCGAGGCCCAGCATGATGCTCGTCTTGGTGATGAGGCCGCCGTGCTCGTCGCCGCCGCTGCCGCCGCCGCGCACGGCTTTTGCGTGGGCCAGCACTTTGAGACTTTGGCGGAACGTGGCGCGGCGGTCGCGCACGTACGGCGTCAGGCCCTCGACGGTCTCGACGTTGTGCGCATAGACGTCGAGCCCGCTGTCGGCGACGACGCGCACCATGTCCAAGTCGCCGGCGAAGTCGCCCGTCAGGGCCTCGACGAGCAGCGTTGATTTTTTCTGTTTGATGCGGCGGATGGTCTCGGCGAAGTGGTGGGCGCCGCCGTCGGCCAGGTCGTCGCGGTCGACGCTGGTCAGCACGACGTAGCCCAGGCCCCAGCGGGCCAGGGCCTCGGCCGTGTTCTCGGGCTCGTGCGGGTCCAGGGCCGCGGGCTTGCGGCTGGTCTTGACGCTGCAGAAGCGGCAGCCGCGCGTGCACGTGTCGCCCATGAGCATAATGGTCGCCGTCGCCGACGCCCGCGACGACCCGCCCCAGCACTCGCTCAGGTTGGGGCACCGCGCCTCCTCGCACACCGTGTGCAGGCCCAGGCCGCGCAGGTCGCTCTTGATCTTGCGCAGGTTCTCGTTGGTCCCCGGGCTCGGAATGTCCGTCTTGAGCCACGGCGGCAGCCGCGTCACTGTGCGCTTGCGGCCCTCGGGCCCCACCTCGACCGTCTTGAGCTCGTACAGCTCCGACGCCGACATGGGCGCCTCCGGCTGGCCACCGACAAAGGCCGAAAACGGCGCCACCGCTGTGTCTTTGAAGT
This sequence comes from Ophiostoma montium, assembly GCA_029299015.1. Taxonomy (NCBI): domain Eukaryota; kingdom Fungi; phylum Ascomycota; class Sordariomycetes; order Ophiostomatales; family Ophiostomataceae; genus Ophiostoma; species Ophiostoma montium. Next base: position 27,122 of record JANSMC010000001.1, read on the forward strand.
ACGTCGGACGCGACCGCTTTGTCGATCCGGGACCAATGGACGATGTGGAAGAAGACGAAGATGAGGCGGATGCAGACGCAGATGCAGATGCAGATGCAGATGCAGACGCAACCGAGGGGAGGTCGTCGGACTCGGTGGCAAAGGACCGGCGGGCGGCCGCGGCAAGAGTCGGGGCTGTCCGGGCCATTGACCGCCGCAGCGGCGTGCCAAACCGGCGCACCACTGGCAGTGTCGACGACATTGTGATTGTGTTGTATGTGTGTGGTGGTTGTGCGAGTTGATGGGTGTTGAGAGGCACAATCGGAGGGAGGGCCGTGGAAGCGTCGGGTTGGGTCAGAAAGGCCCGAGATTTGTCATACAGCAAAATCTCAAAAATCCTTATCGCCTCCTATCGCGCGGCGATGGCGTATCGCAAAGGGCACAGGGCCAACAACTTTTGCATCGAATTTACACAGCCATCATTGGACAAAGGGCTATTCGATATGACCAGGAAATGAGTACTTATTCAACTGCAATCGATCCGAGTGTCCCAGATTGCCAATCGAGGTTGGACGTCGCACCATCGCCAAGTCACATGACCCCGTCTCGATTACATAAACTTTGCCGTGTTAGCGCGCCGAAGCTGCATAGGAGCCTCGGCAGCGTACCTCCGGCCTCGCTTTCCTACCACCACACAGCAAACAAGCAGGAATTCCACTTGCAAGCCGACCTCGGGATGCCGACAAGCCCCGTCGCCCGTCTGCTACAACGCAGCGCCATGGCGACCGCCCCAATGACCTCCCGCGTCCTGGCGACGAGGTCGGCCGCGACGCTGGCTCGATCGGCCGGCCGGCCATGCGCAGCACACCCGGCACTGCCATCAGGGCGCCTGTCACTGTCACAGCACCGTTTGCTGTCCATGACACAGCGCCGTCTCCTCCAGAACCAACAGTTTCAAACCCAACAAATACCGCCCCAGTTCCAGCACTTTTCCTCGCCGCCGCCGCCGCCGCCACGAACAAGGAGCCGCTTCCGCCTCTTCACGCTCAGCCGCACCCTTTTCCTGGCCGCCGCCACCCTGACCTACTTTGCCGGTGCCCGCCTGCTCGAGACCAAGCTCGGCGAGCGCCTCGCGCTCAACATCCCCGCGACGCCCGAGGGCCGCGCGCTCACGGCCGAGATCCAGCGAGAGATGTGGGCCGAGTCGGAACGCATCGACCTGGTGAAGCGGATGAAGAGCGACCCTTCCTGGGAGGAATGGGCCATGGGACCCGACGGCGGGCCGGCTGCGGCAAACTCGGAAAGCTCTGACGACGATGACGCCCCGGGCCGCGTACGCTTGACGACAGGCCCCATGGGCGGCCTCGACGGCATGGGCGGCTGCCACCGCATCTTCCGCAACGCGCAGACCGGCCAAGTCGTCAGCATTATTTTCGTCGGCGCCAACCTCGCCGGCTGGCCCATGGTCGTGCACGGCGGCGCGCTGGCCACCATCCTGGACGAGGCCCTGGGCCGCTGCGCCATCCTGCTGCTGGCCGCCGGCACGGCCGTCACGGCGCGCCTCGAGCTCACGTACAAGCGCAAGTCGCTCACGAGCAACTTTGTCGCCGTCATTTGCCAGCCCGACCCGGACGATGTCGCGCCCGACGAGCTGCAGCAGCAGCTAGCACAGCAACAGCAGGGCGGCGGCGGCGGCAGCGGCAGCGGCGGCAAGCTCGACCGCCGCAAGATGTGGTGCACGGCGCGCCTGCTGCCCATTGACAAGGACGGCCGCACCGGGTCCACAAACGTCGAGGCGCGGGCCCTGTTTGTCGTGCCACAGCGCTACGCCCTGCCCAAGGTGAAGCAGATGTTCTGATGCGTCTGTCAAGGATACGGTACTGCATTTGCTTAGTCATTGTGCGAGGCAATTGAGATAGAGATCACCAGTCAGTGAGTACTGCTCAGGGTATAGCAGCTCGTGGACGTGCCTATGGCACTGGTACATAGTTAAGACCAGATTCAAATATTGACGTCTTCCATGCCCCTGTCCAACGAATTCAGCGAATTCAGTCTTTATTCTTCTATCCCTACACTGGGTGCCTTCCTTGAAAGCTCTATCGTCTTCCGTTCCACATCCACCTAACAATGTCAAGACAAAACAGCAAAAGCAAGACGTAACCTGACTTATCGTACAATGCCATGATACGGCAGCGGCATGCAAAGGTAAATGCAAGACGAAGCACAAACAAATTTCCTGCCACTCTGATCCCTCTCATCACACCAGCCTCTCTCCTGGTAATCCGCCGAAAGACCGGGCTCTGGCGTCGGCACATACAGCACCATGGGCCAGACCATGGCAGCGCGTGGGCCACACGGCACACGCTGGTAGGCCTACCACCAGCCTGGGGGTCTGTCGTCGTTGTCCGACACAAGCCGTTCAGCGTCGCTGTCCGACGTCGTCGTGTCGGGCGTGATCACACGAACACGCGGCTGGGTCTCGCGCAGAGCCGTGCGTGGGCTCGAGCTCGTCTTCTGGCTGGGGGCAAGTGGAGGAGTGAACTGGACTTTCATGCCCCAGGTCAAATTGGCAACGCGGCCCTCGCGGAAGCCCTGCACGCCCTCGCTGCACGCCGTGTACAGCTTGCTCAGGTACTTTGTGCGCGCAAACGAGGCTGCTCTCGGCATGTTGGGGTGCATCAGGTGCCACTCGCCCTGCCGCGCGCGCGTCAGACCAACATTGAAGCGGTACATGCCGTCCATGAAGCCCGTCGGGTGGCCGCGCACATAGTCAATGGCGATAATGTCGGCCTCGTGTCCCTGCGAGCTGTCCCACGTGCGCGCCTCGACGCGCTGCATGATGCGGAGGTGCGGGTACTTGTCGTGCAGCTCCTCAATGGCTTCCTGGTACTTGCTGACGGCAGCCTTGTAGGGGGCGAGCAGCAGGATGGTGCCCTGATTGTCCGCGTTCTCGGCACTGCGGAATCTCTTGTCCTTGATCAGCTCGAGTACGCGGTCCATGGTCCACTGCGTGTGCTCGGCATGGTACCAGCTGGTGCCGACCTTGACAGGGCTGCCGACGCCCTCGAGGTGCACAATGAGGCGTGGAACAGGACACATTTCTCCGGCAATGCCCTCCAGATACTGGAGCACAAACTTGGCCCACCGGGGGAACCGGTTGGCAAATGCGATGCCCGACTTCATCTTGCCGCCGTAGATGAGCTTGGACGGAAGACGCTCCAGTCCACCGTAGGCACGGTGGTTGATGAGCAGCTCGTGGTCGATGACGCCGGCGAGATGCGCGCGCTCCATGGCCGACGTCGCCAACTGCTTGCCGTGCGGGTTCGTGCCGTTGCTCTTGACCGTTGGCTGGGTCTGGCGATGGTCGCCAATGAAAATCCAGCCCAGCTTGGGGCAGAAGTTTGCGATTGCAATGAGCGACGACAGCTCGCGCGCATGGGCTGCCTCGTCAAATACAACCAGATCGGGCTTGAACATGCGCCGAAAAACAGACGCGGCGACACATGGTGTGGTGGCAATGAAGTCTGCCGTGTGCAGAACGGACGAGTACAAACGGTAGATCTCGCGCCGGAGGGAGCGGTTCTGCAGAGGACTGCCATTGCACGTTTCGAGGAGCTCCGTCAGCTCGTCAAACTCTCCTTTGCCCTTGTTGGCTTCGTAGTGGTCCCACGCTGCCTCGTCCAGCGTGGGAATGATATGTTGATTTTTCGTCTTGGGCGCCGGAGGCGTGCCGGCCTCATGCTGGGTGTAGAGGGACAAAAAGTTCTTGGAAAAGTCGACTTCCGGCTCGTCCGAGTTGACAAGATGGACGGGGCCGCCGTTGCCGTTCTTCCGAGCACGCCTCTGCACGGCGTCGATCCGGATGCTCTTCTTGAGCTCGGTGCCAAAGTTGCGCACGCGGATGGCTCGCTTGCCCAGGCCGGCATTCTTCATGAGTCCAACGTACTTTGCGGTTGCATCATCCAGCGGGTCATTGATGTCAAGCATGTACAAGACCTTGGCGCGCGACTTGCTCTGAAGGATGCCAATGACTGTCATGGCCCAGTCAGTCTTGCCCCCGCCAGGGCCACCGGGCAGCATGGCAATGCCACAAGGCATGTTCGACAAAAGACCGTGGTACGCTTCGCGCTGGTGCTCATTAAAGCGTGCGTACTTCTTCTTGATGTACGTCGGGATCGTCGACCCGGGAGCCGTGGGCCGAAGCATGTGCGGATGCCGCTGGAAAATGTTGGTATAAAAGGCTGGCTCGCCAAACTGTACCAGGTACTTGAACGCTGCGACTTGGTGAGGCTGCACAGCATTGGGATTGGCCACATGAGCCAGAGGTGCCGCGGGCTGCTGTCCGTCTTGCTTTTCGTCTTGCTGCACGGCAGTGGGCTTTCCGAGTCCCTCCTCCTCGCGCAGAACCTTTGTCAGCTCCAGCCATTCTTCAACCTGGGCCTTCTTGTCCGGCTCGCCTTGGCCGACTTTAGGTGGCGGGGTGATGGTCTCGGAGACAGATGCCGCCTTGACGAGCTTGCCCAGCGACATCATCTCGGCCTCAAACGTTGCATCAGACTTGGTGAAGAAGAAGCCAACGTTGGACGAATTATCGTCGGTTAGGGTCAGGTTCTCAAGCGCCAGCTGCTGGTCGCTGTCGTCGGGGATGAGTGCCTGCAGAACTGCGCTCGAGTCGTCCTCAGACTTGACAAGTCTTACGTGGAAGGCCAGGAGATGCGCCCAGGCCGTTTTCGCGTCACCCAAGGCTGAGAACCCATTGGCGATTCGTGTCGCAACCCACCAGGCCGAGACGCTGCCTCCCTGCCTGTCCACCGCTCGAAGTTGGCACCGGTCGCCGACCGCGGGAATGCGCGACGCAATTGTTGGCTGTGGCTCGACCAAGATGACCCAGAGGTCAACGTCGTCATTCTCGGGGACCTTGAGCAGCGGCCAGGCCTTGAAGGCGGAATCGCCCTTGTTGAAGTCATCAACCTCTTTCGCCTCGAGGGCGTCTTCGAATTCTGCCGCAGCTTTTTGAATTTCCTTGTACTGTTGAAGGGACTCGAACCGGGAGATGACTTCAGGTGCATCGCCAGTTGTGCTCAGTACGCCAGCAGGAGGCTATATGTGATATCAGTCAAGGCATTCGGCACGAAACGACAAGTCAGCGCGCCCCAGCGTACCTGGAGATGTTGGGGAGCTGTCTGCTCGATAATAAAGGACTCAAAAGCTTCACGAACATGGTCAACGTCCGCTGCTGGCGGTGTGCGCGAAGGTTTCAGCTGGATGTGCGTCTGCGACGATACGACATGCTGCTGACGCTGGTGTTGGAATGCGCCGGGCATGTGGTGGTGAACTGGCGGGTCGTAGAGCATGTAGTGCTGTGGAAGCTGCTGTGGCTGATGCATGCCCATCATCATCATCGGCACGCCCTCGTCATCGTAACAATAGAGCAGCTCGGCGGGGTTGGGCGGCGGCGAGTGCGGAACCATCATCGGCCGCGGGTGCGCGTGCAGCAACGCCGGCGAGTCCGGGCCTAGCATCGCCTGCGGGTTCCCGGCCAGCAACGCCGGCGGGGTTTGGCCGACCATGTGGGATGTGCAAAGAGGTTACGGTAGACGCTTGAAGAAACGAGGAAATGGACGTCTAGGAATGGAGAGGTGCTCGCTGATATGATCAAGGAGAGAAAGCTGAAGACGAGGCTGATGAAGAGGACCAGCCTGGTGAAGAAGACTGTCCTGGTGAAGAAACCGACCTGGTGAAGAAGGTCAAAGCTGACAAACAACAACCAAGAGAGAAAAACTTTCGAGGGAAAGAAGAGAGCGGGGGTGACCGATGAGGAAAAGAAGAGAGCCGAAGGAAAGGAAGGAAGAAGTTGAAGGTAGAGGAGGGAATGTAGAAGAGGGAAATGTAGAGGAGAGGAAGGAGGAGGAATCAAGAAAGAAAGAAAAGAAATTCGGAGGAGTCACACTGATAGAAAAAGGAAAGAACAAGCGAGCTCCTTCCTCTGCTGCCTATTGTCTGCACTGTATTCTGTTCATATTTTCACAGACCCTTGTCGTCGATCCTCGCATGCTCGATGTCGGGAAGGAGCGACTGTGATGTTAAGTCACGATCCCCGCATCTGATTGGTTGCCTTGCTGTAAGTAAACAGTCGTGCCTTCCAAAACAGGAAGTACAGCCACACTACCGAGTACTGCAACGTGCAGGCCAGTTTAACTTGACTCAACAGTGAGACGATTATGTTGGGAAGGCGACTGCACCGTGAACGATGATTACAAAACACGTGAGTTTGAGTACACGAGTACACGGTCAATGGCATCAGATTGGAGGCAGATTGGAAGCATATTGTATGTAGTAGTACAGATCGTGACGTTTGGTGACAAGACGGCAGCAAGACTTTGACGGGCAGGACAGAGAAGCACAGAGCTAGACACGTCGTAAACAATGCATGATTGATCAACGCCAAAAGAAAAAGATGAAAAAGACGAAAACGAGAAGAGAAAACAAGGAGACAAAATGACAAGTTGACAAAAAGACAAGACACATTGACAAAAATCCCCAAAAATGCATAACCACCCCCCCTAATCTTCATCAAATATCTGGTACGTGTTTTGCAGAATCGTGTCAATGATCCGAATGTGCCACCGCCCCTTGTCAATGTCGCCGCTGCCCATCAGCGTCGGGCCAAATACAATGGCCAGGTTCTGCGACGTCATGCGCGTCACGTGCGCGTTCTCGACGACGCGGTTCAGGTGCAGCACGAGCGCACGCAGCGTCGCGTAGTTGGGGTCGGGCAGGTCGTTGATGACGGCGTGCAGCGAGTCGCGGCGCACCGTGTCGTCGTCGTGCTGGGCCGCCAGGACAAAGCGGTCGTAGTGCTGGCGCGTCAGCAGCGGGTCGGGCAGGTCGCGGAAGAACTGCTTGAGCAGGCCGGCGACACTGTTGACGTCGTGGAAGAAGTGCTCCGGGTTCCGGAAGTCGAGGGCCGGCGACGCCGCGTCCGTGTCAAACATGGATTTCAGCTTGTTGACGTGCGTCAGCGAGCCCGACAGCCGGTAGATGCCCTCGACGGTCAGGCCAAACAGGTCGACGGCCTGGATGCACTGGTACACCACCATGGGCACGGCCAGGCCGTCGCGCTCGTACAGCGTGTCCAGCGAGACGCCAAACATGGGGCCCGACTGCCCGGAGCCACCGCCTGCAGTGGATGGCGGCATTGGCGCCGGCAGAGCAGCAACAGCAGAAGAAGCCGGAGCAGCCGAGCCGGGCGGGTGCTGCATCAGGGGTTTTTTCGGGCCGTTGTTGCTGCTGCTGCTGTTGTTGTTGTTGTTGCCCATTGGGGCGGCGGGGTTGGCCGTCTGGAAAGAGAGGGCGCCCAGCTGCGGCGGGCCGGTGACGGCACCCACCGAGGCACCATTGTAGAAGCGCGAGGCCGAAGCACCACCGCCAGCACCACCAGCGCCGGCAGCAGCGATGGCAGAGGCAATATTCTCGCTGCCGGCGGGCATGGTCGAGTTGCGCACTTTCAGCGTCGACGGCGGCAGCGGCGGCAGCTCGGCCTGCTGCGACGACGAGGGCCCATTGAAGGCGCTGCTGTAACTAAGGCTGCGCTTGTGGCTGGCGTCGAGCATGCTGCTGACTCCGGACGTGGCACGGAGGCCTGACGGGCCGGCCGAGCCGTACATCTGGCTGTTGGCTGTCTGTGGCGGTGGTCCGGTGGGCGTTGCGTCGTGGTCTGTACTGCCGCCAGACGTGCCGGGCGGGTGCGACAGCGAGAACGAGTGTGTGCGATTTCCGCCTCCCAGCGTCGGTGGCGGTGCTGCGCCTGCGGACGACGACGAAGCGGTGGTCGGGCCGCCCAGGACAGCGTGGCGCTCGTACTTGGGCTCGCCCGTCTTGGCCGGCACCTTGGCGTAAAAGGTGGCGAGGTGGGCGTTGAGGTCGCGGTCGGAGTCGATGGACGTGACGACCTCGCGCAGGCTGCGGACGTCGGGCTTTTGCGCCGACTTGATCGGGCTGATGCTGAGGCCGTTGCTGAGCAGCAGCTTCTCGCTGAACGAGGCGTACTTTTGCACCTGCAGCACGGTGCCGCCGTCGCACTCGCGCACCAGGTCCTGCAACGCCTTGATGATCTCCGGCCGGCCCGTGGCCAGCAGCTCGGCCCGCTCGCGCGACAGCGTGTCCACGCGGTTGTGGTAGTCCTCGTCCGACGCCTGCACCTTGCGCAGCAGGTCTTCCTCGAGCTGGGCGGCCGACTTGGGGCCCTTGAAGCCAAAGCCGCCGCGCCGCGTGTTCATGTCGCCCGTGCGTGCGCGGTCGTACTCCTCGGCCAGCGACTCGTACTTGCTCTTGGACTTGCGCGTAGCTGTCTCGAGGTCGGCAACGCGCTGCTCGGCCGACAAGCCCGTCTGCTTCCAGCCCTTGCGGTTCTTCTCGGCAATCGACGCCAGCTCCACCAGGTCCTCGTGCATCTGGTGCAGCGACATGGAAAACTGGTAGCCGTTGTCGGCCATGCGGCCGTGGATGTCCATCATCTCGCCAAACGCCGCGCCAAACGTGCTGCTGTTATGCGACGGGTCGCTGCGCGTGATGCTGTCCTGCGTCGACCGTGCCAGCTTGCGCATGCCTGCCGAGTAGTCTTCCTCCAGCTGGGCGCGCTTCTTAAGAAACAGGGCGAATTCCTAGCTGGTTAGCATAGCTTTGAGTAAGGTATCTTCTCGCCTAGCACACACCTTTGCTGTTCCGATACTCTGCTTCAGGCGATTGAGCATGGTGACAATGCCAATTTCCGACTGCAGCACTTCGTTGACTTCTTTTGGCACTTCGTGGTTGGGCGCGGGCGGCACTGGGCCAGACGTGGTCGGTTCATCGGCGCTGCCGGTTTCTGGCGCAGCCGAGCTCTCTGCAGCGTCTGTATCGACTCCGCCAAACAGCTTTGCGCCGTACATACTGCCCCGCCGGCCGTCGCCAGCCAGCGTGGCGGCGTTCGAGGGGTCCGAGGCCGCCATGGAGATGGATGGAGGAGTGAGGAGATGTGATGGCGGTGGTCAAAATTCCGGAGCGATTGATTAGAAGTGTGTGTGGTTGGTTTGAGCCGTAGGAGGACGGTTATATCGCGGGATGCGGGATTCGTCGATTCCGGATGCCAATTGCGCGTAGACGCTGCTGGAAAAAGGGGTGGCGAGTTGCCAGGTAGTGCAGGGTGCACAACAGCAAGGTGATCGAGGCGCGGCAGCAGAGAGAGACAGCGAGACGGAGCCGACGAGAGACTGCGGCCACAAACAGTGTCTTGTATCTTGTGCTCGGGTAGCGCCGCGGGCCGAAAGACGGATGCGCTGGACGTGTCGAAGGTATGGGGCGACGATGGAAAATGAGGCGGAACGACAAGGAGGATGACGAGCGACGAGAGACGAGAGACGGAAGACGAAAGTCGGAAGGCGAAAAGAAAGCGGAAGAGAAGCGGCGAGGAAAAGAGCAGCTGCAGTGCTTGTTGGGAGGGAGTGTTGCACAGCGTCGTCGCGGGGTGTGCAACCATGCGAAGCGGCGGGCGAGGATGGGATATGTGACGAGGTGTCGCGAGGCGGTGGTGGTGAAGAGGACACGAGAGCGAGCAGCAGAGAGGGGAAGTGTCGAAATCCAAAGTATCGCGAGCACCAAAACCGGATTAGTCACGATGAAATGCAGCAAGGAGAAAAGGGAAGGGACAGGGGGATGCTCTTGCTGTGGAGAAACGAGGGAACGAGTCGTCCAAAGAGGAAAGGGCGCGGCACGTTGCTGCTTTTTACAGAGTATTCGTACGTGTTTCTACGCAGTGGTTCTTGCCCTGAGTAGCCTACAGAATGTTGCACATAGGGCGCGAAAAGGTTGGTGATAGCAGGAGCGGCAGCCTTCCTCGAGCCCGACTCGAACCCCTCGGCACTGCGCCGAGTCCCTGAAGACGAACCAGGGATGAAACGGTGCCAACGTTCGCGCTAGCGCAATGCGACTGCCCCGTATTAAAGTGAGTTGCTGTGGCTTAGGTGCCTACGAGGACTCCATACAGCGAATGCAGTGAGGTAGCAATCACCGAATAAGCCTCAAGCGAAGCGAAAAGTAGAGTGTGTCAGACATGATGCAGAATGCAAACGGCCCCTGAAGCATCCCATCTTTATGGCATGCGGAGTACGAGCTCTGAAGAAGAAAGACGCTCACCTGGTCAGCCTAGGACAACAAGTGGATTAAGCCAGCCATCGCGGGGGGTAGAGGTCTCATTTTAAAGACGTCAGGCCACTCGAGGCTGGATCTATTTTTGGAAGACGAGCAGCCGAGTACGATACTCCGTACGGAGGTGGTTAGATACGGTAAAATGGATATGAATTGAGAAGTCTAGATACAGCGTGTTGACGACCATGAACGGCAAGGCTTGATGCCAACCAAATGAGATGAGAGATGAGGATGTGAATGAGGATGAGAAGAAGAGGAGAGATTGACACTGCATGTCACCAATTTAATTGACACAAGCAGCCCAATGGACAGCACCAGCTACACCATTTTTCGTTTCAAGACGGGCTTGGTCTGGAACACGGACAATATATCGCTAAAGAAGCCGAGCCAGCCGCGGAAGACGGTCATGACATTGAGCATCTTGATGAAGCGCCACACGAAAATCTCACACGATTCCAGATCTTGTGCATAGCAGTCCCACACGGCCTGGCCGTTGGGGCCCGTGGCCGTCGCTTTGGGCAAGCCGGCAAATTGGGCATCCTCGCGCGTGAGGTCGGCGGCCACTGTCGTCTCGTCGCCGTCGCCGCCGCCGCCGCCGCCACCGCTGCTGCTGCTGTTGCTGTTTCTGCTCACGAGCACGCGCGGGCCAATGGCCAGCGCACGGCCGACGATGCTGTGGTCGGCCATGAGCCGCGTGCCCGCGTCCACGACGTCGTCGACTGCGGCCTTGCCGCCGCCCGCCAGCAGCAACTTGGCGGCGGCCGGCAGGATGCCCGTCTCGACAAAGTACGGGCACAGCATGTTGATGCGCAGGCCGTTGTTGACCAGGGCCGATGACGCGCGCATCGTGCGGAACAAGCCTGTGACAGCGTGCTTGGACGTCGAGTACAGCGCCTGGCCGGGCAGGCCCACCAGGCCACCAATGGAGCTGATGAGCAAAATGTGCTTGTCCTTGGGCGCCGGGTTCTGGGCCATCCAGTAGAAACCCAAGTGGACCGTGTACAGGACGCCTGTGATGTTGACATTGACGACGGCGAGGTTGGGCGGCAGCGGGTCGGCAATGCCGGGGCCCGTATAGGACGTGTCGGCAGCGGCCACCTCGAAGCCGTTGCCCCGCACGGGGTTCTCCTTCTCGGCGATGCCCGCATTGGGCACGATGGCATCGATGCCGCCCGAGATGGCGGCGTCGTGGGCCTGGCGGAAAAAGGCCGCCTGGCTCTCCCAGCTGGTCACGTCACAGTGGAAGAAGCGGTGGATGTCCGTGGTCGTGCGGTTGAGCGTGTCCACAATCTTGCGGCCGGCCTCGTCGTTGATGTCGCCGATGATCACCTGGGCCCCGGCCGTAGCCCACGCCTCGGCAAACCCGGCACCAAAGCCCGAGGCGCCGCCGGTCACGACAATCGTCTCGCCCCGCAGCGAGTCGGTGCTGTAGGGCGCGGAGGTGTTGACGGGCGGCGACTGGGCGGCCACGGCCACGATGGAGTTGACCTCGCCAAACATTGTGTTTTTTCTGACCTTGCTGGCTTGTTGCTTACTTGTTACCGTTGACTATCAGCAGAGAACAGACAAGAGAGCATAGAGAGAAAAGAAGAAAGCAGGTAGAGGAGAAGGACTACAACTAGACACATGCGGTGGGAGTTGGCTTTATACCTGTGCCCATGAGATATAAGGCTGAACAAAACGCCCGTAGGCACACTGCACCAATGGAGCACAACCTGGTCCTCTGCTGCAAAGGGTCAAGTGCTGATCAGGAGCTGCAGTGTGACTTGACCTCCAACTCACTCCCGTCTCCTGCAAAGCACATGCAGAGCAGCCGGGTTGGCCTGTTTTGCCGACTCAGTCGCCCAGAGGCCGGGAAGCACATGCTGCGTCAAAGGGCCCTGGCTGGTGTACTCGTATACCGCGGGGTAGTTGCACCCTTGGCTGCCCGAAAGTAAAAGAAAGACGAGTACTTTACACTAGATCGTTGATTTTAGCTTGGTAGAGAAGACGGCATTCAAACTGGTTTCAGCATGATCTCAACTTCTGAGCACCTACGCCGGTACGACGATGCTGCCGACGGCTGTAGATCAAGACAAGGAGAAGGGGGAAGCAGTGAATCATCCGCGTACTACAGTGATCCGGGAGCCGCTTACGGCCGGTCTTTGCGTGGTTTTTTTCAAATTGAAATAAGTAGTTATCTAACGAGTAGAAACATCTAAACGCCTTACCGTCGATATTTTGTTGGGGGCCTGAATCCGCCAGCCAGCGGATTCTCGCGACTTATACTGCAAACGGCTTATGAGGAAGCTATCAGAGACCTGCCGGCATGTGCATGCATGTACAGCTAGCCTAGGGCGATGAGCTGCGAACTATGGTCTTGGTAAATCCTGCTTTCTTTTGCTGTTTCCTTTTGGAAGACGGGAAACTGACTGTGATTACGAGCTGTTGTGTTTGTGCTTCTTGCTTTTACGAGTATTTGATCAAGAGGTGACGACGACGGAGCAAGCCACTTGTGATGGCACGCAGGTGTCGGACGTCCGGCTGCATCTGTGCAAATAGCCACAATTTCAACGGTTTAATTGATCATGAAAGTTGATCAAATCCAGCCGTTTCTACAATGGTGGCGTCATGGATAATGCGTACAAACAGAGAGAAATAAAACGGTTGTTAAAAATAGCAAGCTACGGGTCACTGCTTTATTCAATGCAGTATTAATCAATATACTGTCTATAACGGACAAGAAGACAGCCGCACCAAGAGTAACACTGCAGTGAGGTTATTTTCGGTGTACCCTGATGCACTTTTGATTTTGTTCAACGGCGTCGTCTCGTGATGGATATAAATAGCTGACATTGCTTTGGCTTGAGAGAACGTCCCGCCGTCGGTACGAGTTGCCTTGTCAACTGTTACACTAATTTGAGGCCGCATTGAATAGGCCAGCTAGATACACTTGGTTCCATACTTGATTCTAGCTCTGATAACATTCAAACCCTCCCATGCCTGCGGTGCGAATAGCAAAATGCAAAACAACAGTTCAAAAAAAGAGCAAAAAAGACGTACAGCAGCGGGTATTCGCTGGTCGTCACCGACCCAACTACTAATCCACCGATTACTGGTTTTACTAGGGGAGAGCGGACGGGATCCCGTGTTCTCCAGTATCTATGGCCGTACGTGGAAGATGAGGCTCGGGTGTGGGTATATAGGGTCGTGATACGGCGAAATTTGTTCAAAAATGACAAAAAAAACCACCAAAACAAACGTACAGCAGCAGGTATTCGCTGGTCGTCACCGACCCAACTACTAATCCACCGATCACTGGTTTAACTAGGGGAGAGCGGACGGGATCCCGTGCTTTCCAGTGTCTATGGCCGTACGTGAAAGATGAGTGTAGTTGATCAGTATATGTATCCTGTGGGATGCACAGGGCTAGGTAGCCCTATCCGTATCCCTATAGGGCCTGTTTTCTCTGTCTTCTTCCTCCTTCTTTTTTTCTTTTTCTCTATAGTTCATTTCGTCTTTTTGCGTTTCTTCTGGTCCCTCATCGCATTCGTGATCCTCATCGTCTTCCATATATCCAATATTGGACCTGTACGGGGCTAAAAGTTTGAAGATGCGACGAGAAAAGAAGATGGTTGGCAAGTGTAAAACTAGGGACATGAAAAGACAATTGAAAAATACGACGACAGGATATAAAAATATACAATGTGAGAGATTAAAGCCACCGAGATTGCTGAAAATGTTAAGCATCGAGAGATGCAGTCGACAGATCTTGATGCAAGTTCAGCCGCATTGAGTATGTAAGCAGTCAATGTCACGCCATGCTCCGATTGCGGGGCAAGTTTTTCCTGACAGTAGGAAAATGAGTGGGGCGGATTGAGTCAACTTCTCACGCTCACGAAGCTCGCCCTCGACGTTCTCTGCTGTGCTCTTTGAATTCTGTCCGGCCTTCGTCTGCTACGTTCTCATTCCACATCACCAACAAAATGGCCTTTCCGACAAAAAAGTGCGGCGTGCTCGGCGCCACGGGCTCCGTCGGCCAGCGCTTCATCCTGCTGCTCCAGAGCCACCCCTCGTTTGTGCTGCATGCCGTCGGTGCCTCGTCGCGCTCGGCCGGCAAGCCCTACCGCGAGGCTGTCAGCTGGAAGCAGGCCACGCCCATGACCAAGCGCATTGGCGACCTTGTTGTGCGCGAGTGCACGGCCGACCAGTTTGCCGACTGCGACGTCGTCTTTAGCGGCCTGGACTCTGACGTCGCCGGCCAGATCGGTAGGTCTTTTTTTTCTGCTTTCCGCTTTCTGCTTTCTGCGTTTTGCTCTCATATGCTCCTTGCTAACTTGGCAGAAACCGACTTCTTCGCCGCCAACATCCCCGTCTTCTCCAACGCGAAGAACCACCGCCGCGACCCACTGGTTCCCCTCGTCGTGCCCACGGTCAACCTCGACCACCTCCAGCTCATCCCCCACCAGCGTAAGGCCCACCCGACCGTCCTGGCTGCCAAGACGCCCGTCGACAAGGGCTTCCTCGTCTGCAACAGCAACTGTGCCGTCATCGGCCTCGTTATTCCCTTTGCCGCCATGGTGCGCGCCTTTGGCCCCATTGACACTGTCTCTGTCGTCACGATGCAGGCCGTCTCGGGTGCGGGCTACCCGGGCGTGTCCAGCATGGACATTCTCGACAACGTCGTGCCCTACATCTCGGGTGAGGAGGACAAGCTCGAGACGGAGGCGCGCAAGATTTTGGGCTCCCTCAACACTGCCGGCACCGGCTTCACGGAGCGCGATGAGCTGCGCGTGTCGGCGGCGTGCAACCGCGTCGCCGTGCTCGACGGCCACATGGCGTGCGTGTCGCTGCGGTTCCAGGCGCGCCCGCCGCCGTCGGCCGAGCAGGTGCGTGAGGCCCTGCGCGCCTACACCACCGAAGTCGAGGCGCTGGGCTGCCCGAGCGCGCCGAGCCCGGCCATTGTGGTCATGGACGAGCCCGACCGGCCCCAACCGCGGCTGGACCGCAACCTGGCCAACGGCTATGCCGTGTCGGTGGGCCGCGTGCGCGAGGACGAGTCGGGCATCTTTGACATCAAGTACGTGGCGCTGAGCCACAACACGGTCATTGGCGCCGCCGGCTCGTCCATTCTCAATGCCGAGGCGGCCGTCCTCAAGGGCTACATCTAGGAGGGCAAAAGTGTGTAATAAAAAAAAATGAAAAGTAAAGGATCATTTGGTAGAGGCGTTGATTAGATTTTTTGGTTTATTGATCAGAGTCTACGTTGCTTGCCCGGCCATGTGAGCAGTGTGACAGCCTGTCCATGCCATAACATGCTTTTTCTGATGCTGCATTAATTCTCACGATCGATGCATCCCCTTGAATCCCATTTCGCCTTGCATAAAGAGTGTCGTCGTCGCAGGCCGTCTCATTGTCTGTGCCATGCCAAGAGCCAAGACGGACAAGATTGACAGGACGGTCAAGAAATACGGAGTACTCGTAAAGGATCATCGTTTCGACATGTCTCACTCACGCGGCTGCCGATCGCCAGACCCACGGTGCCATTGCGAAATTGCCGCCTGGGGCCCAAGGCCAAGATCAGATAAGGGTAACACAGGGAGTGGAATTTGGCGGGTGCATACTCCGTACTGCATGCCATGTATCGTACCCAGTACCCAGTACGGAGTATTCCGTACGAGTATCCTGTACGGAGTACTCGTACTGGGCGGCCGATGCAAGTCTGCCGGGCGTCGTACTGGAAGAGGATGCGTGGGCGCAGTGGAGGCTGCGCAAGGCGTCTGTTTGGTTCCGAGGCGTAAGTCCACTTTGAAACGGGGCAAGGGCCTGCAGTAATAAGGAGACTGTTCTGATTTTACCGGCGTGCTCGTACGGAGAACGAGGTTCTGTACGGAGTACGAATATCGCGAGTCCTCGGACGCATCACCAGATGATGAGTCAGCACGGATATTGATGCATTGCGCATCAGTCACAAGCCAACGTCTGGCTTTGTCGGTGCATTGATATTAACGTCACTGCGTCAAGCCTTTGTACTCCGTACTCGTAATGATAGTCGTAATCGTACTCTACTCAACCGATATTATGCCCTGTCTGCTCTGGCCGGGGGATACCACAATATCCATTGGAAAACTCCGAGAATTTCGTTATGGGTACTGCCCAACTCCATCCTCCTCCCAGGCGTTCCTCCTCTGTTATCGTACGGAGTACTCGTAATCTCCTCTCTGTCAGTTGTCATTTTCCGTCCTCCAGTGACCAGTCGCACCTGCCTGGACCTCATGCATGTGAGCCATGTTACTTCCGTCGCACCTTATTTGATGTGCGTCTTAACGGGAAAGAACCGGACAGAAAGAGAAGGTAAGAGGACACTGATATACTCGTACGGAGTACTGATTACTCATAACAGAAAGAGCATTACCGATGCCCCTTGCTCTTTCCCGATGCTGCCCTCGGCACTACGATTAGTAATTCTGGATGTACCCCTCGTCTCCTTTTATCCTATTACGAGTACTCTTCTCGTTGCTCCTCGAGTTCGACCTCTTATTCGCCGGCCTTTCCCTTAGTCTTTTGTTATGCGTGCCTTTTTGTCTCCTGGCCTTTGTACGAGTAATCCTACTCGTACTCTCCGTGTCTGTCATTGGTGGAGCGCCAACCATCACCTTGAGGCCAGCTTGGCTTGATTAGCACCTCAGTAGCCGCCTAGCCGGCACGATGCAACACAACACGAGGCGAAGTTGAAAGGATTGGTTGAGGACGAGTCAGGCAAGTGAAAGCAAGGCAAATACTCTCTCAGTAAGTGCAATTGCAAACCTGCCTCGGTAGGCGATAAACGCGCATGGCACGCTCAGCCAGAGAGAGAGAGCCTCAGTTCGACAAGTCCAGGAACAGGGCTGCTTCCCGCCCTGCTGGGTGGACATCCGGCTCATGGCGGCCATGTCTCAGCCCCAAAATATGGCGTGGCCACCTTGTCGTTCAGTTGGAGACATTTCTCTTTACGCCTCTGCACACACACTTTTTAGCACGGACGAGTGTCGGCGTGGGATACAGGGTGGAGCCCTTCCAACGGTGCTTCTGGCCCATGGAGCGGTCTCTTAACAACCAGCCAATGAGCGCGCACAGGCTTCTCCCAAACGCGATCAACTCTCCGCCTACAAGCACACGCTAGTGCTGAGCGCAATCAGACGGCGACCCGACTGCTGGAGCGGCCTCGACTTTGTCCACTCCTCCACACCCCCCCTTCTGTTTAGGGTTAGCGTGAAGTGTACTTTGTAGTGCCGCCCGGTGCCTCCCTGGTCTCGAAGCCTACTCCGTATTAACCCTCCTCCTGTCTGTCCCCATTGCCCACTACGAGTACTGAGTACCCAGTAGCGTTACGTCGCGCACCCCCCCTTGCACGTCGCCCGCCTGCACCTGCAGGCACTCACTCGTCCGTGCAAGTCGCAGTCTTTGCGCCTGTTCGCGTTGAGCCCCTTGCTGCTGTCATTTTGTACGGAGGATTTGCATTTGCATTCCCCAGTCCGGATACTGAATGCATTGCATCGGGTACTGACACTGTGTCAAACGCTGTACGAGTACTGATACTGATACTGATACGAATACTTAGTACTCGTACTCGCACAAGCACAAACCAGCGACCCCGTCTTACTGGAGCCGCATAGCAGGCCACACCTGGCCTCTGGGCCACGACACCTCCCGCATCTTGCACGACCACGATCATTGCGGAGACCTTGGAGAAACGCCTGCTTCCAACGCCAAGCCCACTCAGTACTCGTAGTTTTGCGCAGCCTCGCGACATCAGCACGCGCAATCCGTTGTGTTGGGTACGAATAATGGCCTGAGCGCTTTTGCGCTGTATTGATTTTTTTTCCCCTTTCAATCACTCACTGCGTTTTGTTGTATGTTTTCTTTCGATCCCTCACTGCGCTTATTTACAGAGTTTATTATTTCGTTGTTGTCCATCTCCTGGCCGTTGCGACCACGGATAGCCCTGATCGCTATTGCGATTTTTTGCGCCTGCTCCTTCTCGCCATGTCGAAGCAGCGTACTCGTACCTTCTCTATCTCCGATTACTGACGCGCAACAAAAGGCCTGCAAATTAAATGCAAAATAAATTGCCTTAATCAGACCTAATCTAGTCACACGCCCCTCTCTTTGTCTTTCTCCAGCACGCACATTCCACCTCGAGCCTTTTCCCACACTCGTATCCACCGTCTCTTGTCTTCCCCCTTCCCTGCCCATTCGCTCACCTTTACATATTACATCCCCCCTCCCTCTCCGACTCTTAAGTCAATCGCAACTCTCCATTCCATTAACATAATATTGTCTACCCGCCTTCAACTTCCACCCTCGCTACCCTCGCTCTCTTTCTCTTTTCGCGCATCGTTTCCAGACAATTGCATCCCTTTTTCGGTATCCCTTTTTCGACTTGCTCTCCGTCGCATTACGCATTTGCGCGTCGCTGTCACGGACACCATTTTGTCTTGCGCCTGCGCATTTGAATCCATCCCCTATTTTTTATTCTTTTATTTTTGGTCTCGACCGCGCCCCGACATATTGCACCACCATCTTTCTACCGATGCTCTTTTTTTCTATTGTGATCCTTTCCCAAGAGCCAAGAGGACACGAAAAGTCTACGCACATTTTTTGCCCGTTTCGCAACACAGACCCTTCTCTCGTGTCGCAAATCGAGAGACCAAATCGCTCGTCTTGAAATTCTGCCATCCCGCATCGCATCGGATATCGGAAAGACTATGAACATGACCAAGTCTCGCGGGCCCCATCCCGCGCCCATTGGACCACCTGGTTCCAATCCCCAAAAGCCATCACCTGCTTCCAGCGATGCAGCTGATGACGGAGCATCTGCCACGGCCTTTAGCGTTGCTTCCGTCGCACTTCGGGACAGCAGCAGCAACAGCGACGGTGACGGCAATGGCAACGGCAACAGCAGAAGCAACAGCAACGGCAACAGCAACGGCAACAGCAACGGCAACAGCAACGGCAACAGCAATGACAACAGCAACGGCAATGGCTTTGCGTACGCAACGCTGAACAACAGCTCGTCGGACAGCCTGCCAGCAGCCGGCCCCGTGTCCGGTTCCCGTCTCGCTGCGCCGTTCAGCCCCAGCACTGCTAGAACCACCATCCACCCGAACGGCACCAATGGCGTCAACGGCACCAACGATGCCAAAGGCCTCAACAACCTGGCCAACCGGCCGCCTGCCCGTTCTGTCGTCTCGCCCGTCGCGACGGCGTACGGCCGCCAGGGAAATGAATACGGCAACGGCATTGACCCTGACCGTTCCCAGGATCGTGCCTATAGCAGCGCCAACAACTTGTTTTACGCGCCGCAAGAGCATTACATTGAATCCGACGCAGGGTTTGCGTCAGCCGATCCATTTGCCGCACCGGCCGGATCACTCTCATCGCCCACGCCCCGTGCCGTGCCGATCCTGCCTCCGTCGTCGCAGTCGAATGGCCTGTTCTCCAACAGCCATATCCAGCCGGCCCAGACTACCGGCGCCCGCTTTGCGCTGGGCGATCCCAGTCGCGATCTCCCGGGGGCATACGCGTTTACTCGTCCCATTGGCAGCCCCTTGCCGGGCCGTGGCATGCGTACATCGAGCCAGGACCTGATCAACAGTGGAATGGGCATCGATGATACTCTCAATCAGGCATTTGAGTCGATGCATTTCAACGACGAAGCCAGCCTGGACACGCCGTGCCCGTCCAATGCGGCGGCAAACGGACCAGCAAACGGACCAGTCCGGCCGCAGCTCGTGAGCCAGCGCCGCTCTACCATGCCGCAGATCCCGACGATGCACACGCTCGCGCCGCTGCACCTGGACACGACCAATGTTGATGGCGCCAATGGCATCCAGTCTGCCGCCACCTCGGGCCATGCCACGCCCAACTATGGACAGAACCCGGGTGCGTTCTCGGCACTTGATGCGCACTCGGCGCACCCCATGGTCACAACGAGCAGCGGCGGCTTCAACGGGAACAGCTCGCAACACCGCCGCGGTCTATATACGAATAACAATCGCCGACACATGCCGCATGCCAATCCGAGCGACCGGCACCCGCCCTGCAACACGCTGTACGTTGGCAACATCCCCGTGACTACCAAGGAGGCCGAGCTCAAGGAGTTGTTTTCGACACAGCGCGGGTACAAGCGGTTGGCCCTGCGCTTCAAGGACCGCAATACGATGTGTTTTGTCGAGTTTACAGACATTACGGCGGCGACAAAAGCCCTGCTCGAGCTCCACGGCCGGGTGCTGTCCAACAGTTGCGGGCGCGGCGGCATGCGGCTCAGCTTCGCCAAGAATCCCTATGGGGTTCGCACGGAGAACAACCCCAACAACCCGAACAACCCGAACAACCCCAACAACCGGCTGAACGCCGCGGCCAACATGAGTGGCTACTATCATCCAGCCCTGCTTGGCCACGGCGGCGCTGTGGGTGCCGGTGCGCAGGTTGGCGCGCCTCCGCCTGCGCCGCCTCCGGGGCTGCCGCTTCCGGGGCTGCCGCTTCCTGCCAGTGTCGCCACGATACGCCCTGGCTACCCTTGGAACCCACCCCAGCAGCCCCAGGCACCCCAGGCACCACTGGCGCCACTGGCACCACAGCAGCCCCAGCAGGGGTACCCGGGGCATGCGTTACCGCCATTGCAGATGCAGATGCAGATGCACAACTTTGAGAATGCCGAAGATTACCATGCCGGCCGTGTCTCGCGCCAAAACAGCAGCAGCAACAACTCGACAGGGGATTACGACTACGCCATGCAGGGCACTGGGACCAACAACGGCTACACTCCTGGGTACATTCCCGGCTACAATGTCAATGGCAATAGCAATGACAATGCCAATGCCAATGCCAATGCCAATGCCAATGTCAATGTCAATTTGACTGGCGGCCCAGGCATGTACATCCCTCCCAGAGCCGCCGGGGCCAACGGCGTCAATGGTTTTGCAGGTGACGACATGGGCTACTATTACGAGGCCGCGAGCAGAGGGGACCAGGGCAGCCAAGCCGATCCCAGTGGGCAGGCATACATGCCGTACCCGCGCTTTTAGTGGTAGCGGCTAGCCCGTGTTGTACCCTTTTTGTGGCCCTTGTCTTGTGCACTTGTTTTGTTTTGGAGTCCCCCGATTGCGTTCTCCGACAGCGTGTCCGACAGCGTGTGCGATTTGTTTTGTTGTTGATTCATTTTCTTTACCGTTTCAGTCTTGTCATTTTTATATCCTTGGGTAACGCGAGGTGCAATCCTCATGGTGGTGTTTGTCTGTTATTCTGCACTTTTGGTACCTGGACTCATTTGGCTGGCGCAAACGGTATGCATGATGGCTCGTATGCCAACGTGGGAATGTCGCGAAATACCCCAGAGCGCATGTACAGCGAAATTATGGTTTGGACGGTCGGGAGGTTTTCACTATTATCATGTCTTTTTGGGGTATATCTTGTTTACTTTTCTTGGGGTCCCTTTTCTTTTTTGGTGTCGTCTTGCCGGCATGCCCATTATCTTTGGAGTTGCACACTGCATTGTGTGGGTTGGATGGCTTTTCATGGTTATGTTTTTTTTTGTTTGTTGTATTACCCTTTTGACGTTGTTATTGTTGTTTCGCCAGCGTTTTTATACAATCCGAGTTGCTCCTCTGCCATCGGGTCATTGTTTTCCAAGGTGTATGTGTTGCTCAGGATATCAAGCTTTGGATAGCATCTTTACCTTTGGAGCAACAACAAGAGCTTTCTAGAACACTAAGTGCAATGTGATGTTTGATATATTCAACTTTTATTCCATGAGCATGTACTCGTACTTTAACCTGCTGACATTATTTCCGACAAAAAAAACAAAAGACGAAAAGAAAAGGCAGGATCATAAATTCAAGCTTAAATCAAGCATGCAAACGACCCAAAAAGCAAAGGCTAGTGCAAATGAAAATGCAAAAAATCACCAAAAAATGATCGATCACGGGATCGAACCGCGGACCTGCGCCGTGTTAAGGCGCCGTCATAACCAACTAGACCAATCGACCTTGTTCATTGGTTGGCTGGCTTGTGGATGACACTAAGAGAGGACGGACAGACCGCCTACGGCAGCTGCATAAACATGCTCAGCATGGCCTTGTAGTTGGGCGTGCCCAGGCCGGTCAGCGGGTCCCAGCCGGCGACGGCCTCGAAGCCGACGGTGCCGCAGCCCGGGTTGGTGCCGTTGGTAATGTCGGTGAGGACACTGGTGTTAGCGTTGGCGTTGGCATAGAGGGCCGGGTTGATAAAGCCGACGGGACTTTTGCCGGCCTGCAGACGGCGCTCGTTGATGAGGTTGATGATGGCGGCAAACGTGGGCGCCGACGCCGACGTGCCGTACGACAGCGTAAAGTTGCCGTCGACGGCGGTGACGTAGTTGGCGCCGTTGGCCGCGACGTCCGGGTAGCCGCGGACGGCCTGGGAGTTGTTGTAGCGCGTGGCGTCGTAGGCAGGGGGGGACTGGGCGTAGTAGGCGGCGACGGCCTGGCGCTGGTAGTCGGGCATGGCGAATACATTGGAAAAGCCGCCACCCGAAAAGATGACGTCTTGGCACGCGGTCTCGGGGTCGCGCACGGAGGCGCCGGCCGCCAGCTGCGTGGCACCGACCGACGTGACATAGGGACAGGTGCCCGGGAACGAGGGGTTAAACCGGCCGGTGGTGCCGTCGTTGTAGGCGCCCGTTTGGGGATCAATGCACGTGTCGCTGTTGCCGGCGACGCCGAAATCGCCCGACGAGTAGACGACGGTGACGCCCTGCAGGCCGAGCTTGAGGTACTCGGTGCACTGGCGGCGCTCGTAGGCCGGGGTCAGGTCGGCCTCGTTGTACGAGTAGCTGGTGGACAGCACGTGGGTGGCCGTGGCGGTGCCGCAGTTGACGGCGCTCGTGTAGTTGCCGTCGGTGGCGAGGTCGTCGCCACCCGTCGTGGTGCAGTAGGCGCCGTCAAGGGAGTCGAGCAAGTTATTAAAACTGGCACCCTGGACGGCGTCGCCGACTTGGAACAGCGTCGTGGTCTGCGGGTAGACGAGGGCCATGGCAAACTCGAGGTCGAGGGCGGACTCGCCGTTGACGCTGAAGCCTTGGTCGGTGGTCTGCACGACGGCGTTGTCGAGCAGCTGAACATCAAGACCGGTGCCCGTTGTCGTCGTCGTCTTCTTTGCGAGGGCCGGCACAAACTGCGAGAAAAACAGGTCCAGGTCGGTCTGCAAAAAGGCCTGCGGCGTGTACTCGACGATGCCGAGGGTGTTGCCGGCGACGACCTTGTTTTTGGCGTTGCTCTTTTTCGGGGATGGCACGTTGTAGAGGGCGCGCAGACAGGCCGGCGTGATCATGCTGTCGCACTGGTCGAGGCCCATGAGGGCGTTGACAATGACGGCGCCCTGCTTGGCGAGCGGCTGCGGGGCGGCGTTGGCGTTGATGTTGGCGTCGGCGTTGGCGTTGGCGGCCAAGTCGCGCTTTGTATTTTCAGACAGCTCCGCCGTCCGCCTGCGTAGGCCCGCACCGGGCCGGCCGTCAAAGTGCACCGTCGGCGTCACAATGTCAATGTGCTCCTGCAGGTCGGCCGGCACGTGGTAGGCGTCGCAGGCCACGTGCAGGGCGCCGTGGCCCGCGTGCTGGTAGACGTGGTACTCGGTCCGCAGCAGGGCCTCGAGCTCGCGCACCGTCGCACTAAACGTCAGCCAGTTGCCAGCCCGCGACAGCTGCGTGTCGGTGCGGCCGAGCGCGTCGTGGACCCACGCGCGCACGGCGTCTGTGGCGGCCTGAGACGGCGCAAACATGGCGGCCACTTGGTCTTGGGTCCAGTGCTTGCCGTAGTTGGGCGAGTCCGGGTGCGCAACGTCAGACAAGAGGGCGTCGGTGCGGTCGAGGTTCTGCTGCGTCAGGCCGATGCGCACAGGCAGCACGGTGTCGTGGGGCAGGCGGGCGGTCCGCTTCCAGGTGTTGGCAGCGGCCCGGGGCTGCGTCTCGTGGACGACGGTGCGCTTGGCGAGGGTGTTGTCTCTCTTGGTAGTGGGCAGGGCCTGCACGGCTGCCGCCAGGGCAGCCAGCACGGCCGTAAAGGAATCAATCCGCATGATGAAAAGAAGAGGGAGAATAATAGCAAATTACAGCATAAAGAGTGACGATAATGAATGGCAAGGCACCGGGCCTTGGAGTTGTGCTGGACGAAACAAAACGACGACGACAATACGATGCAAGACACAAGAAAAGGAAGACTACGAGTAATATTCAAAGACATGAAGAAATCTCTCACATAACATCTGCCGCAAGTGACGATGCGAACCCCCCTGTTTGGCATCGTCGACTCCGTGGCTGACGAGGCACGACAAAAAAGGAGTTGGACGGCTCCGGCAATGGCATGCTGTGATGTAAATAGATATGGGGCGGGCGGCAAGAAAGTGCCGGAGACGTGAAACGCCGAAACGGGTTTCATCGGGGATACGTACTTTGTACGGAGTAGTCGTAGTCGTTGTCGTAGGCTGCTGGGGCAAGCAAGCCTGAGACGTCGGGACTGGATCTGGCCGTCGAAACGCTTGGATGGCAAATGTATTAACGCAAAAACTTTTTATCCTAATGCTGACTGTGCTGCTGATGAAATGATCCATGACCGTGACGCCTTTTGAAAGAAGAGAAAATCAAAAGAATCAAACAATAACAAGAGTAAATCAAACGAAAAATAGAAAAGTGGTTTTATGCCCGCGCCTGCAGCTCGGCAATCTTTTGCAGCGCCTCCTGGTACAGCGTCTGCTGCTCATTGACAATTTCCAGCAGCTCCTGGTTCTGGCGCCGCAGGTCCGCGGAGGCGGTGTCGGCTTTGGGTTCGGCGTCGGCTTCGGCTTCCGGTTCCGCGTCCGTCTTCGTCTTGGAAGCCGCCGTCTTCGTCTTGTCCTTGGGGGTCGCGTCGACGTCCTGCTGGAACGACAGGATGGCGCTATTGAGAAAGTCGGCGGGGAACCCTGGCTGGTGCACGAGGGCCGCAAAGGCAGCAGCCTCATCGTCTGCTGCTGTTGCGGCGGCGGTGACGTCGTCGTCAAAGCGTGCCGTCACGGTGTAGTCGCGGCCCATTTGCGACGGCTTGACGACGGTCTGCACGCTGATCTGCGGCGGTACGATAAACGACGATGCTACCGCACTTGTCGGCAGGCTCGGCGGTACCATGACGACGTTGGTGACGGCCGCGTTGAGGTTGGACAGCTGGACCGGCAGCGTGTTGCCTCTGTCGCCGTCGCCGAGCGTCCACTGCAAGATGGCGCCGCGCGCGTGGCCCGACAGCAGCGTCGACCCGTCGTAGCTGACGGCCAGGCACGCCGTCGCGCCCGCGTCGCCGGGCACCGTGCCAAAGGGCGCGGCCACGGCGACGGCCGTCGAAGCCGCCTCGGCCCCGCGCGCGCCCAGCAGCGGCACGTCGCCAAATAGTTCGATGGCGTAAATGTGGCCGTTTTTTTTGTCGTCGCTATCATCCCCGACATCTGTGGCCACGTACAGCGCACGCGCCACGGGATCCAGCACGGCACACAGCGGGGCTGCCGGCAGCAGCAGCGTGCGCAGGGCGTCGCCCGTCTGGTAGTTCCACAGCACAATGGTCTTGTCGCGGCTGGCCGACACGGCTAGGTTGGTGTCGCGGTGGGCCGCGCTGCCGCCCACGGCCAGGCTCGTCACGGCCGCGCGGTGGCGCGCCAGCGTGTGCACGGGTTCCGGGTCCTGTCCCTGGTCGTCGACGCCACTGCTGCGATCGCTACTACCACCCCCACCAAGAGCCAGCAGCTGCGGCAGCGACCACACGTGCACGTTGCTGTCGTCCGACCCCGACAGCACGTGAAAGGGCGTCGTCGCCAGGCACGACACCGCCTGCACGTGACACGGCGGCGTCGTCACGAGCCGGCCCGTCAGCGTCTCCCACAGCACAAGCCGGCCCTCGGCCGTGCCTACAACCAACGTGTC
Organism: Ophiostoma montium; assembly: GCA_029299015.1. Taxonomy (NCBI): domain Eukaryota; kingdom Fungi; phylum Ascomycota; class Sordariomycetes; order Ophiostomatales; family Ophiostomataceae; genus Ophiostoma; species Ophiostoma montium. The sequence goes on from JANSMC010000001.1 coordinate 53,226, forward strand.
GCCGGCCAGCGCGACGCACCGCACTTTTTCCGGAACAGGCACAAAGGCCTCGTGGCCCCCGCGCAGCCGCGAATACACGTGCACGTACGCGCGGTCCTGCTGGCCCGCGAAAACATGCGACGCCGACACGGCAAGCCCGCCGACAGGCGTCGCGCTCTTTTTGTAGGTGGCGCGGTTGGCGTGCGCCGGGCTGAGGATCTGGTGGTAGATGGCCACGTCCTTGGCAATGGCCGTGTTGCTCGTCAGCGGCGGGCCGCAGACGGCGGCGAAAAACTCTTCCGACAGCATGGTGCTGTGGGGGGGATGTAGGAGGACTGTAGAGAGGCTGTGTATTGCTGTAGCCTGTAGCCTGTAATTTTGGTGATAGTGGAGGATAGGATGCTTCACTTTTGTTATCAGCTCAACTTTTTGTTATCGATATCTTATCTTGTAGCGTATTATTTTGCTCTTATCTGGATAGAACATGATTGGTCAATTCGACCAACGTGGGTCGTCTACAACGGACTGCGACGAAGAAAAATGAAGATGAAGACAACAGTGAAGAATGAAGAAAGGCAAGGAAGAGAAGCAAGGAGGAAAAAAGAAATGGTATTATCAGGACGCAAGGAAGAAATCTTCAGATCAAAGACAGCATTGCTGTCTGTTAGATGAACTGTTAACTTGTGTCTTTGACTTTGTTTTACTTACGATGTCCGTTGATTTTTATCATGACATTTTCGTCAATTTCAAAGCGACTTTTCCATCAAATATACTCGTATCAGACCTCGAAAGTCGCCATTGGTGAGATAATGGTACGGGAAAATATCGCAATAAGAGAAGACTACTCTGAGAAAAAAAGAGCACAAAAAAGCACGAGGAATAAAACGAAATCAACTGAAAAAGAAAGAAAAACGAAAAAATTATTGAAACTCGCACGCAAGGAGTGAAGAGCGCAGGCCACGTTCACCATATCCACATTCACTACTACTCGTACATCATATCATCTCGACCCTTTCATCCCTGCACGGAACATCGGCATTCACCTTGCAAGCCCCGCCAGATTTTTCGAAAGCGGGCCGCTATTAGCTGACGGCAATGTGACGGCGATGGATGTGATATTGTAGGGTATTTTTTACATTTCAGTGATCGATCGTACGTAGAATGATATTCCACTGACTGAATTTGGGTCGCAATAACCGCAATGACTTCTTCCCGTAGGAAGCCAGACAACGCCAGACACAACCGTGCTCCGGGTGCAGTTGACATGGACAAGCAGGCAAGAAATCAATGCAGACGGCAATGTGCAGACGTCAGTGCTGACACTTCTGTCAGTCGACAGTGTTGTGCAGCTGGGGTGCAGGATGAACAGTGCTGTGCAGACAGCGGAATAGTGCAGACAGACAGCAGGACGATGCAGACAGCAGACAGCAGCCAACACGTGGAGATCAAAGCTTTTCGACCACATGGCCGACCGGAGCCACCCGAGACGTGCCAAGGACAGCAAGCCGACGTGAGGCGCTTGGGAAGCGCTTCGAGGCGGTTCCGCCCCCTTGCGTCGATCGGACGGCAGGCCTTTTCCCCTTTTCTTGCGCCCATGCCTCCTCCCTACAAGGATCGGCCGCGTGGTGCATGCCAGCTGGCGAGCTGTCGGAGCACGAAGAAAAATACTGTCTGCCTCGTCGTACGAGAGTACTCGACAATCTTGGTTTGATTTTCGTGTCTTTTCGTTGTCCCACCTTGCCGGAAGCATGCCTCTTTTTCGTCAGTCTCCCTTGGTTCCGTCTGTTCCCTTTCGCCTTCTTCTCTTCCTTCCTATTGCATTTCCTCTCCCTCTCCCTTTTCTCTCTACGACTACTTCCTCTTGCTTTCCATCTCTTCCTCTCCCGCCCCTGCAGTACGCATCTCGCTATTTATGAAACTATTGCTGTGTGTCTTACAAGCCCTTGCTGGACCATGCCTCCCTATTGGCCATCACGTGAGACATTGCATACTCAGTACTCCGTAGATCAAGCTGCCAGAAGGAGAAAGACAGCTCCAGGGTCAATGTTGTTCTTGCATGCATATGCCAGAGTTTGTCAGCTGTTGGTGGGAAAGGTAAACCAGATCGTTTACACGCCAAACGAAGCCACAAAGCCACAAGCCACCACAAGAGAACTTGACTGTTAGCATTGACGCCAGTTCAGCACAAAAAGACCACCCAGAGCACGCGTAGCTGAATCTTGCAGCTGTCTAGTGCCCGACGTGTCTCATGCCTTGGCTGCCTCGATGTCTCACTATCGTCTACTCGTACCTGTACCCATGAGTACTCGTACTAGCTCGTCTACTTCCTACCTGGCCTCCCTTGCCGACCTCTGCGAGTACTCGTACCCGTACCTCCTGTCTCCTCCCTTTCTGCATGTCTCGATTAAACCTGCCTTGACTCGAATCTCCTTCTCTCTTCAGCTGTCTCTGTTCGCAGGCCGTTATTTCCCTCTGCTACCACACTGAGATCCTCCCATTCGCATCCACTCTAACGTTGTCTCGTCATCTCCCTCCCCTGACTCTGCTGCACCCCTGTTCGTCTTAATCTTCTCTCATCTTTCTGATACAAAAACATATTTGCTTCTCGCCTGCAGAATAGGCCCATGTCATTCTTCTGGCGAGTCTTCTTCTCCAGTGCTCATACCCTTGTTATTCGACAGACCAACGCGGATGATACCCAACGAGATCTATGGTAGTAAAGTAGACTACTCAGTACGACTAGAACAGCACTGCCAGTTGGGCAGGCACTGGCGCCGCGATCGCCGCGATCTGCAGGCTTTAGCTCACTTGCGGCTGGCCGCATCTTTTCCGCGATGCGTCCAAGCTGGCAGAGAGCATCTGATTTGGCCTGCTCATTGGCCGGCATTTGCGAGTACTTTTGGACGTAGTGGAATGTACTATTCACACTATAATATGAAACACTTATGCACTGTAATTAATCAAAAGAACAGTGCAAATAGTACTCGTTTACGATGAAACACAAAGTTCTTCGAGCAGTCTTTTTTCTTCGGCGTCGTCCGATATCCCTCCCGGACGTCCAGAAAGCTCACCTGAAAGTTCAAGACCTCAACGTCCACATTGCAACGGACGAAAAAAAAAAGAAACGTCCAGACTAACCGCCCCTTATCCCTCGATCACTTTAGACTGTCTGCTAGCCCAAACATTCTCGCCCTTCTTTTACAGCTGCTCACATGTCCACAGGGTCCCTGCTCCACTGACGGCAACGCAGATCTCTCCACACAGATCCTCACCTATCCTAAAGGCGTCCACCATTCCTCCCGACTTGTACAACCTGTTCGTCTTTTGTGCGCCCACGGCCGTGTCTCGTCTTTCCGAGCCCCGTGTCCCCTCAACGCTCGCTTCGTTGTTCCGCTTGCTGTCTGACATTTTGCCCACATCGCCTATTGAAATTGCCTGTCTTGCGTTGTACTGTACCTTGTGATTGGGCGCCCAGCGTTCAAGACACGCAATGTGCGAGTACCTCTTCGTATCGTGTAGATTATGTGCTGGTACTTGATGTCTGTGGTTTTAGATTGATGTATTCGTACTCTGTACTTGTACTCTGTCACTCGTACTCTGCATCTCGACGTCCTTCTTTCGCGTATCTATTCTATCATCAAACTGCCTCTGCCTCGTTCGTACAAAGTAGTGTATGTCTTGTCCTCCCACCTTGTTTCTCCTCTGACTGTTTCTGTTTCTGTTCCTGTTCTGATTTTTGGTCAGTTCTTTTCTCTTTCTCTCATCCAACATTGCATCTCTCATCTCCTCTCAACTATCTGTCCCACCACATCGACTTCGACACGACTCACATTGACACACATCAACACACCACACACACTTGTGCAATGGCCATGCCGTGCTGCAACGTGTAACTGTCACAACCACAAACAGCTGTTTTTTTGTTTCCCGTCGTCTTAGAACCTTCCTCGTCTCTCGTCCCTCGCCCATTCGCCCCTCTCGCCCCTCGTACACCCCAAGACACAATGGACACGGCGTGCAACTTCCCCGAGCTGCTGGCCCTCGACCTGGGCGCGGCCGAGTCAGTCTTTGCCTCGAAGCGAATGACGGCCGGCCCGCCTCGTCTGTTTGCTTCGCAGAAGGCCAACTCTGAACTTTTCCTTGGCTCCTCCTCCTCCTCCTCCAACAACAACAACAACAACAACAACAACAACAGCATCATCCAGGACTTGGTCGATGCCAACTTGCTCGCCTACACGTCTGCGCGCGACGATTCTCTGTCCTCTTCTTCTCTGTCCGCGGCCGCCTTTGCACGACTCCAGGTCCACGCCGACACCATTACCCGTCTGACTGGAAGTTCGGCATTAGGCAGTATATCCACACATCAGCAGAAGCAGCACGCCGCCTGGGACTCGGACAGCAACAGCATCGACAGTTTCGAGCTGCCCAGCATCCGCCTCGCACGGCCGCCTGCATCGGCATCCTCCCGTCCCAAGCACAGCTACGACCCCGACGCAATGAGCGTGTCCTCGTACGGCGTCTCGGGTCCTGCCACCATTAGCGACCGCCACCGGTCCGTGGCGTCGGCTGCATCGGCTGCCACGACGGCCACAACGGCCACAACGGCAGTCACGTCCATCTCGCTCGACGGCCGCCACTCGACCCAGTCGTCGGCCCGGTCATGCGCCCTCGCGGCCATGGCACCATCCACGGCTGCTGCGTCGTCGTCGGCGTCGGTGTACAACAACAGCAGCAAGCACCCGTACCCGCACCCACAACAGCGAGACGCGGGCACCAAGCGGCATGTTGAGTTTGACCTGACCGGTTCTGAGGAACAGCAGCCGCAGCAGCAGCAGCAGCCGCCCTCATCCTCAACAAAAGCAATGCCGCCCCCGGCCGACATCAAAGAGTCGAGCTGGATGAGCTTTGACGACGACGATGACGACGAAGATACCGACGAGCCTCGTACACCCGCACTGTCCCAAGGCTCCGACGACCTGCCCACGCACCCGCCCAAGACGGCGACCGGCCCGGTCTCCTCGGGAGGGCGGCCCACCAAGCCCGACTTTGGCGAAATGGCACGCTGGGCGACGGCCAAGCGGCGGTCGCGCGCCGCCACGCTCGAGCTGCCGCGGACAAAGCTGCCTGCGCCGGACGTATATAATGCTTCTGCAGCCTCGACCAACAACACGGAACCGCACCGGCGGTGTTCGTCGCTGCACACGCCGCCGCTGGCACTGGGCGGCAACTGCGAGAGCGACTGCGACGACAACAACGAGCTGGAGCTGTTTGGCGACTTTGCCGGGGCCTACAGCTACGACGAGGGCGAGGGCGAGTTTGAGGGCGAGGAGGACCAGGACAAGATCTTGATGGCGACGGCGATTCCCTTTTCGCGGCAAAACACGCTGTCGCTGCGGTCGCTACCGTCGCGGGACTCGCTGCTGTCGGTGCAGGACACGCTGTTTTCGCCGTCGGCGGCCGCCGCCTTTCCCACAAAGCACCAGCAGTACCACCAGCAGCAGCAGCACCAGCAACAGCACCAGCACAACTACCACCACTATCACCACCACCCGACGCCCATGCCGCGCCACCGCGTGCTCCCGCCCCAGCACCAGGACGAGACGTCGGCCAGCCTGCAGTCGTGGATCCGGCATGCGTCGCGCAGCCAGCCGGAGATGAGCTTGCTGTGCCAGCAGGGTGTGTTTTTCGATGAGGCAGAAGAGGAGGAGGAGGAGGAGGCGGAAACTGGGAACGAAGTCGAGGCCGAGGCCAACAAGACTGTAGACAAAGTCCAGCCTGCAACCCCCCCGCAGCCATCCCTGGCCGAGCTCTTTTATCAGCCCGGCCTCGTCGGCCTACCCTTGCCGCGCGACGTCGTCGACACCCTGCGCGTCTCCGTCTCGTGTTTCCCCGAGACCATGCTGAGCCTGTCGAGCTTTTCCGTGCAGACCATCCGGTCCTACACGCGCAAGGTGCGCCACCGCAGCCGCGAGGACGCCGACACTGCCCACCGTCTCATCATGTCGTGCCCAGATGGCTCGCCGCTTCCGCCGTCACCGACTGCTGGCACGTCCATATCGGTGGCCCCGAGCCGCTGCTCGATGACGACAACAACAACAACAACAACATCCTCATCGGGGGGCTCCATGTCCATGTCCATGTCCATGACGGCCGATTCGCAGTCGACTGGCCGCAGCAGCAGCTTTTGGAAGAAGCTGCCCAAGCGCCTGCTGCTGTCGCGCACAACGTCGAGTTTTGGTGTACACGACGAGATGCCGACGAGATCGCTTACGCCGATGCCGACGCCGACGTCGACAGCGCGCGACCATGCCGACCCCGCCAGCAGCAGCAGTGGCCGGTCCTGCACCTCGGCGATGAGCCATCGCCGCACGAGCCGCATGGACTTTTTATTCTCGTCGTCGTCGTCAGCAGCAGCAGCGGCCGCATCTCATGATGACAACAACAACAAGGACAAGGACAAGGACAAGGACAGCAGAGACGCCCACCACGACAAGATCGGCAGCCTCTGTTTCTGCCGCATCTTCCCGTCGGCCTCGGACAGCCTGTGCGACGCGCTGTACGCGCACATTATCGCGTTCAACTATATTAGTCTGCTGTGTCCGCCGGCGCCGCTGCCGGCTGTCCCAGCTGCCCCCATCACCATCACCCCAAAGGCGTCACTGCCCCAGTCAGCCACAGCCCCCTCGCTCGGTCGCACTATATCAAGGCCCATGTCGCGCCTCGAAAACAGCATCATGAACTCGTCGCCGCCGTCGTCGTCGTCGTCGTCGCCGGAGGACGATGACGACGACGACAGCAGCAGCAGCAGTAGAGTGTACAACCTCAAGCCCAAGGCCGTCATGCTGCTGGGCCTGCTCGACATTCTGGAGCCGGACAACCAGAGCAACAAGGGAGACATTATAGTCCCCCCCCGCCCGTCCAGCAGCCACAGCAACAGCCTGTCGCGCCGCTACAGCAAGCTGCGCGCCAACCGCCAGCAGACCAAAGTGCCGCTGCGGTCGTCGTCGGTCGCCGGCTCGTACCGGGCGAGCTCGCTCAGCAAGGTCACGGTGGGTGACGCCGCGGTCAACAAGAGCAAGAGCAAGACCAAGACCAAGACCAAGACGATTGCCGTGCCTGCTGCCGTCATTGATGCGCCCACTGCTTCTTCCGTGGCCGATGCCGCTGCCGCTGCTGCTGCTGCTGCTGCTGCTGCTACCGAAAACACAACCGTGTCGTCGCCAATGACACCCGCATCAGCAGCCACAGACGCCTCCATGCGCAGCCTCCAGACGGGCCTGCACGGCTGCATCAGCCAGCTCGTGGCCACCATGAAGCTTGCCAACGGCCAGCTGGGCCACCATGGTCTGCTCGATGCCGGCTCCGATGCCGAAGCCGAAAGAAACGCCGACCATGCCCAAGACATTGACCCTCTGTTCCTGCGCACTCTCTGCGAGCTTGTCCGGACGCAAGAGGAGCAGCGGTAGTGCGCTACTTCCTACACTTTTCTTGGGGTGGCTTTGTTTTTGTTGTCTTTTGCTACGACTGTCGGTATTTTGTTTCTGTTGTCCTTTGCTGCGACTGTCGGTAAATAGCCGTCTCTGTTTGTTTTGTTTTGTTTTTTATTTATTTATTTATTTTGGTTTTTTGGTTTTCTGTTTTCAATTCTCTGCATATCCTGATAGATTTGTTTGTTTCTGATTCGGACTGGGCTGGATGCAAAAAGCAACAACAACGAGGCTCATGTTTTTATTCATTTAGTAATGCGTCAAATTTGAAAGTAGTATACTGAAAATAAAAACAAATCAAAGAAATATAGAAGAAAGGAGACGACGACAAGAAGTCTGTACGGAGTAGCAGTCAATATAGATCAAATGGCACGTGACATGCCGGATAATGTCACGTGCCTGTAACCGCAAAACTATCACCAGCTACGAAGAGCTTCAATCCCACCAACGACAGCACGACGATTGGAGCTGCCAAGCATGGAGATTACTAGGAAAATATTACGATTTTGAAAAGTACGACGTCTACGATCGCGAAAACAGCATATATGTTGGTGAATGATTCACCTACTAGGCTACCGCATGAGGGTGCATGAGGCCACCTACTTGCGGTGAATCAGGGCAAACGCAGTGGGCAAACGCAGTGAAGCAAACGCAGTAGAATAGGGGGATAAAACCCCCTTCTGGGGCCCTCATCCTTATAGATAGTTTCCTCTTCTTTAGATATCACCACTTTGACCCAAGCATACAGTTTCTGCCTATTAGGACAGGAGGTGTTGTACTGGTTTATTCGGTGTAGTTTTCCTTATATAAATCCAATTTTATTGTATTCATTTCGACCTATTTAGTAGAATTCTATAGCTTTGTATCCCTATTAACCGATACTAATTAGTCTTTTTAATAGGAAGCTAAATAGTAAGGTTTATACCCCCCTTTTTATTTACTATTTATCCCTACTTTTACTATACTACCTCCTCCCCGGTAAAAGTACTTAAGCCTATACTAAAAATAACTAACGACGAAGGTTACGACGCTTAAGTATAGTTAAAGGCGGAAGCTAGTACCGCTTTATCCTCTAAGTCGCCTTAGCCTTACGACTTTACGACTATCCTCTAAGACTATATCCGCGAAATCGAAAATACGGACTTTATAATCGACGTCGACCTCCTAGAGCGTTTTAAGGAAATAGTAATTACTTAGTTTTACGATAACTTCGTTAAGGTTTACTTACCCGGAGTCTTACTTAACTTCCGTAATATTATTATAAGCCGAGGTATTTATATTAAGCTTTATAATATTAAGGGTAGTACTAGGATTAGTACTATTATAAAGGCCGTCGTAGCCGACTCCCCTCCCCTTTTCCTTAATACTAATAATACTTTACGGGTTACTACTACTTATAACGAGTTAAGTATACGGACTAAAAATATAGCCTTTTAGTATATATTAGGTATCGAATATATTTACCCTAAGTACGCCGTATCGGTTTAAAAGGCCGAATATATAAAGCTAGTTAACGAATATAAAAAGTAAGGTTGTAAGCCCCCTTAGTACGGTAACGTAGTAGTATAAAAAAACTTTTATATACCCCGCGAGCGCAAGCGTAAAACCGTTTCGTAGCTAAATAATAATAATAACGGTAATAATAATAATAATAATAATAATAATAACGGCGATAATAATAATAATAACGGAAATAATAATAACGATAGCCGTAAAGACTATAAACGCGCCCTCCGTACCCGTTCGTTAAGCTCCGTAGTAATTAAATAACGCCGCGTTATTTAGGATTCGTATACCGACTTTTTTTTTAAACGCTCCTTATTAAAGGAAGTTATTACTTAACGCCGTATTACGACCGATATCGAGAAAGGATATTTAGACTAAGACTATTATAAAGGGATCGACGACGACTTAAGCCTCCACTACTACGCTTACTACTTTTTCCGCGTTTATCGCCGTAAAAAACTTATAGACGATTATATCGTAGCCCTTTTACCCGTTATAATAGCGTACGACGACCTATATAACTATTATAAAAAGCTTCTTAACTAGACTACTAGTTAGCGCCGTATACTATACATAATAGCCGAGAAGTTTAAAACTAAAGATATTCGTCGCCTTTATAAGAACTAGTAGTAGATGCTTAACTTAGAAGTAGTAATTAAGGAAATACTAGGTAAGTCTTTCCCCGATATTGTACGTACTTTTATTAAACGTATCGTCGACGGAGTAGAGTATTTTAACTTTTACGACGAGACGGAGCGTAAAGAGTACTTATAAGATAAGTTTATCGTCGAATTTAAACGCTAGCCTTGTACGGCCTTTATAATTAATAATACCGATACTTTGACTCGTAACTTTATTTATAATAGTAATAGTTTTATCCGCGATATTATTAAGAATACTAAGACGGCTTATTAGTACGGCCGTAAGTTTTATCCCGCCCTCAAGAATATTAATATCCTTTCGGCCGGATATACTTTCGAGACGATGTATACTAATCGTACTTTTAACCGCGGTTAGAAGCCCCGGGCCGCTATTACTACCGGTCCTTAGCTATCCCGTCGCCCGTTTAAATGTTTTATTTGTAAGAAAGAAAGTTACTAGTACTATAATTATACTAAGGAAAAAAAGATTATTTATAAGCGTTAGTAGGAAGTAAAAAAGAAAAATAATAACGTAATTTAGTATATTACTAAGCTCGAGGCTTATAAAGACGGTATCGAGATTATTACTTTTTTATTAAAAGTATTAGGCTTAAGCTCGGATTAAAAGGATAGTAAGAAGGAGGAGTTTTTCGAGGCTATTACTTTTTACGGCGTAGTTATGAATTACGATAGTAAAGAGACTATTATTTATCTTACTAAATCCCGTATTACTTATACTCTCGGTATTAGCCCTCTTTAGTACGATATAGTTTATAACGAGGTTATTAATATTTACTCCGACTTTTTTACTTACGACGATAAGGAGTTTATCGGTTTTATCGTTAATATTAGAGTTACTAAAGCTTTAACGTACGGACGCCCGTAATTTATAACGTTATAACGGCTTCGGCCCGAGGTTAATATAAATCTTTTTAAGGCCGGTTCCGTTAACGTCCGTTTCGGTATCGGTATCGTTAGCTATATCGGCGTCGCCTTTGTAAAGACCCCGATCGGTATTATTACTTTTTATATTATACCGACTTCAACTCCTTTCTTTGTTACCTTATACGACCTCGATAAGCTAAGTTATTACTTCGATAATATCCGTAACCTAATAATTCGCCGCGTTAGTTAGGTAGAAGTACCGTTTATACTAATTATCCGTCGTTATAGTTACGCGTTTATAACTATCTTAAAGATAGTTTATAATAACGTAGTCTTTTTCTTTATAACTATCGAACTTTAACGCTTTTATCGCCGTTTCGGTTATCCTTCCGTCGGTAAATTATACCGACTTTTTTAGGCTACCGGTAATACGGATATAAATATTAAAAAGCTAAAGGAGATTCGCCGTTTTTACTACGAGTATTAGATATATTAGGGATCCCCTCGTCGTTTTAAGTTTAACTTTCGTAAGGGCGATAATATTACGTTTAACGGTACGATTATCGTAGATATAGTATATATCGACGGCAAGCCCTATATTTACGTCGTTAATAAGGTAATTGGTTTTATAGTAGCTCGTTGGCTCCGTAATATAACTGCCTAGTATATATAGGATAAGCTACGAGAGTGTTAGATTAATACTTATCTCGGCCTTTTAAACCTTATCGTATACGATTAAGGTACTAACTTTGCCGCCTAGGCTTTTAAGGATAACGTTATCCTTTTAGGATTTAAGACTAAGGGCGTATTTATAAAGGTATATTATAATATTAGTAAGGTTAAACGCTACTATAGCCTCGTAAAACGAGCGTATAAGATTATTAAGAACGAAGTACTAAATATTAACGAGGATTTTATTTTTTAAATAGTTATTAAAGCTATTAACGATACTGCCGGGCTAAACGGTATCGTCCCGACCCTTTTAGTTTTTGGCGCGTATCCCCGAATAACCTTTGTATTCGTTCCGGCCGTCTTTATTACTCGCCGTATTACCGCTATTCGAGTAGCTATAAGAGAGCTCGAAAAGTTTTAGTCCGAGCGCCGTTTTTAGGATGCGCTAGTTATACGTAACGGGTTATATACTCGTTCGCTTTGTATTAATAATTAAGTAGCGGTTTTCCGTAAAGCTTATAGTAGTAGTAACTAAGTATTTTTAGTTGGATAGAAGGGTCCTTTTCGGGTACTAAACGTTAATAAAAAAATAGTTATAGTCGATAACGGTAACGGGACTTAATCGAGTTTCTAGAGTACTTTTATACGGATTTACGAGTATAGAAGTAATTCCGCGGCCCCGGTTGCCCCGGCCTGCGCTTGTAAAGGCCGGCCGGTTCGTAGTATTATTTACGATACGCGGGGTACGCTTTATTCCCCCGCGCCGTTACCGGCTAAGGTAGAGCTTACCGATAAGGCTTTAAAGAACGTAATCGTTTTACCGGAAAAAGAAGGATTAATAATAGAAGAAGATTCGGTAGTCGCGACCCTTTAGAACGCTAATTCTAGTAAAAAAAATCCTTTTACTACTACCCCGGAACTTGGTAACGTTTTTAATAGTATTATAGTTGCCCTTAACGAGCGGATTAGTATATACCGCCCGCCCGACCGTAGTAATCTTAACCGGGTAAGTTTGTTTATACGTGCCCTCCGTTGGAGACGGGAGGCCTTTTTAGTAGTATTTACCGTAATTTATAGTATCGACGTTACTATTTGGTTGACTACCCCGATGCTTACGTTTTCGTTTAAGGACTCCCGCCGTACGGAGATTTACGGCTTTTTTAAAAAAGGCGTTTTTTTACCTGTCCCCCGCGCCGAAGTTTTTACCGGTACCCGGATTTTCCGTAGTCGTTTTATTAATAAAGTAAAGTATACCGGTACTGTTTAAGTAATTAAAAAAAGTAGATTCGTAGTATAGGCTTATAACGATAATAGTAAGGACGTTGTTTTTACCGAGTCGCCTACTATTTAGCGTATAAGTTAACGCTTGCTTTTATATATTACCGTTTGTAAACTAGGCTCCGGTTATCGTTTCCTACTCCGGGATATTTCCTAAGCTTACGTCTAAGCTATATTTTACCTTCGCCGTAATTTTTTTATTAATCTATATCCCGTTACCCGGGAGCTTTTTACTCTTTTTAAAGACGTAGTTTTACGTATCGTAAAGCTTTTTTACGGCGTGTCTAAGGTAAGTAATTATTAGTTTATAACTTATACTAAGTACTATATTAAGCGCTTTAGTATATACTCTTTTCCTTACGACGTATACTTTATAGTACGTAAAGGCGTTATATTCGGGATAATAGTTTTATAAATTAATAATACTTTTATCGTCGTTAACGATACCTTTACTACGGCTAAAAAGGCCGGGCTTAAAGTTACTAAGTTTAAAGCGAAACCTCGTAAAATACTTATAATTATTTTTTTACTTAAATTTAATAACGGCGTACTTTTTATAAGATAAAACGATTTTATTTTTTTTTCGTAGGAGACTTAAGTAAGTAATATTAGTCTCGTTATTAAAGAACTAAATATTAGTAAGAGTACTCGAGGCCGTACTTCTAATCTCCTTACTACTAACTAGTAGTACGTTACTTAGCGTGCCCGTAGCGTATACGTAGCTTTTGTGTACTAACCCGAGGCTACTTATAGCTTTAGTACTACCGCCTAATACTCCGAGCTAAATAATAAGTATATCGTTACGTTTAACGATTGCTTATAATAATAAATAGTTAATCCGCGACGTAGCCTTAAATTCGTTAAATTAAATAAGGATTCGTTTAAAGTTATTATTTTTACTAATACCGTTTTCGTTAATAACGAAGACTTGTCGTCCTAAATCGGCTTCGTTATCGTTATCCGCGATATTATAGGTAATACTAATATAGTATACTAGTCGTTAATAAAGTATAAAAAAGTAACGAAAAGCGTACTAGTAGTTAAATTTTACGTATTAGTATACGGTTTTAATATTAAAAGTTATATTAAGGTAACGTTTAATAATATTTACGATAAATAAATCTTTTTAATTATTTGTACCGATAGTAAAAGTATTTTCGACGTAGTTATCCGACTAAGTACTACGGCGGAGAAAAGGCTTATAATCGACCTCGTTATAATCCGCTAGGCTTACGAAAGACGCGAAGTTATTAAAATCAAGTGGATTACCGGCGATATAAACCCGGTAAATATAATAATAAAGTCGAAGAAAGTTTACGATGTTTTGGCCCGCTTTATTAATACTAACCGTATCGACTTTGCGGAGAAAGGATAAGTAAAACGTACCTAGGTATATTAAAGACGCGGTAAGTACTATCTCGTTAGTACTACCCCCTTAGGGCCGGTACCCCGCCCCCTTCGTTACCGCGGCCTAGTACTTTGATTTTTTAATACCCGCCCGTTTATCCTTTTGTTTTTTTCCTACTCCCCCTTCCTACTAAGATTACCTATAACAAGGAGGACGGTTTGTTTTTACTAGATTTTTGTACTGTTTTTTGATAGATTGGACGGTTTTCGCGAACTTGCGACTTTTAAAAAGAGAGCTAGTATTAGTGAATAATTTACTTACTAGGCTACCGTATAAGGGTGTATAAGACTACTTACTTACGGTGAATCAGGGCAAACGTAGTAGGCAAACGCAGTGAAGCAAACGTAGTAGAATAGGGGGATAAAACCCCCTTTTGGGGCCCTTATCCTTATAGATAGTTTCCTCTTCTTCAGACATCACCACTTTGACCCAAGCATACAGTTTCTGCCCATCAGGACAGGAGGTGTTGTGCTAGTTCATTCGGTGCAGTCTTCCCCATACAAATCCAATCTCATTGCATTCATTTCGACCTATTCAGTGGAATTCCACAGCTCTGCATCCCTGTTAACCGACAATATACGATCCCGTCAACCGGGCAGACGCTCTCCTAGAGCACCTTACTCCTCCCTCCTACAACACTCCGACACCCCGACAGCCCGATGAGGTCACGACCAGACATGCTGCAGCCGTGGTCGCAGCGCATGGTGGCGGTGGCACTGGCGGCCGCCGTGACGGAGCGGCACATGATGATGCTCACCGTGCGACGCACGGCAGCAGCGCCTCCTTTTCAACTACAGTCCCGCGGCATGTACTCGTCCATGAGCAGCTGGAGCCGGCTGCCCCGGACACGGCCACAGCTGCCGTTTCTCGTGTCGCCGAGCTCGTCGAGCAGAAGTAGCAAGGGCAAGGGCATGGGACAAGGCGGGGGCCCGCCGAACCGCTACTTCACCACGCAGCGCGGCCAGTGGCTGCGGTACGAGGCGCTCGCGTTTGCAAAGTACACGCTGTACTTTTGGGCGGCCATTAGCTGTTTCCTGCTGGGCCAGTTTGTCATCCAGCAGGAGTGGATGGAGCGCGCGCACCCGACGCCGGCCGAGTGGACGTTTATGTCGCGCATGCGGCTGCGGGGGGCGCTCGGCGAGGGCCGGCTGCCCAGCGACGGCGACGGCGACGGAAGTGATGCCGCTGCCGATGAGGCATCCTCGGTGGCCGACGACCAGTCCATGGCCGACGCAGCGACGTACCTTGTGGACCACGTCAAGATTATGCAGATCTTGCTGGACCTCATTGCGCGCCTCGAGGACCCGGCCATTGACGGCGGCGATGGTCTCACGGGGGTATTGGACACGGTGGATTTGGACAAGGACAAGGACGGCGACAGCAACACCCCCCCCCTGCTCGCGGCCAACTCCCAGGCCATGGACATCCGCGCCAAGAGCGAGCCCTGGCGCCGCGGCTACTACGAGGCGCTGCTGGCCGCCGCCGCCACGGCCGAGCACGTCGACGGCTGGGTGCGCGACCGCACGCGCAACCTCGTGTGCTCGGCTGACGTCGTCATCGGGCCCTCTAACCCGAACCCCAAACCGCTGCCGCCCGGAGCATCGGGCGCGCCGCGCGAAGAAGACTGCGAGCCCTGCTTCCCGCGGCCGGCCGAGCTCTACCTCAAGCTGCTGCACACGCGCGGCCTGACGCCGCGGCAGCAGATCAACGCCGCGCTGGCGTTTGCCAACTACCTCGAGTTCAAGCAGGATACGGCCGCTGCCGCGTACGTCTACGGCCGGGCCGTGCTCGTGGCCCGGGCACCACCACCGCCGTCAAGCGCGGAGTCCGACGGCAGCGGCGTGTACGGCAAGACGTTCTTTGAGCCGACAGCCACCGGCACCGAGGACGCGCCCACGTGGCTCAAGAACTGGATGGCTTCGCAGACACAGGCACCGCAGACGGCCGCACCCATCTCGCGCAACCTCGTCAAGACGCTGACGGCGTATGCCACGTTCCAAGCCCGGTCCGGCGACGTCGCCGGTGCCCTCCCTCTGTTTATCGCGCTGCTGCAAGCCCGGCGGGCACTCGCCTCGTCTTCCTCGTCTCCCTCCTCCTCCTCCTCTTCTTTATCTGCACGCAAGTCCTCCCGGACCATACCCGACGGCATCCTCAACCAGGTGCTCGCCCTCTTGTCGCCCCCATCCTACCCGGCCCCGCCCGACGACGGCAACAGCCCGCCGCCGCCCGGTGCGCGCTCCATCTGCGAGGAGGCCGCGCTGCGCCTGCACATTGGTGAGATTCTGTATGCGTCGGCACGGAAAGGTCCGACCAACGCGTCCTCGTCCTCATCGTGGTCCCTCTTCTTCTCGTCGGGCACGCCGCAGCAGCACGCGCGCGAAGAGGGCATCGCCTGGACGCGCGAGGCCGTCGACATGGCCGAGGAGCAGCTGCGCGTGCTGACGCACAAGAGCGTCACCAAGGAAAAAGACACCCACAAGCGCGGCGGCGTCGCCAGCGCGCTGAGCCAGCTGGCCAACCCCATCTCGGCCGAGGGCAAAGCGACGTGCCGCGACTGTCTGGTGGCGGGCATTGACAACTGGGCCGTCATGGTGGCCCAGCTGGCGCGCGACGAGCAGAACACCAAAGCAGCCAAGGAGGCCAAGGCAGCTGGCGTGTCGGCGTCATCCTCCTCGTCCTCCTCGTGGTGGCCGAGCTGGCTGACGTTTTGGGGCGGCGGTGGCAGCAGCAGCACCACCACCACAACTACCCCTACCACTAACACCACTACCACCACCACCACCGGCCGCTGGGCTGCAGAGGAAAAGGTCATTGCAGACCGCCGGCGTCGTGCGCGGGACCTGCTAGAAGACGCAGCCCCAGCGTCGCAAGGGTTCATGGGCATGATCAAGGCATAGGATTATATAAGACAAAATATAAGCATAACGCGACTATACATCATTTGCGTAAACGACCAGTAATAGAATCAGGCCTGAGTACGAGTAGAAAACTTGGCATTTTTCTCGCTCTCAACCACAGGGCCAGATTTATCTACCCGGCAAACCTGCCGCTCACCATAGCAAATCAGGTCGATTGGTCTAGTTGGTTATGACGGCGCCTTAACACGGCGCAGGTCCGCGGTTCGATCCCGTGATCGATCATTTGTTTTTGCTTTTTTTTTTTGGTTTCTTATGCAATCTTGTCAACTAGGTCAAATTGATTTTTGAATTTCAACTGCTGTTTTTTTTGCAGATTTTGCAGGACAATATAGCAGGGACAAGCAACCAAGATACTGCTCGCATCTATGCTTCTTTTGCTGTTAGCTCAGGTTCGCATCCGGGCATGACCGCCTTCTCCTCGCTGTCTGCCACCACTTTGGCTTTTCCAACAAGATTCAGGTCAGCCACCTCGTCGATGACCGCTCTGATGACCGCTTCATCGGTGTCCATGCCCTTGGTGGCTTGCTCCCCCTCGGCGTCCGACTTTTCCTTGATGAGTTGCTCCGGCTCCTTATTCTCTTGCTTCGGCTCCTTGACATGCCCCGGCTTGTTGATCTCGTGCCCCGGCTTGTTTTCCTTCTCGAGCTTGTCCTTCTCCTCCGGCTTGACCTCATGATCTTGCCCCTTGACATCTTGCTCCGGCTTGTCCTCATCCGGCTTGTCGTCCTCGTCCGGCTTGTCGCCCTTGTCCTCCTTCTCCTTGTCCTCCTTCTCCTTGTCCTCCTCCTTGTCCTCCTCCTCCGCCTCCTCCTCCCCCTCCTCCTTGTAGTTCGCCCACGTCGTGTCCTCGGCCGTCGCAATGGCCTCGGCATACGAAATGGCAATTTGCGGATTGGCATACTGCGGGTCGCGCGCCACGGCCTCGCCCCATGCGATAATGGCCGACTGCGTGTCGATAAACATGAGCTCCGTCAGCCACGTCGTGCCCGCGCTGTGCACCGGGCAGCCGAACCGCGTGGCGCGCACGGCCTGGTCGTTGCCGTCGGGGCCGGCCACGGGCGTGTCGACGGGCGCCTCGCTCGATATGTAGGCGCGGGCCCGCTGCCGCAAGAATGCGCGGAACGCGTCCGTCTTGATCTGGTGCTCCTCGTACAGGCCGCCCAGCACGGCCAGGCTATCCATGTGCGGGCCCCAGCGGCGCCAGTGCTCGGCGTCATCGAGAAACGCCTCGAGCGCGTCGGCGCCGCCCGCAATGGCAATGGCCGTGATCCGGGGCTTGCCGTGGGAGTTTCCGTCGGGCGGCCGGTCCAGCAAGTCGGCAAAGACGCTGGCAACGTGGGCGTCGGCGGTCTCGTGGCCGGGCACGACGTTGCGGCTGTACTTGCGCGGCGACCAGTGGGCTGCGCTCGGCCGCGGCATGCACTCCACGGCCGGCAGGCTCAGCGACCGCCGGGCCTCGGGCCACCAGAACAGCTCGCCGGGGTTGCAGATCAGGATGGCGGTTTTTTTCTCGTTCTCCTTCTTGTCGTTGTCCTCCTCCTCACCCCAGTGGCGGATCTTGCGCACCATGGACACGACGCTGCCCTCGTCGACGCCGCCCGGCCCGCTGACAACGCGGTGGGCCAAGATGCCGAGATCCTGTGCCGTCTCACCGACAAACAGGACAACGCGGTCCGCCGTGGCTATGTCGTGCGAGGCGAGCACGAGGACATGCGGCTCGTCCTCTCGCACGCCCAGAGGCAGGCGCACCGGATGCACGCCCAGCTCGGCCAGACGACCGAGGACGATACGCTGGATGGCAGCTGTTTTAGTCAGCACGTGCTGGCCACAACAAGAAATGTATAACAACTATACTCACTGTTGAAAGAGAACCGCTGGCTGTCATTGTAGTACGTGTTGCGGCTGATAAAGTACTTGTAGTAGTACCGGGGGTCGGCGCGGTTGCGCACCTCGTCGTCCTCGTTGATGTAGTATCTGCCAGTCAGTTCAGTCTCCTGTAATCTGAGGCTTCATGATCAGGTCATCGACTTACCCCAGCTTTTCGAGGTCTGTGGGAAACTTGGGTGTCGGCGGCAAGCCCGTCCAGAGTCGGCGAAACATTTTGGCGTGCAGTTGTGCAGTTGTGTTTGTGGCTGGGTATGGACGTGAGTGTATGATTACAAGAGAGAGAGAGGGAGAGAGAGTAAGTCAGAAAAGGGGTTACGTTACAAAAGGCACAGGAACATTATGAAGTATCAAGGAAGGAGCGAACGACGTGCCTTCCGTTTGTACTCTGCATTACGAGTATGTACGTAAGCTGTGTCTCGGGAAGCCAGTGTCAGGAGAGTCAACGGCGTGCCAGACAGAGACTCAACGTGAAGCAATGACACACTGACAACACAGCCATGTGCAAGTGAAAGCACGTCTGTTATCATGGTGGTTCATATGCTCGTCAACACCAGCCTGTCCGTGAGCACGCGGATCGGCAGCCACACAGTGACACAACACACAAGCAGTTGCCAATCTGCCATCAATACATTCGTCATTTGAGATAAGTCTCCATCATAGCCGCTATGGTGATCGTTCTTTTGAATGTCCTCTGATTTCACATCCGGTCTGATAGACGTCGATATAGAGCGACAGCCGTGCAGCCTTCCGGCTCTCCTCTATCCATTTCCATGTCCACTCGAGCTTGTCCAATGCTTCCACCCTCATATCGTACAATGCTGGTTGCTGATTTGTATGTGATTTTGATTCATTTTCGTCGTATTGTTGGTTATTCTTTCGTTGACTGGCCTGCATTACCAGCTGGCCTTCTTGACGCCCGGCAGGTTGCCCGCAAGCGCCTGCATACGAAAGTTGAACTGCACTGTTAGAAAAAAGTCGATCAAGATCAAGTCAATGACAAAAAAAAATACACACCCGCGTCATGCGAAAGTCCCGCAGCACGGCACGGCTCTTGCCGCCGAGAATGCACCGGTTGCGGATCTGCGTCGGCCGCGAGTAGACCGGCAGCTGCGTCAGCTGCAGCTGGGCCTCGGCGCGCGTGCGCTGCGGCAGCGTCGTGTTGCGGATAATGTAGCGCAGTGCTTGTCTGGGGGGGTCAATATGTGGCCTTATTAACTGATGTTGGACTTCCTGGGAACCTACCTCTCGGCTTCGTACTTTTCGTAGACGAGCCGTTTCGCATTGTCGCGGATGGTGCGGATGTTGATGAAGCAGCCCAGGTCGAGCTTCTTCGGCCGGAAGGATGGCGGCGGCATGGCGGGCAATTTTTTTTGGAGTGGGAAAAAGGAGTTGCTGCGGGCGTGCGTGCAATTGCGTTGGCGACGATGAGGTTGAAGCTTGATGCCGAGAAAATATCGGCCCATCCACGCCCATCACGGTCACGTGCGCGGTCTTGACGGCATTGAAGAAAGTGGGTCCATTCGTTAAGGCTGGTGTAAGTCCTCAAATGTCCGTCGTAACCTTCCCTACAGTGCGTTATTGAATCTTTACTTTTTGTAAGCTGTATTAAATCTTCATGCTCAAACTTTCTCGCGATTTTATTGTGTCTTTGAGAGTCTCTCAGCCTGCCTTTCTTTTCCTTTTCCTCTTCTGTACTGTACATGCATCAACTTCTGGCTAGTTTTGAGTCAACGGAACGAAGCATGATTCATGTCAAAGCAACGCAGTTGTTGTTGAAAGCCTGTCTTTCCAGCCATGACTAAATAAAACTCGAGATTGAAACTAGCCTGTGAGGCAAATAATATTGCGTGGAGTTATCCAAAGAAACAATCTAGAAACAAAGGACGCCCAAGTGTCGACGTCCATGAACGAAGGAAAAACAAAAGCAGAAAAACAAATCTATCTTGCTAAAATGCACGCGAGCGAGGAACCACGGCGTCACATCATATCTTGGAATCCCGGGACGTGCCCTCCTTCTTTGCCTCCTTTACCGCCGATTTGCCGGCCTCCCCCTTCCCATCGTCCTTCAGCCGCAGAATCCCCTCTTGGAAACACGTCGCCAGCAGCGTGCCGTCCGCCCGGAAAATCCGCTGCGTCACCACGCCGCGGCCCTCGCCCGCCCACGGCGACTCCATGACCGCCAGCATCCACTCGTCGGCGCGCACCAGGTCCGGCTCGTGCACGTAGATGGCGTGGTCCAGGCTGACGGCCATGCCGACCTCGGCCTGCCCCAAAAAGGACTCGAGCGTCGCGCCGCCCGTCTCAAAGGCCACGAGGTCGCGCATCGCCTGGACCTGTTCTGGTTGGAAGGAGGGGGCGCCGCCATCGGTCCCCATCCCCAGCAGGCTCGCCACGGGAATCGGAAACCGCCACAGCCGGTGGATGCGCGTAATCGTGCCAATGAAATAATTGTCCGTCACGTAGCCCAGCGCGTTCAGGTGGGCAGCGCGCCCGCCCGTCTCGGAAATCGTGCCGCGCACGCGCACCCAGTGCATCGTCTTTTTCAGGTGCGGCTGGTCGTCGGGCCCTGTGATCATCATGGGCCCGGCCAGAATGGGCTGCCGTGCAATGTGCGCAGCGGCAGCACCGCGCCCACCAAACGCACGCGCCATGTGCAAGAACAGCACCTCGGAATTGTCGGGTCCGTCTTCGTAGCCGGGCGGCGGGATGGGCGGCCGCATATCCGGGATGGCGGCGGCGTGCCACGGCGAACCCGGCGCCAGGGGCACGGTGGCCATGCTGAGCGACGACGCAATTTTGGGCAGTTTGGTGAAAGACATGGTCACGGTAAAGATGCAGCGGCCGCGCTGGCGGGCCTGGACGGTGCGCGTGGCGAAAGAGCGGCCGTCGCGGACGCGCTCGACATGGAACAAGATGGGGATCTCGGCGTTGCCGGCCAGCAGGAAATAGCAGTGGCACGAGTGCAGCGCGAGCTCGGGCCCGACGGTGCGGTGGCCTGCTGCCAGACACATGCCGACCACGGAGCCGCCATAGATGCCGCGGGCGCCGGGTGGGTGCCAGGCCGGGCGCGTGTTGGTGAAAATGTCCTCGCCAAAGACGGCGAGCGCG
The DNA here is from genome assembly GCA_029299015.1 of Ophiostoma montium. Lineage (NCBI taxonomy): Eukaryota > Fungi > Ascomycota > Sordariomycetes > Ophiostomatales > Ophiostomataceae > Ophiostoma > Ophiostoma montium. Next base: position 74,995 of record JANSMC010000001.1, read on the forward strand.
GTGACGTCGAGGTCGTTTTCGAGCGGCGCCACGGCCGGGTTGGGCGGCGGCGGCTTGAGGAGGGTCGGGAAGGAGGGCGGCATGGTGGTGTGAAGGACGGCTCGGTCAAGGAAGTTGAAAGTGAAGCATATTAGTTGAGCAGAAGTTCAGCATATTGTCGAAGACGTCAAGATGTAGTCGTACTAGGGAGCTACCGCGTTGACGCGGAGTACCGAGGTACGGTTAGCTTGATCGTCAGCGCCCACTTGCAGTGGATTATGTGCTGTAGCACTCCGCAGCTTCACGTGTGCAGCCTCGGTCTTTCCACATGCAATTACCGCGTATTTACTTGGCGTGTATGCAATAACGTATATGCAAATAACCATACCAATTAGCATCCAATTAACGTATATGTAATTACCCCACACATCACGACGACGGCTGGACAAACAGCGGCTCCAGCGACGCCCACACGCTCGTGTCGCCGTGGCCGGCGCGGTCGCGCGCGTCCCAGTACTTGCCGTTGAACTTCCAGTAGGTCTCGCCCGTGATGGGACACTTGGCACGCTCAAACCACGCCGGCACAAACTCGTCGCCGCGCTCCTCGCGCAGCCGCCGGCGGTTCCGCTGCTCGTTCTCGAGCCGGTTCTTCTCCGTCGCCGCAAAGTCGTACTCGCCCTCCTCCATGGCGCGCTGGTCGGGCCGCAGCCGCGAGTCGGTCGGCGCCAGCCACGGCCGCAGCTGGTCGTCAATGTGGTTGAACGTCAGCACAAACGGCGTCAGGTTGAACGGGATGCCCTTGGGCCGCTCGTTGGCCTGCCAGATCATGTACACCTTGTTCTGGTCGTGCATCGGCCCGGACATGTGCACGCGCACCTCGCCCGTCGCCTCGTCCACGTCGCCCGTCAGCTCCGACGCCTTGGGGTCCGTCAGCTGCGCCTGGTAGCCCGGCGTCACGCGCGCGTACATGCGCGAGTTCCACCGGCCCCCGAGCGACACCCGCACCCGGCCCGTCGCGTCCACCACCTTGCCCGAGATGACGTACGCCGACGCCGCCGTCCACCCGCGCGGCTTGAAATCCACATACGCAATCTCGCCCGTCGTCCAGTTCTTGATCTCCATCAGCCCGTAGTTGTCCACCGTCGGGTTGCCCGTGATGATGCCAATCACCGACGACGTCACCTTCTTCCACGTATAAAAGTCCTCGCGGCCACCGTGCTTCGGCCGCAGCTTCAGGAACCACGTGCCCAGCGGGTTGATGTCAAACGACTTGCCGTAGAACTTGCTGCGCACCGCCGACTCGCCATAGTACGTCCAGTGCGGCGACTCGGCCCACGCCGCACCCACCGGCGGGTGGTGGCTGACCTGCTCGATGAAGAAGCGGTAGTTCTTGTCGGGCCGCACATACTCAAACGTCTCGCCCAGCAGCGGGTTGAACGGCTTGGCCACGCGCCCAATCGTCGACGCGTACTCGCTCGCCGCAAACGCCGCCACAAACGTCAGCCGCTCAATCGAGTCCGACCGCTCCACCGCCCGGTCCAGCAGGTCGACGTACTCCATGTCCTCGCCGCACCGGTACAGCAGCGACGTCGGCTCGTTGAACGTCACCGGCAGCGTCATCTTGGTCATGTCCTTGCCCACCATCGACTTGAGAATGCTCCACAGCGACAGCTTCGGCCGGTTGTCGTCGTCCATCTTGAGCCGTGTGCGGATGCCGTTCTCGTAGCCCCGGAACGAGCTGCTGATGTCCACCCCCGACGACACCACAATCTCGCCCACCGACGGCGCCTTGCTCGCCAGGCTCTTGCTGTCTGCACCGCCGGTCGTGGCCGTCTCGTCGGCGGCTGTGTCGGCCGTGTCGGCCGTGTCGGCCGTGCTCTTGTTGTTGTTGTTGTTGACGTTGTTCGACGACGACACAAGAATCGTCTCCGAGGGCAGATTCGTTTCGACGGGCACCTCACCGGCGTCGACGGCATCGAAAAACTCCTCCTCGTCCGTCTCCGAGTCCGACAGCTCCGCCATTTGTTCATACACGGCCAGCCGTCGGTGTGACTTGGCGTCGCTGTCGACAGCACTGCTGTCGGCAGCAAGGGCCGACACTGCAGCGCCCACGGCACCCGCTCCCGCCACCGCCCCGGCCACCGACCCCGCCGTTGCCGCCGCAGCCGAAGCACCCGCCGGGGGCACAGCCGAGCCTGGCCGCGGCGACGCACTGCCCGACTCGAAAATGCCGCTGCTCAGCGCATCCTTGAGCAGCCGCTTGGCCGTCTTCTTCTTCTCCTCGGCCTCGCCCACGCGCGCCTGCAGCGCCTCCTGCTCGCGCGCCACCTGCGACATGCACTCCTCCCACATGCGCCGCATCTCCACCTCGCGGTCCAGCCGGTACTGCCAAAACGCGTCGCGGTCGCGCGAGATGCGCATCAGGTCGCCAATCAACCCCGTCAGCGACCGGATCGCCGCGTCGTACGTCGACAGCGCCGCCGACGTCGACGCGTCCGTCAGCGTCAGCGCCGGATTGCGTGTCGCTTCGGCAATCAGCGCATGGTTGACGCTGGCCATGGTCTCGAGCTGCAGCCGCGCCGACTGCGCCGTGATGTTGAGCGCGTCGCGCGTCGCCGACGTCGCATCCGGGCCGTGGTTGCTCGACGCGTCGTCGTCGTCGTCGTCCGCCACCGTCATGTTCATGTCGTCGCCGTGCTCGTGCCGCCGGAACTTGCCGCCACCACCACCACCACCACCACCACCACCACCAACACCACCAGCCACGTCCGCCTCATCGTACAGCCCGGTGCCCGTGTCGTCGTCGATGCTACCGGCCGTGCTGGCACCGACGCCGCCGGCCGTCACAAGCCCGCGCGTGTTGGACGTCGACCGTGCGGCCGTTGACGGCGCTGCCGATATTTGTGCACTGCTGCGCCGGCCGCCGTCGACCCGGCCGTCGGCAACGCTGACGTTTACGCTCTCGCCGTCGTTGTTGACCGACGAGCCCGCCGGCTGCGACTGGTGCGACAGCTGCGGCTGCAGCGTGTTGTCCGCCTTGGCCTGCCGCATCATCTCGGCGTTGCGCGCCGTCTGCCGCTCCTCCTCCTTGAGCTGGTCCTTGGTCCACTGGATCGAGTTGTTGAGCGCCCAGAACCACCGCTTGGCCTCGACCTCGTGGTTGGCCTTTAGCGTGTACTTGACCGACGACTTGCCGATAATCTCAAACTTGGTCTTCTCGTCGGGGCTCATAATCAGCCGCGCAATGCGCATGTTGATGGCTCCCCGGCACGCCGAGCCCGCATCGTCCTGGTGCTTGTAGTAGCTCAGCACGCCGTCCTCGAGCACAAACCAGCGCAGCTGGTACCCTTTCCGATAGTTGGTCCACTTCTTGAGGTAGCCCTTCATCTCGCGCGCCTCGCGCCCGGCCAGGGGGTCCAGCGAGGCCTGCGCCACAGACCCGCCGCCCGCTCCGTGGCCGTGGCCGAGACCGCCGCTCGCCGACCCAGCGCTCGCGACCGTCGCCGACGACGGGCTGTTGGTGTAGGCGAGACCGCCCTGCGCAGCGGCACCGAGCACGGCCTTTTCTTGGATGCCGCGCTGGGCCGCGACGGCCGCGGGCGACTTCTTGAGCATCGCACGGGTCACGTCGTCCTTGGTCACATCCTGCGGCAGCTTTCCCTTGCGGTCGCGGCGGAAGGGGTCGGCGCCGTGCAGCAGCAGCGCCTGGATCAGCTGTGTGTTCTTCTTGCGGGCCGCCTCGTGCAGCAGTGTGCCGCCTGCCTGTGCCGTGATGGGGTCGGACACAAACTCGGTGCTGTTGATGTCGAGCATGGTCTTGAAGCGCGGCTCGTCCAGCAGCTGCGCCAGGCCCTTGTAGTTGGCCTGGCCAATCAGCTCCTGGATCTCGGCCACCTTGCGCTCGGCAAACAGCGACCGCGACAGCTGCAGCAGCTGAAAGATCTCGGGGTTGCGCGCCAGGTCGAGCGGCAGACGGCCCTGGTTGTTGGCAATGGCGTCGTTGATGTCCTTTTGCTCGAGCAGCAGGCGCACCACTTGCGTGCGGCCCTGCGACGCCGCAAGGTGCAGCGGCGTGTTGCCATCCTTGTCGCGCGCATTGACGTCGATGATGCCCGCACTGCCCGACAGCACGTACTCGACAACGGGGAACTCGGCACACTGGATGGCCAGGTGCAGCACCGTGGTATCGTCGAGGCCACCGGCCGGTGCCGCACTGGCAAAGGACGAAACGCTCTCGCGGGTCGTGCCGCCGGCGGAAGGGTCGGGCGCCGTCTCGCGCAGCACCCGGCTAATGGAGGCCGTGTCGCCTTTGCGCAGGGCATCGACTACGCGGAACTTGCGGACAGACTGCTCGAGCGACGCATGTTGGGCCGCCGGCGTCGCGGCAAGAGCAGAAACGTTGGTGGACGGAGGAGGCATGCTTTGGCGCGCCGGCGACGTGCCGTAGATGGGCGACGACTGCGGGCCGCGGGCCGACAGGGAAGCGCCGGAGGTCGACATGCGCGTGGCGTGGCCGCGGGCGGAGCCGGGCGTCGAGGTAGAGGGGTTTTGGTAGGCCATTGCGGACAGATCGCGGCCGGAGAGGGAGTGTGGCAGCGGCGCTGTAAAGGAGCCGTCTTCGGAAGCAAGGTCGTCGTCGGCCGGGGCGGTGCCGCTGGATGCGCCGCCTGGTCGGTCTTTTCGTCGTAGAATGGAGAGCGCAGTGCTCTTTGTCCGCTTATGCGCGCTGTGAAAGAAAAAAAAAAGAAAGAGCTCGGGTTAGACGGCTGGTAGATGGAGAAAAAGGCGTAGCCAGAAAGGAGTGGGAAGAGGGGGAGGGAATGACGTGAGGCTATATGCACTACTGGACGCCGCCGGCGAGCTAGGGATAGTAAAAAGACCGCGTGCAGCAGCTCGGGCTTTGTTTGACGTTTGACCGTTAAGGTCTGTGGTCTGTACTCTTGTGATTTGTACTCGTATCGTATATTGGCTTACCTTTCACTTGCTTCCGACATGGTTTACGAGCAAGACTGCGGGCAAGGTCTGGGACAGTGGGACGACTGTTGGTGGCAAATCGCAGGAAGAGTATGGGTATCGTTGGAGGGGTTGTTGAGGCACAATGGGCATTGGCTTTAAAACGCGCCGCACAGACTGAGCGCAATGGAGTCAATAACAAGGGAATAAGTCGGGTCGTGCTGGAGGCTGGAGCTGGACGGCCAGTGTTCCTGAGCTGGAGCAGGAGAGTGAGAAGGGAGGGGGGGGATTGGCGATATTCGAGGTGTGGGTTTGGACAGCGCTGGGAGGCTTGAGGCCTAGCTGTCTTCTTGCCTGGGTCTCAGGGGGTGGAGACAGGAAAGAGAGTGGAGATGGCGGCAGAGATGGGGCTGTAGGCTGGAGAAAGAAGAAAGATGGAAGAAGGAAGAAGGAAGAAGGAATGAAAACACACGGAGCAGGAGAAGAGAATCTAGGGGAATTAGGTCGAAGGCGACAAAGAACAAGAAAGTGAAGCTATAAAAGGGGTTGGCGAGAGGGAATTGGTCAGATGCGCGGTGCAGAGGGAATGGGATGGTGGGATGGACTGGGGGGTGCAAATGGCCAGGGCAAGAGCGCATGGCCAAAGTGCAGGAGCGATCGAGCCCTACGCGTGCGACAGAGGCAAGTACGAGTACGAGTAAGCTACAGGGTGCAGAGTGCGTGAATGCCGGTTAGCAGTACGGAGTAGGAGCACGGAAAGCGCGCATACGGAAACTGCACATGTCCACGAGTACTGGAAGACAAGAAACCGCAGCACAGCCCCAGGAAGGTGCGATGCAGATGCACGCTTATGCACTTCTGACATGACGTAGAGCGAGCTGCTGGTTGGTGCCCCGTACTCGTACTGCTAGTTCCGGTAGAAGACCCTAGAGCCAAGCACTGACCACCGGAGAAGTCTGTTCACGATCGGCCTCGACCGCACGAGTACGAATACGCTGGACTACGATGGAGTCGGTGGAATACGGGCGAGTATGAACGAGTACGATGCAGTTATTAGGCATGTTATCTCAAGCAGTTAAAGCGAGTCATCAGCCTAGGCGCTTATGATGCATCGTCGGTGACAGCTGATCGGGAAAAAGGGTTTCTTCAAAACCACCGGATTTGCCACCGGGGACCAGCGTGGGCCCGGGCAGGCGTGCCTTGGTTTCGAGCTTACAACGAGGGGCCTGCTGTTCTGTACGGTTGGACGCAGCCAAACAGGGCACGCGCGTAGATCAGTGAGGCTTAGACGCGGGCTACGGAGTAGAGAACTCCGGCCCGGCATGTTGAACGGGCATGTTAAAAAGGCATGTTGGTGATTCAAATGGATATTTATCAAGGAAATATGCAAGACCGGCATGCAAGTGGTTGTTCGAAGCGAAATAGTGATGCATTAAAGTATGAGAGTGACATGACTGACTGAACAATGGGCGATGGACAACGAGAAGAAGGAAATACAGAAAAAATAAGAGATGTGAAAACAAAAGAAAAAGAAAAAGAGAAAGCAACAAAAGAAAAGAAAAGAAAAGTAGAGAAAAGTAAAGAAAAAAACAAAAGAAAAGGTAGGTACAAGGTAAGAGGTAAAGGACAAACATCAGCCCGTCAACCCTCCAGACATAAGAAAACATCTAATTTCATGAGCGGTTAGCTGGACCCTGCGCCGCGATGAGCGAGCAAGGCAAACGGCCACAGTGTACCATAAAAACAAGAATACAATGAAGAATGAATGCTTCGCTGACAGTAAACACTCGAGGCTGTCGCACCGAAATGAATAACACCGACGCCAGAATGATGGAAGATGAAAAATAAAAAGGAAAACAAAAAAAGGAAAAGCAGTCATACCCGCCATGAGCCAATGGCAGTAGTAGTAAAGAACGAAAATACGACAAAGGAGACAAAACGAAAGAAACATATTACCCTTATCCAAACACACGCCCAGTGGGCGGGAAGTCGCCGTACTACCGCTCCAGGCGTGCCGACGTGGGCTGCCAGCCGTTGATGTAGGCCATGAGCCCCATGCCCATGAGCACGACGCCCATCATCGACGCATAGGGCACGGCTTGCACGATCGCGGCGTCGCGTGCTGCCTTGGTGACGGCCGTCGACGTGGGTGTGATGGTGTCTGCGCGTGACAGTGACGTGATGTCGCTAGCAACGTCGTCGTTTTCGGCCGCCTTGACACCCCGGGCCTTGGTCGTGGGCTTGGATGCGTTTGATGCGGTGCTGGCCGAGCCGTTGGCGCCCTTTTTGTTATTGTTGCCGCGGTTGCTGGACCGGGACCGTCCGCGCGACAACGACCGTGACGAAGCCGAACCGTTGGCGTTGCCAGCGTGCAGTGTGGATGTAGATGCCTTGGCCGAGGCCGCTGCGGCAGAGACAGCTGCTGCTGCGGCGGCTGCCGTTGCCGTCGCCAGTGCGGCCTCGAGCCGTGCGTTCTCCTCGTCACGCTGCCGGATCCGCTTGACCATGTCGGCCAGTGTCTCACGGTCGGCATCGCGCTCGGCCTCGGCCTTTTCGGCACGCTCGCGGAACAGGCGCAGCTGCTTCTTCAGGCCCTCCATCTCGGTCATCATGGCGTCGAGGCGTGTGTGGAATGCGGCCTCGGCCTTCTTCTCGGCAGCGGCCACGGTGGCTGCCTTTTCTTGTTCCGACAGCTTGTCCTTGTCGCCCAGCTTAAACGCCTCGGCAAGTGTGTCAGCCACGCCGTTTGTCTTGGGCTCGTCAACAGTTGTTGTGGTGGATTCTGCTGCCGCCGACGCCGCCGCCGCTTCGTTGAGTCGCCGTGCCAGTTCCTCGGCCGTTTTCCGCGCTTCCTGCTCCTCGCGCAGCCGGTCCTCGAGATCCTTGAGCCGCGTGTGCTGCGTTGTGAGCTCCCGTCGTGCCGTGGTGAGTGCATCTTGCAGGTGGACCACGTTCTCTGGCCGGATCACGGCACCATTCGCGGCGCCTGATTTTAACCGCTCCGTCGAAGTCCGCTTCAGCGACTGGACGTCGGGCTTTTCGGGCAGCGGCTGCTGCGGCGGTGGTGCGGGCGGGTCGGAGAAGCGTGTTTTGGAATCGCCGCGGAACGAAAGGTTGCCGTTGGTAATGGGGAGGTTTTTGAGCGCCTCGCCCATGCCTTCTGGCATTGTGCTTGCGTGGGCGTCGCCGCGAATGTCGTCCTTGGACAGCAGGGCCTTGATAAACTCCTGTGTCCGCTGCAGATCTTGTGACTGCTGCTTTGCGTTGCGCATTTCTTGCTGGAGGGGACAGTTAGTATGTCTAAACATATATATAAAATTGGGATAAAACGTACGTGAATCTTTTTGACAATGGCTTCTGTAGAGGGACCCGTCAGCCACAGGCCACGCTGCGACGGCATGCCGTTTTGTGCGGCCATGTTGGCGGCTGGTGCCATCCGCCCGGCCGTGCCAATGGACGCCTGGCTGCCCGTGCGTCCCCGGAACGGCATGTTGTTCATCTGCGGGCCGCCCAGCGCGCCGTTGGCCGGGTCCAGGTCGCCAAAATTGAGGTCCAGCAGGTTGTTTGAGTTGCTGATGAAGCCGGCATGCTCGACCTTGGCAGACACCTTGTGGTGGACAACCGACTTTTGGTCTTCGCTGACAATGTCGATGCCGAGCTCGAGGTGGTCGTTGGTCTGCAGCTCGTGTGGCTCCGACTCGCGGTTCTCGGCCGACAGCCGCGCGCCGTTGACAAAGGTGCCGTTGGACGACTTGATGTCGCGGATCCAGATCTTGCCCTGGCGGTCGGCCCAGATCTCGGCGTGCTGGCGCGACAGCACCTTGCTGTCAAAGTATCCGTTGACCGTGTTGGGCGTCGTGTTCTTGTTGGTCTGCCGCCCGATGCGCAGCGTGTCGGGCGTGAAAGGAACACTGATCGTTTTGCGCTCAAACGTGCCGTTGAGCGACATCAGGTAGAGCACGGGCTGGCCCTGCTGCGGTGCGCCCTCGGCCCCGGCGGGACGTGACATGACGCCGTTGGTGCCGTTGGTGTTGATGCCGTTGGCCGTCTGGCCAGACGCAAAGGGAGGTAGCTGGTGGAGAGACGAGGCGCCGTTGGGGCCGCCAGGAGCCATCTGTCGCCCGGGACCTGCCGTGCGCACATACTCGCTCTGGCCCTCGACGCTCTGCTTGGTCGACGACCATTGCGCCTTTTGCTGTGGTGGCCGCTTCGAGTTCCGCACGGTTGTGGCGGGCGGCCCGCTGGCGTCGCCGGCGATCGAAGACGCGACGCTGCCACTGACCGACGATGGAGCGGTGCCGTTGGCGGAAACAATTGTAAAAGTCGATGAGGCCGACGAGCTGGACGAGTTTGTGCGCTGCATGCCCTTTCGTGGCGCATACATGCTACGGTCGTCGCTGATGGCTTGGCTTCCGCTGCCCCATGCCGGCCGGCTGATAGGGGCGAAGCTGGGGGGGTTGGCGACAGCAGTCATGTCGAGTGACGTGTGAAAAGGACGGAGATGAGAGATGGAGATAAGAAGAAGAAGAGAAGAAGACGGGAGGCCGACTCAATCATGTGTAGCGCGCAAGTCGAGATGAAACGGCCGCGTATGATGATCCCTTGAGACGATGGATCGAGACGCCGGCGTTAAAAAACAACACACAAGATAAAAGATCAAATGGATCAAATGGATCAAATAAATGGATGCTGGAAAAAAAAAAGGTATGTCGTCAAAGCATACACAGGGTGAACAAAAGCGTTGGTATCGTCGCCGCTGATCGATGATCGGCCGTAGTAGACGCGGCCAGGCGAGACAGACAGCGAGGCGTTGATCGAGGGAGGAGGGAGGGTACGTGCTCAGGGCACGGGAAAGGGGGCGAGAGAGAGAGAGATGGGCGGGAAGACGGTGGAAAAAAAGAAGAGTCGACGGCGCACGGGATCCGCGGCCTCGGTGGGCGTCGGAGCAATGGCAGAAGCAGCCGGGGGCGATGAAGAATAGTTGTAGAAATGCGTAGTCGCTGAGGGGGACCGTGGTGTAGGCGATGGGGCGCGGGTCGATTGACGATGCTCTTTTTTTGTGTGTGTTGTGATGGTATTGTGAGTATTTTGGACGGCCGAAACAGCGTTGAGAAGAGGAGACAAAGGGCGAGGACAGTGCCGGGCACGGTGTCCGCGGCCACTGTGGCAGCCTTTTGCGCTAATGGTCTGTTTTGTTGCTCCACTGTGAGAGAATGGGGAGCTGCGATTGGCCACAGTCTGTGATGGAAACTTCCTGCAACGGCCGCACGCACGCGCCGTTTCCTCCCTAGTCGCACTTGCGCTCATTCCTCCTCTCCTCTCTCCTCTTTCCCTCATTCTCTCCCCTCTTTCACCTCCCTTTTTGTCTTTCCCTTTGCGTATGTACCCTTGGCTTTTCAGGGCCCCACGTCACGAAATGAACCGGCCAGCTGTACTTTTTGTGTGGAATGCAATCGACGTGTCATTCCTGCATCGAGCATGTCAAAAGTACGAGTAATAAGTCAAGTCCCAAGTCTGTCGAGTCCCGTCGGTTGATAGAGACAGTGCTCCGAGCACGGTGCGGGCCGTGTCACGAATGACACGTGACACGGTGCAAGGCAGGCGGTACTTTGTTTTGTTTATCTTTTGCTAGCGTGTCAAAGTACTCGTAAACACATGATCTGGCAACAGGCACGAGCTGCGATTGGCTGGAGATCGTAGTGGGGTCCTGGCCCGTGCACCCGCCGCTTTCCTCTTAACGGACGACTAACAGCACAGTGGCACAGTGAGGCAGTGGCCGATCGTGGGGATACCGAAAAAAATGAAGCTGGATAAGGACGATAATCGGAACGCACGACAATCCGGATTGACGATATTTACTCCCACGACGAGTCAAGCCTGCCCATTTCCCGCGGAATATTCGCTCATTTATTCCAAAAGCACAAAGCACTATGCCCGCTCCCGTCAACATGTCACACGCCGGGCCGTCCACTTTTGACAAGAGTACGTTGCCGATGCAAAAGGACCCTGGATGACGTTGAGGACGGTCTGCTAACAATGCGCAGTGAAGATGGGTGCCCTGATGGGCGGCAGTACGTAACTTTTCCAAGCAACTGCTTGTTCTTGCTCGGCCAGCTGGCTCCGGCGCACATACCGAAGCTCGGCTGGCCACGACAGTGCTCCGACGACATGACCATATACTAACAAACCAGCTGTCGGCATGATCCTCGGCTTCATCTACGGCACGACCAACATCTTCCGGTACGGCGCCGGCGCCAACGGCATCATGCGCACGCTCGGCCAGTACATGGCGGCATCGGGCGCAACGTTTGGCTTCTTCATGTCGATTGGCAGCGTGATCCGCAGCGACGCGTCGCCCATTGTGCAGCAGGCGTACGCCCATGCGCAGAGAAAGCCGTGGATCATGGCGGCCGACCAGGCCTACCGCCGGCAATAGGTGTCGGCTGGTTATTCCGACGAGATGATGATGCGAATGACGGACACCCTCTCCTCTTTTTCCACGGCTTGGTTTACTCCTGGATATGCTCTACAGCATCTTGCAGAGTGGACTGATACTAATGCTTACGGCCGGTGTATTGTACATATTGTAATATAATCGAATCAAATACAAAAAATCAAACATCAAAATCACTAGAACCTTCAGTGTACATGGTGTAAAAATTTCAAAATATACAGATTCAAACTATCGGAAACTTCACGGTGCATACTGTGAGATAATCACAAATATAGGTACTCTCAAAACGCAAAAGTACCGTAGATGCTAAACATGAACAGGATGCGTCAAAGAGGTAAAGAAAAGGGAAAAGAAAGAGACGGTAAGAGAGAGATTGTATCAGAAGTTATTGTCAGTGGTTATGCTCGAATAAAGAAGAGATAGCAGACGAGAAAGAGAAGAATATAGTAAGGAGAGAGAGAAAGAACAAACAGGCGTATATTCAGATCAAATCACTTATGGATCTCTTTGTAGGTTGTAGTAATTAGAATTTAGATCAAAACCACCACAGATTTCACTGTACAAGTTGTGGTAATCAAAAATCAATACAAAACCACCAGAGCTTCTATCGTAAATTTCATAATGTAATCAAATACAGAATTAAAATCAAAATCAAAACCACTGAGAAGAGGCACGCCACTTCCATGTTTCCATGCAGCCGCTGGGTCTTCTCTTCCCCTGCGTGTGCAGCATGTCGGCAGACCAGGGAATCCTTGGGATATCTACGATGTAGGTGGCACAGAGTCACCGAGTGAAACGCAGCCAGGACGGGCTGACCTGTGGCCGTCGAGATGGCGGACATGGCCGAGCTGGCGTTCATCTCGTCTGGGTGCAGTGTGTCGTACTTGGCAGACCCCTGGCATGCTTGAGGGCATGTCCTACTGGAGGTTCATGGAGATGGTGAGCAGCAGAGCAGCAGCCGGTAGTTGTTATCCCAAGCCACTAAGCCATGAAGGATATCAGACGACGTCCAGACGACAGAATATCAGACGGCATCTAGATGGACAGCCTGTATCTCTTCCCCTGTTCCAAAAGATCTGCCGGGTCCGATCGTGACTTTACCGACTGCAGTATTCTCCGAGTGTTTCGCTCGTCTGCTCTGGCGACCACTTCCCCCCGAGGGTCTGCATGTCTCAACCACTTCCGGTGCGGACTGGTGTGCTTTATTTATCTCCGTGTCTGCTGTCTTCATCTGGTTGTCCAAGTCCAGCAGCACTGCCCGTCTCAGCGTCTCAGTCAGCGGCCTCTCCAATATATACAATATTAACAGCGTTGTAATACCACACTTGAGCATGCCGGCAAGCAACACACACTAGTAGCAGTTTACTTTGCTAATACAATATACAAGTATTGGTGGCCGGGGTATGTGCAGATTGCCAGCGCCATGTGTGCAAAGCCATGCCGCCGTCTTTAAAGTTGGGACACTCGCTTGCAGTGATGACCGTGGCTGCCTCGTGTTAACGTTACCTTGGAAAGAATGGTGAGTCCTCTGAGAGAGTCTTTCTGAGAGTGTCCTTCTGAAAGTCCTTACATGTTTTCATCCTGTGCTACACCTGTGCATCCATGCATTATTAGATACGCCGAATAAGCTTCAATACATGCCACAAACACTACGTGCGCCTATGATATCATGGGGTCCATCTGCCCGGGGTTCTGTCCCTTGCAGCAGGACATCCGAAAATAGACCCCTTGATGGGCATTGGCTCCTGTGCGATGGGTGAATCGACAGCGTATGCATCTGCCTGTCAGGGTATGTGCTGCTCCGAGGCGGAAAGACGGAAAGACGGATACAGAGAGCAGAGAGTAGAGTAGAGAGACGGCCTTTGCCAAGAGTATATAAGCTGCCCTCGCCGTGTGCTTATATGTCTGCTCTCATCGTATCCTACCAGACCGAGAGCCATGATCATCGACAACCAGCATCCACTGTAGATTTCCGTTACACTCTTTTACACTCTTTTTACATTCCTTTATAGTCTTTCTTTTTTGTCTGCACCCACCACATTCGTTTATCTATTCATTCCTTACCATCCACTCGTTTATCTACAATGGGCTGGCATCACGGACTCTGGGCGGCCTTGCTGCCCGCTCTGGTGGCTGCCGACCTTTCTCAGCAGGCCAGCAACGGGTAAGTCTTTTTCACATACAACTAAATTGCAGGGGGCTGACCACCAGAAACTCCCTCCTCGGCACGCCCCTCGCGCCGCAGCTGCCGCACTTTCTCGTGGACAACCCGCTTCCCCAGGGCGTCCCCTGGGGCAGCCTAACGGCCAACGGCACCAACCAGCAGACGACGTACCCGACGACGGGCGTGATCCGCAGCTACGATTTCACCGTCAGCCGCGGCACGCTGGCCCCCGACGGCTATGCCAAGTCGATGCTGCTGATCAACGGCGGTTTTCCCGGCCCAACCATCGAAGCCAACTGGGGCGACACCATCCAGGTCACGGTGCACAACAACATTACGGGGCCCGAGGAGGGCACGTCGATGCACTGGCACGGCTTCTTGCAGCAAGGGACACCCTGGGAGGACGGCGTCCCTGCTATCACGCAGTGCCCCATTGCGCCGGGTGCGTCGTTTACCTACCAGTTCCAGGCCACGCTGTACGGCACGGCGTGGTACCACTCGCACTACTCGGCGCAGTACGGCGACGGCATCGTCGGGGCCATGGTGGTGTATGGGCCGAGCGAGTATGCGTATGATGTTGATGTCGGGCCGATTCTTCTGAGTGGTAGGTCCCCTTTCTCTGTCTCTCTTTGTATGCCTCCCCTGACCACCAGACTACTATCACACCGACTACCTGTCGCTGCTCGAGCAGATGCTCGCACCCGGCGGCATGCCCGAGCTTCCGTCGGACAACAACCTGATCCAGGGCAAGGGCAACTTTGACTGCACCACCGCCGACGATGCCAACGAAGCCGACGCCGCGGCCTGCCGCAGCGATGCCAGCCTTGCGTCCTTTACGTTGGAGGCCGGCAAGACGCACCGCCTGCGCCTCGTCAACACGGGCGCCGAGGGCGTGCAGCACTTTAGCATTGACAACCACACGCTGACGGTGATTGCCTATGACTTCACGCCGATCGAGGCCTACGACACCAAGATTGTGACGCTCGGCGTCGGCCAGCGCGCCGATGTTCTTATCACGGCCAACGTGGCACCCAGCAGCAGCAACGCCTCGTTTTGGATGCGCAGCAACATTGCGACGTGCTCGACGTCCAAGCAGCCGTATGCCATGGCGGCCGTGTACTATGTCGAGCCGCAGAACACGACGGCGGTCAGCGTCACTTCCACTAATGTGACGGCAACGTCGACCACGGTGACGCCTGCTGGAACAAACTCTGCGGTAGCATCCAATGCACGCTATGGATGGGGCAACGGAGGCTCCAACTCCAACTCCAACGCCAACTCCAACTCCGGCTCCGGCGTCAAAGGCTACGGCGGCGGCTCATCGTGGAACCCCTCGTCCTCCTCCTCCCACACCCAGTCACCCCAGTCACCTGCCACCCGGCCCCTGCCAACGTCCAAGCCCTGGGTCGCCGGCGCCAGCTCCGGCTTCGGCTTCCCCGACCCGGGCACGTGCTCCAACGACGACCTGCACCAGACGCAGCCCCTCTACCCCATGGCGCTGCCGCGGCCCAGCTGGACGCACACGTTTGAGATTAGCATGTTTGTCAACGCGTCCAACGTGACGCTGTGGCGCTTTGACGGCGTCAGTTTTCGCGGCGACTACAACGCGCCGACGCTGCTGCTCGCGAGCCTCGGCAACACGAGCACGACCTGGCCGACCGAGTGGAACGGCCGCAATCTGTATAGCAACTCGTCGGTGCGCATGGTCGTCAACAACAACAGCCCGTCGCAGCACCCCATGCACCTGCACGGCGCCAACTTTTACGTGCTGCACGAGGGCCCCGGCCGCTGGGATGGCACCACCATCATCAACCCGGAGAACCCGATGCGCCGCGACGTGCAGCTGGTGCGACCGGGCGGCCACCTGGTGCTGCAGTTTGACACGACCAACCCGGGCGTCTGGCCCTTTCACTGCCACATTGCGTGGCACGCGTCGGGCGGGTTCTTTGAGCAGTTCATCGTGCAGCCGGACCAGATTGCGCAGATGCAGGTGCCGAGCATCATGGCGCAGACGTGCCGCGACTGGGCGGCGTGGACGGGGACGCACGTGCCTGACCAAATTGACAGCGGGCTGTAGCTGGGGGATAGGGGCTGTAGGGGACTGGTAGGGTAGATATGAGCTGATTATAACGTGTATCGCAGATAGTAATAGATGCGTATTCGGCAGCGTGCTGCTCTCCCAACTTTTCCGTCATGCAGATAGATAAATGAAACCAAGAACAAAAAGCCAAAGAAAGAGAACAAGACCAACAAGACCAACACCAACAAAAACTAAAAAAAAAAAAAAAAAAAAACTACACCTCCGACCACAACCGCCGCAGCTCCGTCAGCGCAATAAATATCGCCTCGTCCGTCCGGATGCTCCGGTTGCCCTGGTTCGGCAGCACGTCGATCCAGTGGTCAAACACGTCGCGCGTGTTGCTCACCGTGATGCCCACGCCGCTCAGGTCCTTGTCGTTCATCGCCGCATACTCGAGCCCGCGCGGGCCACCGAAAACAATCACCAGATGCTTGAACTCCAAAGCCGGCGCCGGTGCCGACCGCGGGAACGCGTGCGACGCAGGCGTGCCGCGCTCCGACGTGCCAATGCTCACATCGTAGCCGCCCTCGTGGGGGCTTTCAGTGAAAACACCCGACAGCGAGTCGCAGCGCCGGATGGAGAACCCCCAGTAGTAGCCGGCCTCGGTGCGCGGCGCCGCCGGGTCCACGGGCTCGACGCCGTCGACAAAGTTTTGGTGCGGCAGCTGCAGCGTCAGGCGCGTCTTGGGCGGGATGGCTTCTTTGATGCTGATGGGCTTGCGCAGTCCTAAATCCACAATCGTCTTGTGCGCCGGGTTGTCGGGTTTCCCCGCCAGGCTCAGCCCTTCCATGTAGGGCAGATGCTCGTCGCGGTGCGGGTGGTGGGGCATCTCGAGCGTCGGCAGCAGGCCCTGCAGACGCAGGTTGGGGTGCAAAGGGAAAAGGGCTTTGCGCATAAACGGCGGCGTCTCCATGTACGACAGCAGGTGCTGCAGGTAGTGGCCCGGATCGGTGTCGCCCGTGTAGGCATCGTGGTCGACGGCGGGCGGGCGCGACTCGACCGGGCTGTCGTCAAAGATGACCACCTCGTCAATGGAGAAGATGGCGAGGGCGCGCGCGATGCGGGAGGGGGCGTTGATTCTCTGTTCGGACGTGGCGCAGCTGGTCTGTTAGCGGGGGGGGGGAAGACGAGGGGACGAGGGAACGAGGGAGACAAGAGGGACGAGGAGAAGAAGTACACACTCGGATAGCAGACTGGTGGGAATGGCCACGGAGACGGTCCAGTCGCGGCCGCCCAGAGGATGGAACCGCGTCGACGGCTGGTACGTCAGCTCGCCCTCGACTTTCCGCCGCTGGGAGTGTTAGCAGTTGTCGCAAAAGTGAAGCTTTTCGCAGGTGGTGATGTTTGTGGCAGTTGGCCGTACCTTGAAACCGTCGCTGTAAGACATTGAAGGAAGTGCTGTATATTAAAATTGTCTGAAAGTCGAGTAAATGAACGCAAATTCCGCAAGATGGCCGTCTCGTTGCACGGGTCGCCGTGTCGTGCCGTCGTCGTCTTCGTGGGATGAAGTCTAAACTTTTTATGTGGGGACATGAATTGGCGGCAGAATTGGTCGCACTACTGTCACCGCCTTCTGCTTTGGTGCAACCCTCGACGAGTAGCCATCTGTCGTCATCCATCTCACGATCACTTGACGATCGACTGCGTAATTCCACAACCAATTTCGCTATTCTAGCTCAATACCGCAACATGACCACCCACATCTCCTCGATGGCGCAGTGGCGCCAGGTCACGAGCTCGTCGAGCATCGTCGTCACCGATTGTGAGTCCCCCTCCGTCTGGCTTTGTCTGCACCCTCCCTTCGTCGCTAACTCTGCCCCCCCGTAGTTTACGCCGACTGGTGCGGCCCCTGCAAGGTCATTGCGCCCACGTTCGAGTCCCTCGCCACCAAGTACGCAAAACCCAACCGCATTGCCTTTGCCAAGGTCGACGTCGACAACAACCGCGACGTCGCCGGCCTCTACAGCGTCCGCGCCATGCCGACCTTTATCATCTTGCACAAGGGCGCCGTCATCGACACCATCCAGGGCGCCAACCCCCAGGCCCTGACGGCCGCCGTCGAAAAGGCCGTCAAGCTGGCGGGGCCCGTGCCCGGCGCGCTCTTTTCGACGGCCGGCCGGACGTTGGGCGAGGTGGCGGCCAGCACTGGCAGCACTGGCAGCAGTGGGACAATCCCAACGGTCCGCATCGGCGGCGGTGCGACTAGGGCTCCCCCCGGCAACCCGATCCGCGGCCGGTCCAGTGCGTGGAACCTCAACAACCTGGCCAACGCCGTCATCGCCTTTGTCGGCCTCTACCTGGCGTCGCTCTTCTCGCTCGACCCCTACATGTCGGCGCAGAACTCGCGCTTCAACAAGCACAACCGCGCGACGACGACGCCCATTCGCGTGGCAGCGGGGGCACCGTTTGGCGGACGGCCCAAGGCTGGTGCAAGTGGTGCTGGTGGTGGTGCTTTTGGTACAGGTGCTGGTGCAGGCTCGGCGGCCAAGCCGCGGCCCAAGCCCAAGGCGGCGTTTCAGACGCTGGCCGACCTAGGGTCGGACTAGTTGCAGCATGTGTTGTT
This sequence comes from Ophiostoma montium, assembly GCA_029299015.1. Lineage (NCBI taxonomy): Eukaryota > Fungi > Ascomycota > Sordariomycetes > Ophiostomatales > Ophiostomataceae > Ophiostoma > Ophiostoma montium. The sequence goes on from JANSMC010000001.1 coordinate 93,188, forward strand.
TAGCATTTTGGTAGTTTGTTGTTCAGCGTTGATTAGTAGTCGTCTTGTAAGTTTATTTCTATGTTTTTCGTTCTGAATAAAGTCGATGAGTTGATAAAAGGTTGTTCCTGACGTTATTCAAACACAGGCAGGAAAAAGGAAGATAAAATAAAACAGAGAAAAATATAGCATGACGGTGCCCTGAGTTGATAGAGTCAAACAAGACAAAAAAACAGACAACAAAAACAGACAACAAAAACCAAAAAAAAAAACCGCAACGACAACCTCGCAAACAGCAAAAAATGGTCCCGGAGAGGCTCGAACTCTCGACTTTCGCATATGTTTCCAGCCAGTGGAAATATTAGTACGATGCGCTAACCAACTGCACCACGGAACCCGGGGTTGTTGTATGGTTCACTGCAGCCGGCTACAGCGCTCTTGTACGGGGCGCGGGGGGGAAGGCGAGAGGCTGAGGCTGCAGCGCTGCCCCACCGAGCCGGCAGAATATTTTCAATCTCTTCAGTGTGATTTGCGGCAGACGAACAGGCTGTTGCAGCCTTGTCTTTTTTTTTGTTCCTTTTTTGTTTCTGTTTTTTGTACATTCGCAGCCAGCACAATGTACAGAACAGAGCTGCAGCGGGTATGCCCGCGCAGCCAGGCGTGGCTTGTGCAGGCCTTTGAAGCTGCGGCGACGACGGCGACGTCGACATCAACAGCAACGGGGAGAAGACGTTTTGCGACGGCGAGAGACGACCGGGAGACCAGAGGAGGCCAGCCAACAGACCCGAGACGACGGGACCAGCGGCTGTTTTCGACAACACGCGTGCGGCCAGAAGCAGACAAGCCAACGCCAGAAGAGCCAGAGGCAGACACAGAAACAGCCCTATCCACCGAAACCATTGTCCGCCAGGCCAAGGCCACCTTTGGCGACACGCTGCCCAAGGACTACCTCAATGCCGAGGAGCTGCGCGTCTACCAGCGGCTGTACGGCGCGCCGATCCGCGAGACGCACCCGACCGACGTTGGTATTCCGCGCGCCGACGAGGAGTTTCCCTATCGCGACGTCGTGGCCGAGAAGCAGAATGCGCTGTTCCGCGAGACGCCGCACGGGTATCTGGAAGAGGTCGAGTACACCAGGGAAGAGCAGGCGCAGCTGGTGGCCGAGTTTGAAGGGCAGTTTGATCCCGAGTTTGAGCGGGAGGGGGAGTTGGCGGACGAGCAGCATCTAGAGTTTGAACGGGAGCAGCAGCAGCAAGAGTCGGAGCAGCAGTCGGAGCAGCAGTCGGAGCAGCAGTCGGAGCAGCAGTTGGAGCGGGAGCCAAACGCAAAAGAGACATCGTCAGAGCTCCAGCCTACAGCGGCAGAGCCAACTGCTGTCCAGATGACGGAGCCTACAACACCAGAAATCCTAACTGAGACCCAAATCGACTACATTCAGGCCGTGGCCAAGAACAAGCGCGAGCTGGCTGCCTTGATGAAGCTGCAGCGCGACTTTGAGACGAGCCGAGCGGCAGCCATGGCAGAGGCAGAGGCAGAGGCCAAGGCGGAGGCAGCGGAAGCAGTCGAGGCCGAGGACGAAGTGCAAGACGAAGAGGCGTACGATGAAAACGAGGATGCCGAGAACGAGAACGAAGAAGCCGACGACGAACTCGCTGCCATGGCCGCCGACCCGTCGTTCCGCCCGCGCCTGCACCCCCTCTCGCTCCAGGGCATCGGCCGCCCCAACCCGTCCACCGTCAGCATCCCCAAGCACGACGTCGTCCAGCCCATTACCGAGCTGCTGCGCCGCACCGACATCTCGCACGTGCGCCAGGCCGCCCACAACGTCTTTGGCGGCCACGGCCTGCCCTACTCGGCCCACACGCCGAAACCCAAAGCCGGCAGGAAGGGCACGGGCGGCAACCAAAATTTCGAGCAGCGGCCCGTCGCCCTGGCCGCCACGCAGCGCCGCATGTCGCCCATTGAGGCCGACGTGTACTTGGCGACCGTGTTCCCCACCACCTATGCCACGACCCTGAGCACGCTGGCCGAGGTGCGCAAGCGGCTGGGCCCCACGTGGATCCAGGGCCTGCTGGAGCGCAGCAAGCGTGGTGATGGCAGTTTGCGCGTGCTGGACATGGGCGGCGGCGGCGGCGCGCTGGCGGCGTGGAACACGGTGTTCCGGGCCGAGGTGGAGCTGCTGCGGGAGCGCGGTGTCCTCCCACGACGGGCCCAGCTCGAGGACGAGTATGATGAGGGTGCCGCAGAGCAGGAGCAAAAGGAAAAGGAGGAAACGCCCGAAGAGGACACCGTCGTCAAGACAAAAAAGAACACAAAGGACGGCCGCAGTCGGTTCCTCGTGGAAAAGACCGTCGTCGTCGGCAACGAGGAGCTGTCGTTCCGCGCGTCGCAGTTCCTCAACAACACCACGTTTCTCACGCGCCTGCCCGACCTGCTGCACTCGGCCGAGAACGTCGGCCGCCACCTCGACGGGCCCGCGACGCCGCACCCGTCCATGCCCAAGCGCAAGACGTACGACGTCATCCTTGCCACGCACCAGGTCATGGGCATCGACCGCCCGCACCAGCGCCGCGCCATGGTCGACAACCTCTGGGCCAACCTGGACCCCAACGGCGGCGTGCTCATCCTGGTGGAAAAGGGCCACCCGCGGGGGTTCGAGGCCGTGGCCTATGCGCGCCAGCGGCTGCTCGACGAGTTCATTGTGCCGCCGCCGCAGTCGCCGGAGGAGGCGGCCGCCACCACACAACCCCCGGAAGAGACACCCACTGATGCCTCCGATGCCGAGGCTGCCGCCCGCGAGGCCGCCGGCATCTACACGTCGCGCCGCGGCCCCGGCATGATCGTCGCCCCCTGCACCAACCACCAAAAGTGCCCCATGTACCTCCGCCCCGGGCTCACGGCCGGCCGCAAGGACTTTTGCCATTTCAGCCAGCGCTACATCCGGCCACCCTTTTTGCAAAAGATCATGGGCCAGTCCCACCGCAACCACGAGGACCTGCAGTACTCGTACGTGGCCGTCCAGCGTGGTGTCGCGCCGGCGGCCGCCAACGCACCCGACGTCATGCACAACGTCTTTGCCGCCGCCATGGGCAAGGCGGCGGCAGCAGATCAGCCGCGTGTCAAGCCTCTTGTGCAAGGTGCCGCCGCCACCGACGCCGCCTTTGCAGGCTACACCGAGGTGACCGGCGACGACAAAAAAGACGGCCCCGACCACCCCCACATGCTGACGCTGCCGCGCGTCTACATGGCGCCCATCAAGCGCCGTGGGCACGTCATCCTCGATGTGTGCACGCCCGCCGGCCGCCTCGAGCGCTGGACCGTGCCCAAGTCGTACGGCAAGCAGGCCTACCACGACGCGCGCAAGGCCAGCTGGGGCGACCTGTGGGCGCTGGGTGGCAAGACGCGGATTCCTCGGACGCCGCGGTTGGGCAAGGGCAAGACCGAAGCGCGGGACGTGCTGCGCGAAGAGAGCGAGCTTCTGAATGCCGACGACGAGGAGGCCGCCGACGAGGCCGAGGTGCTCAACCTGACAAAAGCAGCACTCGTCCTCAAGCAAAAGAGCACCGACAACCTGCTCGAGCACATGAACAAGCACACGCCGCGGGCGGCCGCCGAGTCGGCCAAGGTGCAGGCCAAGAAGAACAAGAAGAAGTGGGATCGCCAGTTCAAGGGCTACAAGGGCTACAAGAAGCAGAAGCAGTCGCGGCAGGCGGCGGCCGAGACGATTCTCCAGGCGCTGAGTAAGCAGGATGGGTTTGATTAGGGGGATGAAGGAAAGGAATAGAAAATAGGGAAAAAAGGAACGGAAAAGGAAAGGGACGGAACTTGGCCGGAATGTAACACCACTTATGAATCTCAACGATGGATAGACCACTGAATTTCAAGCATAACGGACAGCAATATGTACGATAAAAGCAGATGACTTGAGGACAGAGAAAGATCCGAGCATAACGTACCAGTACTCGTACTTATAAGAAACCCAATCGGGCTAGCTCGTAATCAGACGACGTGAGCACATTTGAGCATTTTGGCATCGTTGCATCATGCTACGCAGTAGAGATTGTAAAAAAGGATTGTATTCAAGAGTGGCTGTAAAAATAGTAAAGAGAAAGTGACCAGAATGATCGAAAGTCCTCCCATCACTCGCAGCACACTGTCGCCGCCTTGGCCGCACTGGTCGCGCCACCCTGCTGCTGCTGGCCGAGGGACTCCCAGTGAAAGACAAAACTGCCAATGTAGGCGCCGATGAAAATGCTGATGATAATGTACCCGTTGAAATACATGGCCAGCAGCATGATAAAGTAGGCCACGGCAAACTGCACCATGTGCAGCAGCGCGCGGACGGCCTGCTGCCCGACCGTCGGCCGGAACCCGGGTGCCGCACCGTCCGCCGGCTTGCTGTTGTTGTTGTTGTACTTGGCGTTGTTGCCGTCGACGCCGCCGTCAGCGACACGGTGGCGGCGGACCAAGTAGCAGTCGTACTCCTTGGAGGCCCGGCGCAGCATCTCGAGCACAACAACCAGACACACGACGCCAATGCACGACCCGGCAAACATGCCGCGCGACGTCACCTGCCACGTCGACGACAGGAAACACGTGTCGATGGTGTCCCAGTTCCAGAGCATGGAGATCTTGCAGGCCCGGCCGGCCGCGCCCATGCCCATGCCGTCCATGCCGTCCATGCCGTCCATGCCGGTCATGCCGTCCATTCCGGTCATGTTCATGGCCATTGTGGACGTCGCCGAGGCAGCGGCTGCCGTGGCCGAAGCTGTGGCCGAAGCTGTGGCCATGGCGGCCGAGGTCATGTCCATGCCCATGTCCATGTCCATGTTCAAGTCAATGGCTTCGAAATATGCAAGAAGCGTGTGAAGAACAAGGCGAGAGAAGCGTAAAGATGAAAGATGGATGATTCGAATATTGGATGATACCGATATAACATCGACAAAGAGCCTTGATTAAGAGAGATGGGGGACCGGGAAGTTGCAGAAGATAGTGAGAAACAAACAGCACACCAAAACTGACGCACAGTAAAAAGGATAGCGGACCACAGGTGTGCCAGACAACACCCCGACGGCAGGAGCGGCCAAGACAGGTCTTTCAGGATGCATGGGTGTTTCCTGGCCAAGAGACCAACAGGCCCGTGGCAGCAGCGCCGTGTGGACTGACCCGGCGTCCTACTCGTATACAGGCACAGATGAGGTAAAATGAGCGAGTTTTCGGATCATGATCGGCAGGTTGGTGCCAAGCGGTACTTTCAGGCTGATTGTTGGAGTATGAGTAGGTATTTGTACTTGGACACGAGTGCTGCTAGCAAAGATATTTGGATAAAGGGCTGCCCGAGATTTGCTCATCCGTGAAGCAGGGGAACAAACGGTGTAAAAATCAAAACAAATCAAAAATCAAAAATCAAAAGAAATACACGAAAATGACAAAGACGAAAACACTCGCCCTGCCTACTGCCCCAGCAGTCGGCGGCCCGTCACCATGCCGGTGATGCCAGACTGCACCTGGCCAAAACGCATGTAGCCACACGACTCGCTCTCAAAGTGGTTCACCAGAGCGGCCAGCGTCTTAAAGTCCCGGCGGCACGACCTGTTGGGGCAGTGGTACAGATCCTGCATGTGCACCGACGACCCCAGGTGCATGTTGAGCCCCTGGAGGCTGTTAAACACTCGCCAGCAGAGGTAGCACTCATACCCGTTGCCGTTCCAGGACCGGTCCGACGCCTGGACCACGGTGGCGGCGCCCGACGAAGCGCCGTCCCAGGTCAAGAGCTTCTTGGAGATGCTGCCGCCGGGGTCGTTGCGGCGCACATACTGGTAAATGGTGTTGCGGTTGACGTCAGTCGCCGACGGGCACGCGCCGCGCTCCAGGTGGTGCGTGACGCCCGTCGCCGTGGCAAAGCGGCGCTTGCAAAACGGACACGTTGCGTTCAGGCCCGTGTGGACGGCCGACCGCAGGTGCATCTGCAGGGCATTGTAGCTGTTGAAGCCGCGGTCACACGGGCTGCAGTGATGGTAGTTGTGCGAGTCGGCCTCGTGCTCGATGCGCCCATCGACCGTGGGCCATGTCTCGTAGCAGCAGCGGCACTCGTAGGGAAAATGGTTCTTGTCGTTTTGGTGCTGCCAGCGGGCATTGTCCGACCTGAAGGACCGGTCGCAGACGTCACATTCGTACCACATTGTGCGTGAGTGCGTGATGTGTGTGATGCGTGTGGAGAGATAAGAAAAAGAGAAACGCAAAGACCGAGGTTATCTGGCAATGTCAACACATTCAAAGGCGGGGTTGGTGATGAAGAGCAAAGAGGAGAGGAGGGAGAGAGAGAGGAGGAGGGGAGAGGAGGAAATAAAAGGGGCCGGAGCTGTGCTTCTTGTTCCTTCCCTCGTTGCACGAAGGAAAGAGCGTTTGAATAGACACGCGCAAGGAAGGAACCGACAATCCAGTACTGAGTAGATGAAGCAAACGGAAGGAGCTGGTTGAAAGTGAAACACGCGCCCGGGCAGTTGCTATCCGGGGAACAACTCAAACGGGCGAGGAGCTATCACAGCGGCTAGGCAACTGCTGTTAGGCGCGGCATACAGGGAGTCGGATCAGCTTGGCTTACCGTGAATTAAGGAAAGGTCATCACAAGCAAGATGATGACACAGCGTACTCTGCACATTGTAGCTTGGGTGGGGCACTCGGTAACTTTAGACGTCGCGATGCTCTTCAATACAACAAAATATGCTCACACCACAGCTATCCCAAAAAGTTGCGCACATTCCCGCCAATGTTCTTCAGGTCTAGCAGAAACGTGTCGTGCCCAAACATGCTCTGCTCCTCGCTCAGCTCATAGTGGCTGACGCTGCGGTTACCCGCCTTCTTGAGCGCCTCGGCCACCTCGTACTGCTGCCACGCCGGGAACAGAATGTCGCTGGCCACGCCCATGACCAGCGTCGGGTGGTTGCGCAGCACCGACAGCCCGCGCACAAGGTCCGCCGGTGGCTGCCACGTCGGCCCGCCCGGCATCATCGACGGTTCGGTTGCTGTTGTTGTTGCTGTTGCTGCTGTCGCCTGACTGCCGTCGCTGCTGTCAGACGACGACGACGACTTTTCTTCGTACGGCTCGTCGGGCAGCGTCAGCGAGCATGCCGCCGCAGTTGACGCCGCGCCTGCCGCACCCGCCGACGACGACCCGTTCCGCACACCGCCGGCCGCCCGCTCACGCCGCCGCTGCGCCGTGCGCTCCTGGTGGCTGTGGCCCAGGTCAAACAGGTCCATGGCCTTGCTGACGTACAGCAGGCTGTTGGGGTCGTACGTCAAACAAAACTTTTCGCCCGCGTGGTCCAGGTACGTCTCAATCAGGAAATCGGGGCACAGCGCCGGCGGCTTGTCCGGGTCCGCCCGGCGCCGGCCAAACCGCAGCTCCCATTCGGGGCCCGACCGGTACGTCACTGTGGCAATCTCGCGCGACAGCTTCATGCCGGCATGGGGCGGCACGCGGTCGTAGTAGAAGCCGCGGTTCCAGTTGGGGTCCATCATGAGCACCTGGCGCTGCGTGTGGCGCATCGCAATGCTGTACGGGTGGCTGCGCGCGCACCCGCTGATGGACACGATGCGGCCGACGCGGTCGGGGAACAAAACACCCGCCGCCAGCGACTGCATGCCGCCCATGGACGAGCCCACCGACGCATACAGCCGCGCAATGCCCAGACCGTCCAGCAGCCGGAACTGCGCGCGCACCATGTCCTCGATGGTCAGGATCGGGAACCGCGTCGCATAGTGTTTCCCGTCGGCCGGGTCGATGCTGCTGGGGCCCGTCGTGCCGTAGCACCCGCCCAGCACGTTGGTGCAAATGACAAAGTACTTGCTCGTGTCCAGCGCAAACGCTGGCCCGTCACCGATAAACGTCTCCCACCAGCCCGGTTGCGGATTGATCGCCGTCGAGTGCGCGTGCGACGAGCCCGACAGGCCCGTGTGCAGCAGGATCGCGTTGGTCTTGTCGGCGTTGAGCGTGCCCCACGTCTCGTAGGCAATGTCAAACTCGGGCAGCACGCCGCCCCAGTCCAGCTCCAGGCTCTCCTCCGAGTGGAACCGCAGTGTGGCGCCCGACGTGTACGACGGCTCGGGGCCGCTCGCGCTCGACGGCCGCGTTGTGGTAATCGGTGATGTTGTGCTGCGCTGCTGCTGCTGCTGCTGCTGCTGAATCGTTTGCGACCGCACCTCGAGCGCGTCGAGGCACGGAAACGCCATGGCCGGGTTCGACGCACCGCTTCGCCGTGGCGGCACCGTGTGCAATGGCCGGCGCAATGCCGGTGTCTGTGTCTGTGATGCCGAGAGCAGTTTCGGAGTCGGGCGAGTCGTCGACAACGACCGCGCCATGCGCGAGCCTGCTCGCACTCCGGAGCTGAGCTTCATTGTGTATGCGGGTAGTATGAATGATGCGAAAGATGCTAAAGATGCAGAATGTCATTCAGGTGTAAATATATTCGAGGCCAAGATCGCTGACACTTTCCTACATAGCTGCCGACAGCCGCTCTTTTTTGTTGTAAGCCGGCTACGAGTAGAAAAACGACGTCGTGAAATCTTCAATCTTCAAAAATTAATGCCGAACTATGACCTGATTGCAATGACACACGGCATCGGCAGCCGCTAGGCCGCTCGAGGTAGCACGTACCTCGTACTCTTGTTACCAATCCGACGCGGGCGAAGCTTAAAGCGGCAGTTTTTCTCAGCTCGCCGGCGATCACGGCATTGCACGTGACTACTTACATCGGGCACTTAGACTTTAGCGGGGCATTGTGCTGACCCCGAAGTCCGCTCTAGCACGTGACGCTGCATCTATCTTATCGTGCATGTACTCCGTAGATGAACAAGGCTGGTATGCTGTGATGTCATTGGTCCCCACAAGGTAGCAGACGATGAGAAGCATCAGGCAACGACGAATCGAGCAGCAGGAATACGTCTGCAAGATAACACCACCAGAGTTATCTCAGGCTCGATTCAAAGATTTCACAAAAATCACAAAAAAATCATATTTTAGTATCACAACTTACTCAACTCTCGCAATACATCAACCTCTCATCATGTTTGCAGCCGCTACTGTCATAGGCCGGAACCTTGGTGGATTGCTTCGCGGCCGGCCAAATGATGACGACCAGGACAGCAGCGATAGTGACAACGGTGACGGCAACGGCCTCTATGAGCCCTCGTACGCCGACGTCTTTGTCGCCAAGGCCATCCTCGGCCGCGCGGGCACCCTCCCTCTCGAGCTCATCGACAGCATCATCGACCTCGCCGAGTACTGGCCACACACCACTGTCCAGCTGCGGCCCCAGCGTCCCCTTGTTGTTCCGTACCGCAACGAATACGGCCACCAAAGCGATGATGCCTTCCTAGTGGGTTATATTTATCATATCTATTAAACCCCCGGCTAATCAACAGTGCCGGACACCACCGCTTGGCTTCTGCAAGAAACCCGCCGACAACACGGCAAAGCCCGACGACTACAGCACCGGACGCCTCCGGCCGCAGCCCAACCCGGACCCGGCCCACCCGGGCCACGACGCCACGTGCCTGCCCGCCACCGTCCGCAGCTGGCTGCCCACGCAGCAGGCCGAGCCCCTCGAGCACCCGTGCCGGAAAATCGTCTTTACCCTGCGCAGCCACGACCAGGGCTGGGCCAACAACCTGCGCGACAAGGGCTCCTACCGCGGCTCCTTTACCTGGTTTGATGTTGGGCTGGAGCGCTTTGGCCGCAGCACGACGACGACGACGGGGTCCGTCCATGAAAACGAACACGCCTCGCTGCTGATCCCGCCCGACGTCAAGCTCTACACGGTGAATCCGCCTCCGCAGAGGTTGGAGGAGGACGACGACGATGAAACGGAGGAGACCGAAACGGGATGTCCCGGGACCCAGCGCTATCGCGACTCGTTCCCACTGCTGCCCGGCGCCGACTGCCTGCAAAAGAACCGCGTCGCCATTGGCAAGTGGACCGTGCACAAGATTGTGTGGAAGTGGACCGACGACGTCTCAGCGGCCAGCCACAGCGGCACCGGCACCGGCACCGGCGACGGCGACGGCGACGGCGAAGAGCACCCACTGGAAGCATTGGGCCGGGGCCGTGAAACAGGCAATGGCAAGTTTGTGCGGAATCTCTGCATTGGCGATGTCATTACGGTCTGGGCCCAGGCTCGCTTTCCAGGATGGAAGAATGTTGTCGACAGCGTCAAAGTGGATGTTTACTGGGCTGTTTGATTCATGACGATCTTCGGCTGGTTATTACGAGTAATTGACATTCTCTTTACTCGTCTATTACGTTGCATTTTCTGGTGACTCATGAAATGTGTTAGCGTTTAGATCAGTTTTTTTTCAGGCATGTTATTTCAATATTGATTTTTTTCGTATTAAGAATTTTTTTATTCTGTTTTGTTGTTTTCTTATTATATGGTAATATGTTGCTAAAACAACTCGCTCTTCTCGACATAAGATGGACGTTTTTTTGGGTTTCGTTATACATAATATCACAACAGCATGCAGAAAGGACAAACAAAAACAAAAACAGAAAACAAAAATAAACGCATACAATCGCATCAGAAACAAGACAGAAGAATACAAAAGACCTTCCCCTCCCATAAGGCCAATCCCAGTAGATGCCTGTAGTGCGATGTAATGCAATGCATAGAAAACAACCCTCGTATACGCCAATCTCGGTGTGTAATGTAATGTTTGTTGCTTGCTGAGCCATCCGAATGATGCGTGTCGCGGTGAAATCCGATCAATGTCTTGGGCCGATAAAGACGTGGCCATGTTGCTCTTTGCTGGGTGCTTTCAACCCAAACTGTGCGCCGAATGCATTTCCGATAAACAGATGAGAAAATGAAACAATAAAAAAAGGCAATAGGAAAAGGTAAAAAAAAAAAGAAACGACAAACGTGTCGTCAAACTGCCCTCCTTCTTGTTCCAATCGTGATATCCAACATTAAGCGACGCTAAACTGCCTCTGTGTGCTGCTCCGCCCAGTCGTAGAAGCAGAAGGAAGCTGTCGTGCAGCGAACCGGCAACGGATCCATCCGTCGATCACGGCCGCGCATCATGACACGCCGGTCATCGGCCTGGTGCATCTCAGCGAGACAGGCCCCTTGCATCAGCCGCCCTTGCGCTCCGAGTCGTTCTTTGGCAGCTGCTCTCCGTGGCTGTGGCCATTAGCCATCGCCTTCAGATCGGCTGCCTTCTTGCGCGACTTGGGCTTCTGCCAGCCGCCATTGTTGTTGTTGGAACTGGCCGCCGTGGCCCCATGGTCGCCAGCACTCTCACTCTTCTCACCGCGCACATGCCCACCATTTGCCGACGCAATTGAGCCGTTAGCGCGATGGTGGTTGTGGTGGGACCCGTCGCCCGAGACATTCTTCGAGCCCTTTGCCGACTTGTTCTTGCCCTGTGGCCCCGATGCGTTGGCGTTCGGTGGCGTCATCGTCGCATGCTTATCAGATGTGTGAGTGGAGGCCGTCCGCCCGTGACCATTGGCCAACTGGGGCTGGGCCTGGGCCTGGGACGGGGTCTGGAACTGTGACTGAGACTGGTGGCTCAGTTTGCGCAGGTTTGTTGGCGACGGTGTCTGGTTCTCGTACACAGGCGACAGGTGCTGCGAATCAGCCACCGCCATCGAGGGGTCCGACACGCCCAGGTCCAATGGCGTGGGCTGCTGCCGGGACATGTTTGACCTTTGGCGTGGCGACGGCGTCTGTTGGGAAACCGCACCCACAAGCCCATGGCTGGCAATAGCGGCATATGGAACAGACACATAGCCGTTGGAGCGAGCGGCCATGCGTTGATTAAACGACTGCGCGTTGGCCTGCGCGTTGGCCGGAGTCGCGGGGCTTGCTTGGTTGCTCGAGTGGCCATACACGTGCGACGGCGACGAGAACATGGCAGACGTGGAGCCGTTGACAATAACAGGCGACGACTGCACCATGGGCGGGGCGCTCGACTCAGCAGCAGGCGGCGTCACCGCGGTCGGGGACTGTGAAAATGCCGTCGTGGGCATCACTGGTGCGGGCATCGCCATGGGCATCTGCATCGAGTCCATGCCGTCCAGGCTACCCATACTCGTCGTAGAGATACCCCGGCTGGTTGACGCATAGGAATAGCCTGGCACGGAACCGTTCGCAGAGCATTCCGATATATTGCTCTCGCTCGTCGACATTTGCCGCGCCAAGGGGATGTTGACACCGCCCTGCGTATTCCCTGGCAACGGGGCCGCGCCCGTGGCCGAGCCATTAACAATGACCGACGGGCGAGTCGGGAGATACGGACTGGGAGCCAATGTGGAAGAGCTGCCGTTTCCGGAACTCGCACTAACACTGGCATGAGACGCGCGACTGTGGTCAAGAGGCGAAGGTGACCGTGACTGGGACTGGCGCCGCATCCGGCGATCCAGAATGTTCTGTGGCGACTGGTCGACAGATAACCGACGGCGGCTGCTGAAACTGCCGGTGCCGTTCTTGGGCGTGGCGCTCCGGACACCGGGGCCCAGGTTGATGCTGCCGCCTGCAGCGTTGGTGCCCGGTGGGCACATGTCGGCACTGCCCGGCTCCGGCACGGTCGCAGGCTCGTAGTAGCCAATGTATTGCGAGTTGCCCTCCTCCGAGTGATACTCGGCAAAAGTCTGCGTCGGTGTGACGTCGGCATCCGAATCCACACCGTCATCCCGTGGGTAGTTGTGCACAGAGCCCATCCGCGCGTAAGACGTGGGACCACCGCCATTAACCTGCGTGGCACCAAGAAGAGACCCGTGGCTCTGACTGGTGGGTATCGACGGCCTGGATGCTGGCTGTGACTGCGAGCGCAACGAAGAAGTTGGCGAGGACGCATCCGACGTCGGCCCGGTCCGATGTAAGCTCCTACGGAACTCTGGCGGAGCCGTCGACGTCGAAGGCGACGATGGAAGAGTCGAAAAGCCTGCAGCCGGCATGGCGTAGTATGGCATCGCCATCGTTGGCAGAGGATACATGTACATGTCCGACCGCGCGGGTGTCGGCGGCGGGTTGTCGAGCGAGTTGGTCCGTGATCGGTCTGCCGACGATGTGCCATTTGTCTGGATGCGCTGAGCGTGGGTGCGAGCGTGCTGAGCATAGGCTTGCGAGTTTGCGTACAGCTGGAAGCGCAGCGACTGTTCCTGCTGTAGGTGTAAGAGCATGTCCGGATGGAAGACGTACTGGGGCATGCCAGCGGCTTGCTGCTGTTGCGGCTGCTGCTGCTGAGGCACCTGGCCCGCTGCCCCTTGCTGCGACTGCTGTCCACTCTGCTGGGCGGCGGCTACCGCCATGGCTGCTACAGCATGCTGCTGCTGGAACCACTGAAGATCCTGCGGCGAGAATGCTGTCATGGCGGGCTGCTGCACGTACATGGCGTTGTTGTCGTATGCCACGCTGGAGGACGCCCTCCTACTGTTGTTCCCGTTCCTGGGCACCCGGCCACGATAGCTGCCGCCGCGACCTCCGCCCCTATTGTTCGATTGGTGCTGAGAGGAGCTTCGCAAGAGAACGGGCCGCGAGTTCTGTGACGGCTTCTGGAACACCGTGCGCTCCTCCTCCTTAGGAAACACATACTGCTCGCAGCACTCCTCCAGGTCGGCACACGAGATGGAAGCAAATGCACGTCGCAGCTCCATATGCAAGCCCCGAAATGAGGTGTCGTCGGCGGTGTTGGCCAGGTTGCGGGCGGTGTTGAACGGCTCCTCCACACAAAGCATATTGTTAATAGCAGTATGCCATCTCTTTTCCGTCTTTGTCGTCAACTTCCCGAGGCGAACGGACAAGACGTGCTTGCTGTAGTCGAACTCGTAAGCGTAAAAGCGAAAGAAGTAAAAGAGCAGCTCGCCCAGTGTCTCCTTGTTGGCATCACCAAAGCCTCGCAGCTTGGACAGGTCGTCGGCAAATTCGGATTCGGTGCCGTCGGAACGCGGCAGTTTGTCCTGGGGCCGCTGGTGGATCGACGGCAGAACGGGGATGTCGCGAAGTTGCAGAAAGCAGAGGACCATGCAGATCCACGTGTAAGAGCTCAGCGTGGCACCGAAAGCAGCGTCGTTGATGATTCTCCGTCGTGTCCAGTACTTGACAAGCATGGCAAGCGGCCGTACACGCTCGTCAATGCTGACGTAGGTGAGGATCATCCGTGTGTTCTCGAGGGCAGGCGTGTTGTTGACGTTGATGTCGCAGGCAAGGCTGAGCTCGGGGTCCCAGATTTTGACAATGGGGACTTTGGCAGACGACACACACACAACCTTTTCCATGCCACCTATCACGAGTCAGGAAAAAAACATGTCATCGACAGGGAAAAAAAGACAGGGACATACGTTTTGCGAGAACCTCGGCAATCATGCAGACATTCTCCAGCTCTTTCCAATTGGTCGTTATGCAGATGTCGACTGTTTCACTGGTTAGCAGATTGCAATGACAAGGGCGAGGCTGCGGGAGTGACATACCATCAGAATCGTCAGAGCAGAGCTTGTTTCCCGACGAGCCAAAAATGTGCACCTCAATGTTGTGACCAGGCCACTCCTCGTTGAAAATCGAATGAAGCTTCTTGACGAATCTATCCCGCTTCTTGTTCGTCTCTTCGCTGGGCTTCAGCTGGCTGTAGAGCTCGGTGATGCTGGTCGTCAGCTTCTGGTTCTCGTCATCTGACAGCTTGGCCTTGACTTTGTCCAAGGGAACATAATCCAGACGGTCGGTTCCGAGGCTGTACGGCATACGCCGACGGGAACGAATTGCAGACGTTTCGTAGATGCAATTGCCGATGCGCGGAGGGAGTGGACGTAGCGACGGTAGCCCAGGGTTGGTTTCCGAATACGCGGAGCGGGGGGAATGGTTCTGGGGAGCATTTGGAGACGGCTCGCGCGACTCAAAGGAAAAGTTCCTAGCATGCTGGTGTGGCGTCGAAGGAACGGAGCTTGCTTGTGACGATGAGGACTTGTTCTGAGGCCTCGGTGATTTTGACGGCCGCTGGCTTTGTTGTCGTAGAGATAGCGAGCTGGTGGCCGGGCGAGCCGTGGGGCGGTCAGACGCAGCGGCTTGATGGCTTTGCTGTGACCCTGACTGGGCGGACGAAGTCGGCGGCATTTTCTGACTGGCCTGGCCCGATTGACTTGCTGGCTTGCTCTGGCTTTGACCTGCCTGATCATTCTTGCTCGATTGGCCATTCTGGCCAGACTTGCTCGACTTGCCGGGTTTGGCAGCGTGGTCGTCCGTGTGACCGGCTTGGCCGGCCTGGCCAGACGGACTTGACTGGCTTGCAGGCTGGTTTTGTGACTGCTGCCCCTTTTGACCCTTTTGGCTCTGTTGTCCGTGTTGCGCCTGTGAAGCCTGTTTAGGGGACGCGGACTTCTGCGCCGTCGACTCTTTCCCCATCTTTGTTACCGAGCGGTCCGACTTATCAGCGTTTCTATTGGACTTGTTCCCATGGCAATTTTGAGTTGAATGTGACTGTGGCGGCGACGCCTGCTGCTGCTGCGGGCTGGTGTGGGAATGGTTGTGACTGGTGTGTTGCGACTTGGACGAAGAGCGCGATCGAGGGACCGAGGCTTGGACGACAGGAGCCGACAAGACTGGTGGTAGAGGCTGCGTCTGCAGGCCAACACCACCACCACGGCTCGGCGAAATGAGCTTGTTGTAGTTGACCAGCTGGGCCTGGAAAGCGTGGTGGTTTGGGATCAGGATGGGGAGGTAGTGAGAGGCAGCAGCAGCGGGCGAGACGGGGGTCTCTGGCAAAGTGATGCTTGTTGGCAGGAGCGGGGAGGATACCGAAGGCGAAAGTCTGGCCCAGGGGCTTGAGTGGAAGCTATGTTTCGATTCTGCCGTGGTCGGTCGACTGTCCATGGAAGGCGAAAGGGCCGCAGCAATGACAGGTCCTTGGCTGTGCCGGGACAGGAGGCAAGATGAGGTCGTTGGGGGAGGGGGCGCGAATAGGGGAGAATCGAAGAGCCAGAAATGGCAGAGGCCAGGATGAACAGGAATTGAAAGAGAGAACGAGTCGCGCTGCTGGATAGGGGCAATACGAGAAAACGAGCCCAGAGGAGGAGTCGCACGAAGAGCAGGCTGACGAGAGGATTGTGGTGATTGGAAAACGAAAGAGCCGTGGACAAAGCACCAATGGGGCGGTGCGCACGGAATTGACAAGACGATGCCGAACAGGAGCAGTGGTCGACAGAGCGAGAAGCTGTTCAAGAACGGAGGACGTGTCGAAACAAGGCGGTCCAACAGGCCCCAAGAAAACGGTGGGTGGCAGGCGGTAGGTGGTAGGTGGGATGCCGGCAGGATTGGAGACCAGTGAAGAAACAGCGGATCAGATGAAGGGATCGTCGAGGCGGAGACCACAGAGGTACGCGGTGCGGGATGCAGGATGCCGAAAAGCGAGTGTGCAAGAAAGGCCCATATGCAGGTGGCCGGTCGAGGTTGATGGTGTCCCGATTTCGCCAAGGTGGGAAAGGCGAGGGAAGTAATGGAGAGAAGTAGACGACGGCCTTTTGCCAAAAGCCACCAGAGAGAAGTCGGTAAAGGCGAATGCACAGTAAGAATGGGAGAAAGACGGCACTGTTTTGGCGGACAAGGGAAATGATCAGCAGCAGCACACAAAGGACGGTTTGGGTGGTGGTCGATGCTCACAGAAGCTGGTTGGTTTGCGAAAGGGAGTCGAGCAGCCGTGGAACGAGAGAAAGGGCAAACACTGGACACGGGGGGAAAGAGAGAGAGAGAGAGATTGCTCAAAGCAAGCGAGTTGTTGTCTTCCGTTCTTGGGATGCACGGGCAAAGGTGCATACAGAAAAGGGGGGCAACGAAGAAGGCTGCTATTACCGTGTTGCGTTGTAGCTGTCGCAGGCGGAAAAATGCGAGAGAAACGGTAGGCTGGACGCTGCTAGGCCAGACCAAGCACAAGCCTTCCAGGGCCAAACAACAAAAACTCGATGCAGAAGATGGCTTAAAACCAAGGGTCAACGGCCTAAAACACTCAGCACAGGCTAGACGGACACAGAGCCCCGTCAGCGAGCGGGACGGTTTCGAGGGTTAAAGTCAGGACTAAAGTTGCAGATTAAAAAACAGAGGCGGCCTGTGGGTAGTGGGACTGCCGACAGCGAGGTGCTGAGTGTATGGGCGTTGTTCCAGTGGTTTCTGGTGTGTGGAGGCGTTGGCGACAAAGACGCGAGGCGAGTAGGGCGAGAATGGAAAGAAGACAAGAAAGAAGGAGGATGTGCTTGTCTGAGAAGTACTCGTTCGAGAATGCAAAATACCCTTATGACGTGGATAGCAGTCAGGGGAGCGAGCGAGCGCTGAAGCAAGTGTCCGCGCTGTGTCTGACGAACAGAACGACGACGTCAGACACCAGACAGCCCGAGAGTAAGACAGAGCGGGAAGAAGTAAGCCAGGGAGGTAGGGCTATGGTGGGATGGTAAGAAAACAAAAAAAAAGACAAAAAAAAAGTGAAGGTAGAGAGGGCCGTGTCGGACGGAGAGCGAGGCGGCTTGGAGGGTGCGTCTTGAGGCTATTCTCACAACGAGAGGAGGAGAGGACGTGGGCAGGACGACAGATGCTGCTGCTGCTGCTGCTGCTGCTCTGGTGTTGAGTTGTGTGCCAGGGGCCCGAACGGGAAGCCGCAACTAGGATGGACGGTCGTCTGGGGAAAAAGACGAGTCTAGCTGAGACGAGACAGGCAGGAGCGTCGGCATTGCAAAGCAGGCTACGGCAAGTGCTACGATGGCGTATGGCATCACGGGCCGCAATTCGAAGAAGGTGCGACCGGCATCACACACCTCCAATGCGATGAGAGACTTAATATGCTCGTCCTGTGTGCGTGTGACTCGCGAGGTGTACGGTGTACTCAATACTCAGTACTCGTAGATGCATGTGCAGATTGGGTTAGGCTGATGCGCTCCTCGAGACGACCGTTTTGCGTTGTGTACGGAGTACGGAGTACGGAGTACGGAGGACTCGTACTCGTACACATTTGCAAATGGTGTGCCAGTGTTAGGAGAGGAGAGCGGCTGTATCGCTCTTGCCTTGTGCTTGTCATTTCCCCCTTTTTCAGTCAACACACAGCGGGCAGGCAAGCACGAGATTGCCGTTCTGGCAGGGAAAGAGCGAGCGTCGGTTGCGCGAGACACACTGTGCCAACGCAACGTCACTGCTCTTGGTACGAGGGTGACGGACCAGCCGCACTGTGCATGTGGCTTGCTGATGAGCGGGCACTACCAGCTCCAGCGGGTGGGGCGTGTGCGAACTCACCTCAGAACGGAGGTTCTCGTACGAAATCTCGCGGATCTCAGGGGCTTGCTTATATAAGCGATCACGCAGACGGGGTACGGAGCACGGAGCACGGAGTGCGAGTACGCGTAGATACTCCATATGCAGCGGGTGAACGCGAGGGAGAGGAGGAGCATGAATACGGGGTACGTACCATACGAGCTGCTGGTGGTGTCCGGCAACGAGAAACTGGCAAGCAACACGAGCTGACAGCAGACAGATACGACATACGAGGACTCCGTACCTCCATGAACCGAGACGTCGGCGAAGAGGAATAGTGCAGGACTGACCAAAGCGGAAGGCGTGTGGAAATGTTCCATTGGTGTACTTGCCCCGCCTGACCCTGGTGGTGGGACAACTGGTGTCCCATTGACTCAGTGGCCGAGAGGGAGAGAAAATAAGGGCCTTACCTTATTACGTACGGGGTAGGTAGCGCGTCGGAAGGCTGCTGCGTAATACTCTTGTGACAACGAGGAAGTGATGAGCGACTGTAAGAAGCAAAGGGATGGCCTATATTGATACAGTTGTCATAGTCACCGTAATAAATTCAGCGCCTCAATAGTGCCGGGTGGCATATTGGAATCATGCAAGGCCGTATTAGCCAGGGGAACACGGCCAATAAACGAATCTATGCGACATAGGCGACATAGGGGACAGGAGACAGCGGAGCGCGACAATCTTCTCCTGCATAAGCAGGATCGTTTGCGGAGGATAGGATGCTGAAGAACAGGCCAGTTACGATTTCGGATGAAACGGGTAATTAAAGTAGAGCTTGAGTATGATTAGTACAACGTGGCGGCTATAAAAGGCAAGAGCGAAATGGAGCTGAGAATGGGACTACGAGTACTCGTACTGTGTACTCGTAATCACTACAGTACGAGTAATCAAGTCGATAAGTGAAATCGAATTCCATTGCTGAAGACCATGTGATAAGGACTACGAGTAGTGTGGCTTGATGCGGCAAACAAGCAGGAGCGACTGACATGATGCAACAACCAAGGCAAGTACGAGGATGCGCCTTCCTCTTTTGCTTCTTGGATCTCTTGGTTGTCTCTGCATAAGGTTATGTGTGGCGGTATCCCTGCAAAGAGCAGTGCGCTGCCGCCCTTTATCTACGGAGTACGAAGTACGAGTACGAGTACCTGTCTCCGTCGACGGCATGCAGCTGCCTTTTACGTCATAACACACGGCCAAGTTTTGGTTGACACTGTCCTGCCTTCTGGGGAAGTTTCAAAACGGAAGGTCTCTTCTTTATCTTCTAGTCGTACTCGTAGTAATACTATGGTGATGATGTGCATCGGCCCGTCGGCTTCAAAGCGATTTTCAGGCTGCAAGATGGTGTTGGTCGTCTCCTTGTTTTTGGCGCAAGCTAAGTTGGCTGTGTGGCCTCAAACATCACTAAACTCCTGACATTTAGTTGTTGTTTCCGACAAATTGGGCCATTGAATAAAATAAAACATACCATCCCTCACGTATGAATGATGACAAAAGACTATCCCCTCACATATGAATAGAGTTAAAGATAAACCATTTTCCCTTTATCCCAATGCGGCATTTGCCACTGAGGTTTGTATTAGGAAGCCGACAGAATTATCAAGAACAATACCAAGGTGTTGGGAGTATGGATCTAGACCGTAGTAGTAGCTACTTGTATAAGCACTCGTACGAGTACTTGCAAGACAGACGTCATGAAGCACTGGCCATGCCGTCGACTGACGGAGTAAAAGCACAAGGCTACTCCGTACCTGCGGGTGAAGCAGAACGGACAGGGAGGGAATGGGTAGCCGTGCACTCCGGCTTACACAGTACGCCGGCACTACTCAGTATTCAACACCACTCAAACAACCAACAACAAAGGGCACGGACCAACAGGCTGGTTCCGGCAGCCAGGGATGAACGAGTGAAGCGAGCCGTGTGGCCGGCATCATCAGCTGCAGCAAGTCACTGCATGACTCGTCCGAATAGACGTAGATGTGCACTTGTAGGACCGATGCCGGCCTGCTCAGGGCATGGCCTTGTCCGTGACTGCCTGACAGACGTGATGATGTGCCTGGAGACAGCGCTGCTGTGACACTGCTTGCCTGCTGCTTGCCACCTGCTTGCCTGCTGCCTTTACTGACGTCGCTCCCGCACTACTCGTACAGACGACCCCCAGCAGGTCCCATGCATGTCTCGATCCGAGGCAAGGGGCGACGTAACAGATAAGTGACGACGAAGAGCAGTGTTTTTGCAAGACGTGGCATGCAAGGACGCCACGATGACAAGATGGCAAGTCGGACAAACTCTGGGTGCGTCGTTTCACATGCTGCTGTGTGTCTCTGGCTCGGTGCATCCCGCCCGCTATCCGCCATTCTTATTTTCTTCCGTGATGCTTGTGACGACAGATCCTATATAATGGCTGGAGGATCTTGAAACACGATATTTTTGTTGTACGGGGTGATGGCAATCGACTTTTATTATTTTCAGTCGTCTTGTATTGTTTTTTATTTTTATTTTATAAAAAAAACCCATCTACGCGAGCTCATCTATTTGTTGCATCGAGCTGTGATGAGAGTCAAGCACATATTACGACTCCGTAAAACCACAAAGCGATGGCCGACCGAGACCCGACCGCGGGCATTCCGCAGCAGTACCATCAATTCACGGACACCCGATGCGATCTGTTTGTCGGACATGTACCTGTAGATGAAGTGGTGATATTAGTCAGCCTGTCGTGAGACTGGGCGGCGCCTGCCATTTTGGGATCCGCTCGCTCAAGGTGGCCGAATGCGCTACGGCGAGCATCGCCGAGTCCAACGCTTGCATCTACCGAGCCGTGATTCCTCGGACCACCACCGCGACGATGGCCGTGATGGCCGTGTATATATACCTGGAAAGGTGCAGTTTGAGTGTGTGCACGTCCTTGCTCCCATTTCGATGCGCATCTCATGCCCGCATCGTCCCGTTGCTTTGGCCTCAAATATCTTGATACCCCTTTCTCGTTGATTTTTGCCTCATTTCTGTGAACTCCTTTTCCTTTCCATTAATCTACCTCGCCCGCGCGACCGGAGTACACAATGAGCGGCATCCAGATCTCCATTGATCGCGGCGGCACGTTTACCGACATCCACGCATCGGTGCCGGGCCGCGACGACATTGTGCTCAAAGTGCTGTCGGTAGACCCGGCCAACTACAGCGATGCACCGACCGAGGGCGTGCGGCGCGTTCTCGAGCTGGTGACGGGCCGGCCGCACCCGCGGGGCCAGCCGCTCGACACATTGCCCATTGCGCGCATCCGCATGGGCACGACGGTGGGCACCAACGCGCTGCTGGAGCGCAAAGGTGCCCGGTCAGCTCTGCTGATCACAAAGGGTTTCCGGGACCTGCTGCACATTGGCAACCAGGCGCGCCCCGACATCTTTGACCTGACGGTGGCGACGCCGGAGCGGCTGTACGAGTCGGTGGTCGAGGTGGACGAGCGGATCACGCTCGAGGCGTGGACCGAGAATCCGTGCACGGGCGAGGCCGACTACGTGGCACCGGATGCGGCTGAGGACCCGTCGTGTCTGCGTGTTGGTCTGACCGGCGAGGTGGTGCGGATCCTCAAGACACCCGATCTTGCGGCGGTGAGGCGGTCGCTCACGACGCTGTGGGACGACGGCGTGCGCTCGTTGTCCGTCGTGCTGCTACACTCGTACCTCTACCCAGAGCACGAGCAGCAGGTCGGTGCACTGGCCCGTGAGATGGGCTTCTCGGTCGTCGAGTCGGCCGCCGTGCAGCCCATGATGAAGGTGGTGCCGCGCGGCATGTCGGCGACGGTCGACGCGTACCTGACGCCGATTGTGCGCGAGTACATTGAGTCGATAGCAGCCAACTTCCAGGGCGGGCTGGCGGCACCGGGCCTACGCTGCGAGTTTATGCAGTCGGACGGCGGACTCGTGGACTTTCGGCGCTTTGGCGGGCTGGCCAGCATCCTGTCGGGTCCGGCGGGCGGCGTCGTGGGCTACGCACAGACGTCGTGGGACGACGCAGAACGGAAACCCGTCATCGGCTTCGACATGGGCGGCACGTCGACGGACTGCTCGCGGTTTGCCGGCACGTACGAGCACGTGTTTGAGACGACGACGGCCGGCATCTCGATCCAGTCGCCGCAGCTGGACATAATCACGGTGGCAGCCGGCGGCGGGTCGATGCTGTTTTGGCGCAACGGTCTTTTTGCCGTGGGCCCCGAGTCGGCCGGTGCGCACCCCGGCCCAGCGTGCTACCGCAAGGGCGGCCCGCTGACAATTACGGACGCCAACCTTTTTCTCGGCCGCATTGCCCCCGAGTACTTTCCCAAAATCTTTGGCCCCAACGAGGACCAGCCGTTGGGGACCGACATTGTCGCCAGCAAGTTTGCAGAGCTGACAGAGCAGATCAACGCCGACAACCGCGCTGCCGGCGGCACAGGCACTGTTCTGACGGCCGAGGAGGTGGCCCTGGGCTTCTTGCGGGTGGCGGCGCAGGTGATGGCGCGCCCGATCCGCGCGCTGACTGAGGCCCGCGGGTTCGACACGGCAGACCACATGCTGGCGTGCTTTGGCGGTGCGGGTGGGCAGCACGCGTGCGACGTCGCGCAGGCGCTGTCGATTACACAGGTGGTGATCCACAAGTACTCGTCGATCCTGTCGGCGTACGGGCTGTCGCTGGCGGACCTGGAGCACGAAGAGCAGAAGCCGGCCGCCATCACGTTTGAGGCGGCCAACTTGCCGGCCATCAGCCGCGCCCTGGCCGACCTGGCGACGACGGCGACGCAGCACCTGGTGGCGCAGGGCATTGCGGCCTCTGAGATCCGCGTCGAGCGCTACCTCAACATGCGCTACGTCGGCGCGACGGCGGCGACGATGGTGCTGCAGGACCAGGCCAGCGTGGAGCGCGACGACATGGAGGCGTTTCGTCGGCTGTTTGAGGAGCGGCATCAGCGCGAGTTTGGCTTTGTGTTCCCCGAGAAGCGCATCCTGGTCGACGACTACCGCGTGCGTACTGTGGGCACGGCGGCCAAGCACACGGAGCGCAGCCCGTTTCAACAGGCCAAGGACGCCCGTGCACGGCCTGCTGTGGCGGCACCGGCGCCGACGAGCACGGTCCCGGTCTGTTTCGACGACGGCGCATCGGGCGGCCGGCGCACCGACACCAATCTCTACCTGCTGGGCGACCTCTTGTCCGGCACGCGCATTGCCGGCCCGGCGTTGATCCTGGACAAGACGCAAACGATTCTAGTGGTGCCGACGGCCGAGGCACTCATTCTCGACAGCACAGTTATGATCCAGCTGGGTGCGACGTCGTCGTCGTTATCGTCGTCTCCTCCTACATTGACGACTACCGAGATAAACCCCATCCAGTTGTCCATCATGGGCCACCGCTTCATGTCAATTGCCGAGCAGATGGGCCGCACGCTGCAAAAGACGGCCGTGTCGACCAACATCAAGGAGCGGCTGGATTTCTCGTGCGCCATCTTCTCGCCCGACGGCGGTCTGGTGTGCAACGCGCCGCATGTGCCGGTGCACCTGGGCAGCATGCAGTTTTGCGTGCGGCACCTGCACGCGGCCTGGGCCGGCAAGCTCGAGGACGGCGACGTGCTGGTGGCCAACCACCCGTCGAGCGGCGGCACACACTTGCCGGACATGACGGTGGTGACGCCCGTGTTTTGCGACGGTCAGATTGTGTTTTACGTTGCGGCGCGCGGCCACCACGCCGACATTGGCGGCACGCGGCCCGGGTCGATGCCGCCCGATTCGCACTTCTTGTACGAGGAGGGCGCGGCGATTGTGGGCGAGAAGCTAGTCAGCAGCAGGCAGTTCAACGAAGCGCGCATGATCGAGCTGCTGCTGCACGAGCCGGCGCAGCACCCGGGCAGCTCGGGGTCGCGCACGCTGAGCGACAACCTGTCGGACCTCAAGGCGCAGGTGGCCGCCAACAAGCAGGGCATCCACCTGATCCAGGCGCTGATTGACGAGCACTCGCTGCCTGTTGTGCACCGCTACATGTATGCGATCCAGGACAATGCCGAGCAGGCCGTGCGTGCGCTCCTAAAGAAGACTGCTGGTGTTGGCGCCGGCAAGCCGTTATTTGCGCGCGACTACATGGACGACGGCACGCCGATCCAGCTGACGATTACCATTGACGCGGCCACGGGCAGCGCCGTCTTTGATTTCGCCGGCACCGGCCCGCAGGTGTACGGCAACACCAACGCGCCCCTGGCCATTACGCACTCGGCCATTATTTATTGTCTGCGCGCGCTGCTGGCGTCGGACGTGCCGCTGAACCAGGGCTGCCTCAACCCGATTGACATTCGCGTGCCGCCGGCGTCGATCCTGAGCCCCGCGTCCGGCGCGTCCGTCGTTGGCGGCAACGTGCTGACGTCGCAGCGCATCACCGATGTAATTTTGCAAGCCTTTGGCGTCGCCGCCGACAGCCAGGGGTGCATGAACAACCTGACCTTTGGCATGGGCGGCCGCCGTGTCGCAGCCGACGGCACAGCGACGGTCGAGCCGGGTTTCGGCTACTACGAGACCATTGGCGGCGGCGCGGGTGCGGGGCCGACGTGGCATGGCACCAGCGGCGTGCACACGCACATGACCAACACGCGCATCACGGACCCCGAGGTGCTCGAGAAGCGGTACCCGGTGCTGCTGCACGAGTTCAGTCTGCGGCCCGGCTCCGGTGGCCAGGGAGCACACCGGGGCGGCGACGGCATGGTGCGCGACATTGAGTTTCGCATCCCCGGCGTGCAGGTGTCGATCCTGTCGGAACGGCGGGCCCGGGCACCGAGGGGTGCAGCGGGAGGTGGCGACGGGGCCATGGGCCGCAATCTGTGGCTGCGGAAAAGGGACAACATGGCGGTCAACCTGGGCGGGAAAGCGACGGCGCTGTTTGACGCGGGCGACCGGATTGTGCTGCACACACCGGGCGGAGGTGGCTGGGGGGCGGCGAGTGCATAGATAGAGTTGGGGTTCTGCTATCGACTCGTAGACTCAAGAATAGACATGTCATTTGGTCAGGTACTGGTAATCTCAAAGAGATATGCCCAGTCGATGTCGTCATGATACGAAGCCAGCGGTCCATAATTCATATTGTTGCTGCATCAACGACCGTCCAGGCGATAAGCTCCTATTCATCTGCCAAATCAGTTGTTCTTTTAGATTATCACTCGTATATTTGAGGGTCTTTCAAATGAAGGGTTTGTCAAGTAAAGGGTCGGAGCCCGGCTTGTTCTGTACTCGTAGTAAAGATGTCGTGAATTTGGTATCGTATATCGTTTAGTGTCAAGCCGGTCCAGCCTGCGGTATCCAGATAGGTATGCAGTAGTGACAGTAAACCTTGAATTTGTGCAATATATACAGCAGTTTATACTGGATATCGGTACTATCTTTGAGCTAGGTTATGTTTATTACTTGATTTCCGGCGCATTGAACGTCAAAAGTACACGGAGTCAACAGCACCTCGACCGCTCCATTATGGCGGGGTAGGTAATACAAGCACTCACTGTAGGTGAAGTACTGCTAATTCCTACTTTGGATACTTGCTTGTTCTCCTTTTCAAAGTCGACTTTATATTTGTTCTCTTTCTCTTCTTTACTTACAGGAGACGCATCCTCAATCTACGTCTTGTCCGTTCTGCATCCCACAATCGCAATGCCTCCCAAACGAACAGCTGCTGCCCGGGATGCATCCCCGGCAGCAAAGCCGACCACGCGCAAGCGAGCCAAGGTCGCCGAGGCCCCGGCGACGACTGCTGCAGAAGCAGAGGCCCCAGCAAAGCAGACGGCTCGCAGGGGCAGGGGCCGCCCACGGGGTTCGGCTGTGGCTCAGGGTCGGGTCTCAGCTCCCAAGACGGCCGAAGCCGAGGCAACTCCAGCAAAACAAACGGCTCGACGAGGCCGTGGTCGTCCACGGGGTTCTGCTGTTGCTCAGGGCCGAATCTCAAGTGCAAAGACGACCGAAGTCGAAGAGACCCCAACAAAACAGACGGCTCGCCGCGGACGTGGCCGCCCACGAGGCTCGGCTGTAGCCCGGGGCCGAATTCCGAGCACAAAGACAGCCGACGCCGAAGCCGAAGCTCCTCGAAAGTATGCAACAAAGCAGACGGCCCGCAGAGGCTTTGACGGCCGGGCACCCCCCGGGCGCGGTGCGTCCAAGGCAAAGGCTGCGGCGTCGCCGCCCACGGCGCCAAGGCGGCTCAAGCAGACGGCGCGGCGGAGCGGGGGGTTTGTTGGTCAGGGCCGTATCCAGTTGTTTGACCTGTACGATAAGCACGCGGGCAGGCACGACGATGAGGATGAGGAGGACGAAGACAGCGAGAACGATGATGAGGAGGAGGAGGACGACGGCGACGACGACAGCGAGGGCGGCAAGCCTGCTAACGGCAAGCTTAATGTCACGGGCGACTACGACGTCGAGTGCGAAGGCATCAGCTCGGAATGGCCGTCCATGGGCGATGATTTCAGCCTCACCCTGACAACCGAGAACGGCAAGCTCTGGGGCGAGTTTGATTTTGGCGTCATCAGTGGCATCATGCGGTTTGGCAAGATTCCCAAAACGTCGAAAAACCCAAAGGTGTCCTTCAAGTGGCGCGGTGACGAGACCGACGGCATGATGCTGTTTGGCGACGACTACACGGGCTCGGTGCAGTTCTACGGCAATGGCCGCATCAAGGGGGATATCATGTACCTCGGGTCCTATGATTTCAAGGGAAAAAAGGTCAAGGGCCAGAAAACGACGAGCCCAAACGGTGGTTATTCCATGCTCGACCGATACGAACAGTACAACGAGGAAGAATACGATCGTGCGAATAGGGCGCGCTGGCACTGAGTGTTCGCGGGCGGATAAGGGTCGAGGAGGCATTGGAGACATTCAGCATCAGACAGCATTTAGATCAGATCACCACACCAGATAATTGCATACACTTAGGACAAAGGCGTTGTGCAGCTCTACTGGTACAGTGTCAGTGTGGTCGCTAGCAATATAAATCAGTCAAGCAGCTGTTTACTCACTCACAACGAGTAAATGTTCGCCCGGTTCCTCTACTTATTCGACGATCTACGCTGGAGCTACCTGAGGTTACCGACACCAAGATGTCGTCACTGATATGAAGCTGATATCTCATATATCATATGTTGCTGCATCAAAGGATCTCTTGGGCGTTTGGCTCCCTTGACAATACTACTCTGTCCTTGAGAGATTACCGATAGTTCCAGCTACCAGATGACTTAGTCGGCTAGTTGTACACAAGACGACAGCGTACGCCTAGGAAGTACAAAGAATTCACTAGCTTAGCTACCGTCTCAAGCTACAGAACGGCACATATGTCTAACCTACTCCGTACAAGATGACTACAACACTGTTTCCGTACATTACAAAGGACTGTAGGCAGCGGGGTAGGCACACTCCTTGTTCGCGGGGGTGCACGCCCTCCTATTTAGTGCCGTTCCTTCCTCCTCTTCTCTTCTATAGTCAATAGACCCTCTCATATCTCTTCACCCATCGTACTCCATCCCACAACCACAATGCCACGCAGGCGAGGACCCAGACGCAAGCAGACCGCGAGGCGCGGGGGTGCCAACATGGCCCGGGGCCGCATCCCCGATGCACAACCATCCACCGCAGAAGCAAACGCCCCCCAATTTGCCACGCAACAGGTGGCGCACCCAGGCGTATATGTGAGGTCGGGCATGGCCTTGGTAGCAGATGCAGCCAGGCCATCGCAGGAGCCGCCCAGAACTAGGCCCATACAGACGGCAAGGCGAGGCGGGGCTGCCATGGGACCGGGCTTTGTCTTTGCATCTGGTCATGATCGTGTCTACGGCGACGACGACGATGACGACGACGATATGGACGACGGGTTCGACTACAGTGACGACTACAGTGTAGACGACGACGACGACGACGACGATGATGATGAGGACGACAGTGAGAGCGACAGATTTGAAGAATACGACGACATTGGCCCCAAAAACTATGGCCAAGTCGACTGGGACGACGACGGCCGCGTCAAGGTTTTAGGCATCACCTGGGACGAGTACGACAACAAAATCAAAGACGACGCCTACGCCACAGGCATCACGGACCCTTCTCTCTGCACAATGCACTCCATGACGGGCAAATACTTTATCGAATCCAACGACACACGACTGAAAAAGTCGACGCCCAACGAGCTCTTCTTCCTCACGCTCAACCTCGAGAGCTGCGTGCTGTGGGCCACGTTCAAGTTTGGCAGCATCAAGGGCATCATGCTGTTTGCCGAAAACCCTTTGCTGACGGCCCACCGCAATGTGCCCTTTCGCTGGCGCGGCTGGGAGCGCGGGGGCCGCATGATCTACGGCAACGACAACAAGGGCATGATGCAGTTTGCGGGCATGGGCCGCATCGAGGGGTGGTTTGACTATTGCGACTTTATCTCGTTCAAGGGACGACAGGTGGACATTCGGAAGAAGCTGCCGTTTCCGGGTCACGTCATGATGCTGCGCAAGTGGCGCGAGCACAGCGAGGAGAACTACAACCGCGCAAAAGAGGCGCGGTGTGAGGGGTGTCTTGCACGGCTGGCACGCGATGAGGCTGAGCGGTTGAGCCAAGAGGGAGTATAGTTTTTTTCCAGTTCAGAATACAGAAGAGCAAACGAGTTGCTTTATCTGTCAGTTTTCGCTTGCACTTTGAACGGGCAGCGTCGGGGCAGGCCGGAGAAGCATCAAGGCCGGAGACAGCCCCGGGATGCGGCTGAAGATTGAAAGGCACGGACGGAAAGGCACGTCATGACATCACATAGCGTTGTATTGATGACCGAGTCCAGACCACAGGGGACTTGATATGCGACGTGGGCCGTGTCAACCCGTTGTAGCTGCCAGAGCGGGACAGCCCCTGGCGCCTGGCACAGCTGTTTCCGCTTCTGCGTTTCAACGTCCAAGGGGTGCATTGTGACTTTGTCGTCTTTGTCGGCGCATTCTCTCATCCAGGTGTTGATCTGATCTTCATTCCTTGTTGCACTTTACTTGATAATCCATACCTCATACCTCATACCTCATACCTCACTCGCAACTCGATCCGTCCGCTGACGGCACACACATCATGTTCTCCAGTCTCTCCACCAAGCTGGCGATGCGCAAAATGGGCATCCCCAGTGACACCCTCAATTTTACCATGAACGACGTCATGGGTGGCGGTAACAGCACACCAAAAGACAATCTGACAGGCGGCAAACTGCGAAAAGCGCGGCCATCCCCAGCCGGCACTTCCGCTTCCAACAACGACGACGACGACGCCGCAGGGGCCAAGGCGTGGCCGGCCTGGATGACCGCCAAGGGCCTGCCGCTGTCCGTCCAGCCGTGGCTCACGCCCGCGCCCGCCGCCGTCCCCGTCGCCCCGGCATGCCCGCAAAAGGGCGACCAGGCGCCCCTCGACCGCGACCGCAAGCTGCTGCCCATTGGCATCGGCCGGACACCCGTCATTATCGTCTTTTTGCGCTGCGTCGGCTGTGCCTTTGCCCAGCGGACCTTTCTCAATCTGCGCACGCTGGCCAACCGCCACGCCGGCGACATTACGTGCGTCGCCGTGTCGCACTCGTCGGCGCAGGCCACCAAGAAATGGCTCGACCTGCTGGGCGGCGCGTGGAACGTGCAGATTGTCATTGACGAGGACCGCGCCGTCTACGCAGCCTGGGGTCTGGGGCTGGGGTCGGTGTGGTACGTGCTGAACCCGAGCACGCAGATCCAGTCGTGGAAGGAGACGGGCTGGCTGGGGCAGTCGGTGGCCAGCTACATGGACAAGAGGAAGCCGGTGGGCGGCAACGACGTGGGCAGTAGTAGTAATAGGCCAACGCCAGGAGGCGACCCCGACGACAATGATGATGCTCCGCCTACAATCATGGGCAACAAGTGGCAGCAGGCGGGTGCCTTTGCCGTCAACGGCCGGGGCATTGTCATGTGGGGCGAAAAGGCCGTGCGGGCCGACGACGTGCTGGACCTGGACCGGGGGCTTGCGGCGTTGGGAATCATGTGAGAGTGGTGGTTATTTTGGGTTTGATTTATTTTTGATTTTCTGGCCTCGTTTTCTTTTTCTTCTTCTTTTTTTTTTTCATATATCCCAGGAGTCTCGGCGTCGGGTCTGCTTATTTACCAATGACTTACACTACAAATACGCGCATCCAGGTGCTCACATACAACACCAATCAAACCGTCCGGCTCGCCTTGCTTCTGCAGCCCAAAAACAACAAGAATACGCGATCCCCACCTCTTCAGCCTTCAGCCTCGCCTGTTCTTCTCATTTCTCCTGCCTCATCTCTTCCTGCCTCATCTCGTACCAAATCCTCGCATTCCTGCATGCTCGCTGGTGGGATAGCCGAACAGAGACATGGCCAGGGGTCTGCAGTTCGGTGCTGGCCCGTGACACAGGTTCGAGGTCCGTCTGGGGGAAGCAACCTGGAAAGCAACAATGCCTCTGTCTTTTTTTGTTTTGTTTTTTTGCTCCTTGTACCATGGCATCGACCCCAGACCCTGGTCTCGTGCTCGCGCGCCCGGCGCATTCAATCGCCTGATCTTGTCCGCCCGTACCGAGGACCAGACTTTTGGGTCAGCCCGTTTCTGTCCCCGTGGCGTCGGCGTCTCGATGCTCGCCAGCATCAGTCGACAAAAAATAAAGTTCCCTGGTCCTTGCCGTGCCCGTCCCCCCCCCTCCGCCCTCCTCCTCTCTCCTCCTCGTATCTATCATCCCGCAGGACGCCGCCGCCGCCGCCCCTCGCCTATCTTGGGTTTGAGCCATTCTCTCTCTCCCAAAAAAAAAACTCCCCGAGGCAGCCCCTCGGATCGCTCGATCCGGTACCTCATACTCTTTTGCCTCTTGGCTGCTTGCCCAGATCCCCCAGTGGCTCGTCTCATCATGGGCACATGTTCAAGTCGTCCGTGATACACCCCTTCGGGTCGCACATGCATCTTGGCTGTTATATCCGTTTGGCCGCAGCTTATCTCCTATTCTCGTGCCTGCTCGTACTTTTGCTTTGTACAATATGACAAATCGGGAGAATGCAAATGCAAATGCAACACACACACACTTTGCCCGAGACATTGCGTACGACCCTCAGCCGTGATCACATGGAGCAATACCATCTCACCGCACTTTTGGCGAGTTTGTCGGGTCTTGGCCTGGGCATCGGAGGCGGACTACTCTCCTGCTGCAAACTGTCGGCTCTGCTCGGATGCAAGATTCTTGTAAAATTGTCGTTGATCATAGCCCAGCATCATATGCGATCGGCTATGAGAGGGCAATGTAAGGCAGCAGCACGCAGTGTCACGTGGTAGTCTGGTAGTCTGGTAGTCTGTGATGTCACTATATTCTGCACTCGCTGTAGTATTTTGACTGGTCTTTTCTCTTTGACAATAACTAGAGCTAGAGAGACTGTCTTTGCATCTGTAGTTGTCGATGACGAGATCAAAATATTGGAGGAATAATTCGAAGGATCATCTGCATATGACACCAGTTCACGCGTTCCCCCAAGCACTTGCTTGTCCCTGGCGGACACGTCGACTAAAACTCAATCAAGTCCTCGACCAGGTCGGTATACGCATCGTCTGCCTCGCACACTGCATCGAGGTGCAGACCAGGGTCCGTGACTGCTGTAGTACCTTCTGTACCTTGATCGCTCTGGGCCACGGGCAGCATGGCAATGTTTTGCCACACCGTCTCCGTGACCTCGGCATCCAGCAGATTCTGGTTGTCCTTCCAGCTGTAGTGCTGCACGAGGGGTTCATCGCGGCGGGCAAAGAGAGCTGCAGACGAAGCAGTCGGACGTGGCGTGCCTGTGCTGGTGGTACTGGTAGTACTGGTGGTACTGGCATGGCTCGTGTCACCATAGTCCATCATGGTACGAGTGCAGTCCACTTCCACTTGGGGCCGTGCCGGGACAACTCGCCGTCGGCACGTTTTGCTTTTGCTTTTGTTTTTGCTTTTGCTTTTGATGCTGTCGCTGTGGCGCGGCAGCCTGCGAATGCGTTGATCCGTCCGGGCTTTGGGTAGAGCTTTGGGCAGATGGTTGCTGCTGCTCTCATCGCTAGCACTTCTGCTGAGGCTGGCCTGCAGCACCCGCTTCTGCGGACACGTAAACTTGGAGTGGCGGTCGGCGTCCGGGTCGCCGCAGAGCGGGCAGACACCGCTGCGAAGGCGCGCGTCCAGCGTCCGCTTGGACACTTGGCGCATCAGGCGGCCGGTCGCACAGGCACGGCGCGCGTGGCCGTGCTCGTTGCAGTAGGTGCAGCGGCCGGTCAGGTAGCGGCGGGCAATCTCGCGCTCGTCGAGCCGGATGACGCGGTAGTAGGCCTTGGTCTTGGTCGGCGTCGTGGTCGTGGTCGTGGTCGTCGTGTCTGCAGCTGCGGCTGGCCCTGGCACGGTCGGAGAGCAGGCGAGCAGGCTGCTGCCCTGCAGATCCCGGGGAGGACAAGACATGTCTCAGACCGATGCCTTGGTATGGTGGTTCGTCGTTTTCCGTAAATGGCTGCTGCTGCTGCGCAAGATGAACGACAAGAGCAAATTGCTGCTGCTGCTGGTGCTACAGTGCAACTTATCTCTGAATATATACGCGCATAAACAGGCACATCAACATCATCCACTGCATGCTCGTGACTTGTTGGGTGACTGCTGGTGACTGCTGGTGACTGCTGGTGACTGCTGGTGACTGCTGGTGACTGCTGGTGACTGCTGGTGACTGCTGGTGACTGCTGGTGACTGCTGGTGACTGCTGGTGACTGCTGGTGACTGCTGGTGACTGCTGGTGATTGCTGGTGACTTTTGGTGACTGCTATTCCTTTGTCACCGAAGAAACACGTCAGCTGACAACAGCCATTTGGTAGACCAGACGCGTTTGCTACTAATTCCTTCACTCTCTGCCAATGCCGGAACATCATTTTCCGTACGTCTCGATTATAAACTCCGAGCCCTGAGCAATCGGCTCCATGTGCAACACAACCAAGCAGGTTTTGCACACCCCGACTGCGCAGCCGGCTACGGCTACGAGTATATCAAAACACGACGATGCAGCCGGCAAGGATAATGTCACATTGAGGGCGGCATACCTACTCCAAAAAGGCATGTCCAACCACGAGCTGGCCACGGAAGGGCCACGAGCTGGCATGCGTCGTCGGAAGCACTCAAAACAGCGACAGCGCCAGCCACCCAGTATTCGCTTGCCGTTGCACAAGCCTTGGTGGAATTGCTTCTTCCTGTTTCGTACTTTACCCGTGATATGCTGGCTGCCTTGACGGGGTTTGCCAAATTTCTGCAGGCCTATACTTTTGCAGCAGCCATGAAACCGTGGGCCGTGCAGCTACCCGCACCGCTCTTTTGCGAATAAAGCAAGCGGTGTGGTGTTGTTTGCATGCAGAACGCAGGTGACGCAGGCGGCAACAGCAATCCGCGAATAAGAGTACAGAGTAAAGCCAGAACATAGTCCGAGTGAATAAAGGTGATTCAAGAGTATATCAACGTGAATTGGGTATATACAAACTCATAAGACTTGTACAATCAGAGTCAACGCGGAGAATCTCTTTTAAGCTACTATATAGCCACCCCGCAGCCATGCAAAGTGACCAAAGCGGTAATACTTAGAAAAAAAGTGATTTCTGCGGACAGGACTGACAGCATGTTGGTGGATGACAGGTTGAGCTTCACATAGGGTTACATTTCGGAAGTGGTTGGCTCCTACGAGTACCCCCCCGGCTCGTCTTTAAAACAAAGCCCGACGGAAGATGTCCGTCTGCCTTGATGTCGTTCCGAAAATGCATTGTACGAGTATTCCGGTGGCTATTTATAAAAAAAAGGGCTGCCCCTGACACGACACGTATTACGTCTGTACCGAAAACAGCCTGCTGCTGTTCTGTTGTACGCCTTTTGACAGCTCGGCTCCCGGCAAACGTCGTTTGATTTTCGATTCTGCAGGCCTTGTAACAAAATGGTTCGTGCTGACATGGTTTGTCGAATACGAGCATGCTTGTCCATATGACGAAACTTTATGACGAGACTTTTATGCAAGCACTAGTTCGTAGAGTATGGCGGACGTGGAGACTCGAGACAACTTTCGACGACAGCCTCGTTATGCAAGTACGAGTAATGCGTAGCGTCAGACTCCCACCTCTTTTACCCCCACACAGCCAATCATTTCCCACACAGACCGACTGGTATATCTAACTGTACTAGACGCTCTCTCGTACTGTTCATTGCCTCATCCCAGGCCGTCTCTCGCCTCAAATTGATCCCTGTTTTTTTCAAATTCATCAACAACAGCCTTGCCGACTTGTCATAAAACCATCAGACTGGCTTTTGCTGTCCGTTGGCGACGACCTGATTGCCTTGTCAGCATCTGGCCGCCCTCTGGGTCGCGCTTGGCACACTTGGCCGCTCTTTCGGGCCTGCCTAAACACTCTTCTCGCAGCCCATGGCCAGCATCGAGGCCTCAACACATTGGGCATAGAAGAAGAGGGCGAGTGCTCAGGGCTGCTTGGGCGTCTGTGTAGATCATGCAACGATGTTAGATTATGCAATGACGTTTACCGAGCTCTTTGTTGGTGATGGGAGCATACCCTCCTATATACGATGGCTTCTAGCATCGGGCTCCAAGCTGACACCACGTTCCGCCTTTTGCAGTTCCCGCCCGCGTCTGGCGGATGAAGCAGGGCAAGTTCGTCGGCTGGTCGTCATCCTGGCTTCTTATATTTTGACTTGGCCTTGGGCATGAACGAGGCGTGTCTGGTATGCTTGCGACGCGGCTCGTTTCTTGTTCTGTAGATGCACTTGTGACGATATCTTATACGAAGATGATCATACACGAGCCTGAGCAAAGGCACACGCACGTTCTGCCCGAAGCAGCCTCCTTAGTTTCTGACAACACTATGCCTTTTTCATGTACAGGCTGCCGAACCGGTCTCAGTAACAATAGGACGGGTAGTACAAACATTGACCCTTGCTTTTATTTTATTTATTTTTCGTATTAAAAAGACGTTACACACTTGGTCGTGTCGACTTGCCTTGCAGCTCCCTGACCAGGTCCTCATTTACTTTTCTTTGTTTGCCACACTCCCGTCTTATTATATATATAAGGTGTGTTGTGCTACTCTCCCACTTGCATTTCTGTTTCTTGTTTTCCCATCTTCTACATCTTGTCTCTCTATCCAGTCCTTCCTTTTCTGTATTGTATTCTTCTTTGTACTCGGTACTCATGGAGAGTGCCAGTGTTGCCAGCTACCATAGCACTACCACCACCATCCTACCCACCAACCTACTGCAGACAGACACCGCACCAGCACACGACACACCCTCTACAGCCCAGCCTCAGCAAAGACCACAATGGAAATCGATACACTCCTCACACACGAGCCGAGTGATGCCGCCGCCAGTACCCAGGCCGAACACTGTCAACAGTATGCCTACTCGTGTGCCAGCGTCTCGTCTGGCCAGAGCTCCCCGCGCGACGGCCCTGGCCTGCCCCAACGAGCACCCATCATCGAGCAGGACCTGCGCGACCCACATGCATCCTCCGACTATACCGACGTGCCCTACCGCAGCCGGACACCTACATCAACGTCGCCGCCGGCCACGACAACGACGACGTCATCGTCGACGACTACTTCGCGGCCAAAGAGATCCTCGCCCGACTCGGACGAAGACGACGACCAGGTGGCCGGTGATACTGCGAGTGGAAAGAAAGTGCGGCGTCTAAGCCAAGAGGAAACCACAACGCCAACAGAAACAGTGGTGCACGAGTTTGCATGTCCCTTTTACAAGCGGAACCGCGGCAAGTACTGCCACCAGCGGTCGTGCCGCACGTCGGGGTGGCCCTCTGTGCACCGTGTCAAGTAGGTTTTCTGCCAGCAGCAACTTTTATTTTTAAATTTAGTTTTGAAAAACTAACCCCCACAGAGAACACCTCTACCGCCACCACATGCACTATGTCTGTGACCGGTGCTCCATGACGTTCAAGGCCCAGGAGCACTTGCGCGGCCACCTGCGCCAGGGCGTGGCGTGCCAGGTGCTGCCGCGCAGCGTGGCCGAGGACTCGGGCTTTGACGCCGAGATTGAGAAGCGGCTGCGGTCGCGCAAAAAGATTGAGGGCCAGAACGAGGTGGACAAGTGGAACCACATGTTTCGGATCCTGTTCCCCAGCTACAGCACCAACAAGCCAATGCCGTCGCCGTTTGTCGAGTACAGCCTGCAGGACGACTGGAAGGCCCAGCCGCAGCAGCCGCAGCCGCAGCCGCAGCCGCAGCCAGCCAGAGAGATGGTGGCCGACACGGCCCTGCAGACCATGGCCATGGCAGCCGTGGCCAAGCAGAAAAGGGTCCAGGCTCAACAAGCCGCCAACGCCAACGCCAGCAGCACGCCGCGTCACGTGGAGACGACCTTCTCGACCGACCTGCCGCCCATGCGCCTGAGCACGTCGCGGTGCCAGCAGGACCTCCTCGACAAGGCCTACCACCACCACCACGCACGCGGCGGGCCGCTGCTGCAGCAGCAGCAGCAGCAGCAGCAGCAGCAGCACGGCCCCGCCGGCCACCAAAACAGCACCGACTCGTCGTACATGCTGTCACAGCATGCCATGTACGAGCTGGTGCAGCAGCAGGTGCAGCAGCAGATGCAGCAGCAGATGCATCAGCAGGTGCACCAGGTCTGGAGCGCCTTGTCCAAGATGCCCAACTCACCCATTTCGCCCATTGCGCAAAAGAAATAGATGGGGCAGTTTTTCTGCTCATCGATGATACTTTTTTTCTTCTGACTACTGCTGCTGGCTGTCAGAACAAGCAGCCATCAATGCGTCGTGGCAAAAGGTCAACATCTTCACTACTTGTCTCTCGGGAGACTATATATAACATGCAGAACATTGGTAGACACACACGGTTCACACAGAGAGAGAGACACACACACATCCCGAAACAGCTGGACGCAACGTTCACAACCCACTGCTGCATGGACACACACATGGCACGCCTGGCCTTCTGCTCGGCAGGCGTTGTCCGAATACTTTTTGGCATATACACTACAATTATCGGTGGATTATAGTACATATGGGATGGGGGGGAGGGGTGCGTCGACGGCGATGCACCGGCAAGATGGCGTTTTCTTTTCTTGGCTTCTGCATTGTTTTCTATCCTGGTGATGGACCTGTTTTTTGTTTGGAGTTTGCTTATTCCTGTTTTGGCGAGGAGTTGACGAGAGTTCTTATGTCTTTTTTTTTTTCAGTGTTTGTCCTCCGGTCTCTATTCTTTTGTTGTCTGTCATTTCCTTGGTCCTCTGTTCGTATCATCTCTTCCTGTTCTTCTTTTCCGCTTGTAATTATTCTATCGTAGATAGACCAACCAGTACCATGATAGCTTAAACATGAAAACAGTTCTTTTTCTTTGTTTTGCGGGTATCTATATCATAAGTCATACTTGTGCAGTTCATCCTCACTCCCTATCGTCTCCGGTCCCCGTGCAGATATACTCCTTCCACCAATAGACCCTCGGCGAACGCGTAGACAAATCCATGAATGATGTAGCCTTTCTCCGCCAGATGGCGACACACTTCATGCAACCGGCGCAATGGACGGACAAACACATCTCCGGATATTTGGCCGCGTCTCTGGTTGATTGGTTTGCGCAGGTCGACTTCCAGATGCACAACAATCTGGGGACCACCCAGTTGAATTGCCTCCATCGTCGTCGTCCGTAGCTCGCTGACCAATATCCCAGTCCAGCCCGTCTTCCTCCGCAGCTCGCGCACCGCAGCCTCTTCAACTGTCTCGCGGGCAGCGGCATATGTCGAGGGCAACTCGACAACAAGAGTCTGCCCAGGCAGTCTCTCTTTCGTAAGAAGCACAATACTCGGCTCAATGCCGGTCACGATGGCCACAATACTGATGGGGGTGTCCTGGTGGGGCAGCGGCGGTCCCGGGACGGAGGCCGGAATCGCAGTGTCCCGTATGCGTGCTGCAACCGAGTTTGGGTCCCTGTATGGTTAGTCCTTCAGTCAAGCAGTGCCGCCAGGCGCTGGGCCTTTGTCAAGAAACTTGCCTGAGTGGTAGTGGTATTAGTGTCTGCCATGCGTCCTCGGGACTCTGCACAACTTGCCGGGGGGCATTGGATGTATTGGCAGCGTTGGTGCCCACGGGTGGCCTCTTGCCTTTGGGTGGCTCACGCGGATCTTGATCGGATGCCATCTTGTCGGGTGCATGCAAGTATCGTATACTGAGTAATAGCTGATACTCTGATATTCTGACGGTTGTATAGTATGGAGGTGTCTGACATGGAGGAACGTTTGCGGACAGTATAAATAAGCAGTAGTCCCAATCGAGAAGGTAGTAAGTAAACAATTCAGCTGCAACGGTCCTTCTGTCGGTGCCTAACAGTATTGGGTTACTTTTGCAACGAAGGAAGGTGCAAACCGGCTTGGCTGCAACTCGGGCTAGGTGAAATACAGCGTAGCCACAGAGACGGCCAATAGAGATGGTCGATAGAGACGGTAGATAGAGACGACCAATAGAGACGGCCAATCACCTGCTGAAGCCTGAGCCTGAAAAGGTTTGAGAGGGTTCACATTTCGCATGCTCTTGTCCGATCCCTATAAGACGCCACCATGCCATTATTTCTTACTTTGATCTCGTTCTATCCGTAGCAGGACGTCTGGTGCTAGCATCGGAACAACCACCGTCGACGACAATGACCACATCCGAAGAGACTGCGCCTCTGCTCGGCGTGCATCATGACGACAGCGTGCCGCACGACCTTGTGGTCGAGGGTGTCTCCGAGCACAGGTCGGTCTGGTACCGCATCTGCCACCCGACCGTGCGCCAGCGAGCCAGCGGCGCCATCTTCCTCAGCATCTTCATGGTTGAGCTCGCCGACAACTCCAGCTCGCCGGCCGTCAACAGCATCATCGAGACGCTGGTGTGCCGTCAAGTCTACGGCGACACCGTCCTCGGCGATGGCAGCGTCGATCCGCGGTGCAAGGGCCCCGACGTGCTGCAGCGCTTCACGTCGATGCGCAGCACCATGACTCTCCTCGAGTGCATCCCCGCCATTGTCTTTGCACTGCCGTTCGGCATCCTGGCCGACCACATTGGCCGCCGTCCCGTCGTGCTCATGTCGTGGACCGGCTTCGTGCTGCAGATGGGCTGGTACCTTGGCGCGTTTGGTGGCACCGCGCTCGGCCTGCTTCCCCTGTGGTCCGTCTACTTTGCGTACGTCTGGACCTGCCTCGGCGCGTTCTCGTCGGTCGGCCTGGCCATGGTGTTCACGATCCTGGGCGACGTGACGCCGGTGTCGGAGCGGGCCACGGCCTACTTTTATGTCACGTCCTTCTTTCTTCTGGCCGAGCTGATCAGCAACCCGCTAGGCGGTGCGCTGCTGCTGTGGTTTGACGACTACCTCTCCCTCGCCATTAGTGTCGGCATGGCACTGCTGAGCTTGGCCATCCTCTGGACGATCCCCGAGACACTCAATTTCCACCACGCCGCCGGACGCGTTGTTCAGCCGGCGTCGGCATCGGAGTCGGAGACTGCCGCAGCAGACGACTCTCCAGCCGTCCCCAAGACACGCTACCAGCAGCTCGCCGCAACCTGGGACCAGTTTGTCCACCTGCTGCGCACCGAGGTACGCACCACGGCCGTGCTCATCCTCGGCAACACCACGCTGCTGCTGCTCATGGCCCCCATGTGTCTCGTCACGCTCGGCCGCTTCGTCCAGGACCTGCTGCTGCAGTTTGCCACCAAGCGCTACCACTGGTCCTGGAGCCAGGCCTCGTTCCTGCTCACCATCCGCAGCACCGTCAACCTGCTGCTTTGCCTCGTGGTCCTGCCCTTTATCAGCGAGCTGCTCGTGCGCCGCTTCCACGTCCACCCGCTCGTTAAAGACCTGTGGCTGGTGCGCGTGTCGAGCGCCCTCTTGTGCCTGGGCGCTCTGATGATTGCCTTTTCCGTCACGCCCGCCATCATGTCCGGGTCGCTCGTCGTCTTTTCGCTCGGCGGCGGCTTTTCCACGGTGATGCGCAGTCTCATCAACTCGTTCGTCGAGCCGCACCACCAGGCCATGCTGCAGACGCTGCTGGGCCTGCTGGAGCTGTGCGGCCTGCTCGTGGCGGCGCCGGTCATGTACGACGCATTGCAGCGCGGTCTGTCCTGGGGCGGCCTGTGGACAGGCTTGCCGTTTTTGATTTCCTCTGCCATGATATTTGTCGGCCTGACAATCTTGATCATCTTCCGGCTGCCCCAGGAGCAGCTGCAAGCAGTCGACACCGCGGACACCGTGGACACAGTTTCGGAAGAGGCCGAAGTTTAGTTGTTCTCTTACGGTAGATTTACTTCAGCGTTGTTTGATAGAGCGTTACTGATAAATCGCCACTCTGATATAGCATTGCAATTAGATCATCTCAACTCACATAACCACAAAATGCAAGTATTGACCTCACGCATGGGTGCTCTTTCCCGTATACAGCTGCTGTTTCTAAGCAGGAACGACGGAGGCATACAGCTGCTGTTTTTAGGCAGGAGCAACCGAGAGATACAGCTGTTGATCTTAGGCAGGAACAACAAATGCGCTAGATCGCACCTTCTGCAACTAAAGTACCGCGTACGGACTACGTGGCAACCATGCCTTCAGCTGTTTCCTTTTTCAGCCTTTTTCAGTCTTCACCGCCCACACAGCCGTGCTGATTGCTGGCTCCAAACTGCATCGTGTCTCACTTGCATCTGCCTGCAAAACTATTTGCCCCTTTACCTCTGCAAGGCACATCACGACAAGCGCAGTGCTAGCAAGTCACCGCCAGTTTCAGCATACGAGTACTTTTCCAGTGCATGCTCGTATTCCTAGTTGCATCCCTCGCATACCCCTTCTTCATCCTGAGCATTCCCGCTCGGCAAATCGCGCGATGAAAACACAGTTTTCTTTCCATTTCCCATCGGGAAGTTTTCCGATCACTGACAAGACCGAATCGCGGCAGCTACGGAGTAGTGTACGGAGCACCATACTCCGTAATACTCCGTACTTTACAAGCTGACATCTGGGGTCCTGACAAGGGGGCACAGCCCACTTTCTGGGCGCCTTGCAGGGACATCCTGGTGAGTACGACGTCGTGACGGCATGACGTCCTCGACTTCATGACACCTTTTTTTGCTATTTACTCACAGCTTCGCCTCGGTTTCATGTCCACGCCAATGCACCATTGTCTTCCAGCTGTACTCGTACGAGTACGGAGTACCAAGTAAAGGTTGCGCATGGGCCAGCCCAGCTGGCGGACGTGCCGCTGTGCCTGAAACTACGAAATTACTTATGCAAAGCAGAGACCGTGATGCAAAGCAAGGCAAAGACGTGGCCAGTGTGTGACCAACCGGTTTGGTCGGGCCTGAGGGAATGCGTCCCAACACGTCCACACAGCAACATTTCACCAATCGAACGGGACGAAGGACGAATGCTGCCATTACGAGTACAGCCCAAGAGCGCAGTTTGATAAACACCCACACTTGCAATCCTGTTCTTTCGTCCCATTCGTTCAACGGGTTTCATAAGCCCTTTCTCCGCAGCCGTCTCCGCAGCCGTCTCCGCAGCCGTCAACTACAAAGTACTCCGTACGAGTACAAGTATGAAAAAAGAACGCAATTCCACAGCATGCCAGCCTGTAATTCGTACAAAATTCCAGACCGGCTGCGAGCCCGAACTTTATCCTCGGCTTCTTATCGATGCGGCACCTTCCGCCCCTCGCCTCCCATGCCATTCTGCTCCTCGTCCCTGGCCAGTCGCCAACAGCTCTGGCATTTGCCTGGGCCGCCTTGCATGGTTTCTCCCTCTCCCTATGGTGATCTCGCCCTGGATGCGGGAACGATCAGGCACTTGACACGGACTGGTGTGATCCATCCGCCCTCTCTTGTTTTCTCCCTGGCTTGGCCTTGCGCTAGCCCGCGAGGCTTCTGCTCTGATCGGCTAGATCGACTGCGAAAACGACAGCCCACGGCCCATTCACCTGCTTTTAACCTGTATTATGCAAGGTACGTTCTTGCGCAGAAGAGTGGGGGACTTGTGGACAGTGCCGGCTTTAGTGTCTTTTTTCTTTGATTTTCCACTGGCCTTGTTTGATATTTTCAGTCCCTAGTCTTTTAGTCACTCACCCATTTTGTGGCCGCGTGTTGACCCCCGTTCTCTACATCCTATCTGGTAATTATATTGATTTTATCGATTTGATTTGCTTTTCTATTTGTCGGCTTCTTTTGTGTGGCCAAGTCCCCTTGGTCTTCTCTTTTGTTGTCCTTTTGGCTTTCTCGTGATCCTTGACGACCTTTGTGAACTTTCATCTTTTCTTTCTTTCGTTGCCGCTTGCTTTTGTTTGTTACGCCGTTGTGCTCCGTCGCCCGCTCAGGACCTGCTCCTTATTCTCCTACGAGTACGATATACGACGCAACCCACTTCGCCGACAAGATCTGATTTTCAACTTGGGAATACCAAGGACGGACAGTGGGCCGACAGTCACGAACTCCGTACGATACAGATCGCAAGATCTACGGCCTTTTCCGACTCCATCTCCGGGCTTTCGATCCCATGCGCGTGTCCGGCACAATACTCTCGTTCCTTTCATTCAATCCGGCCACCCGAGTGCTCTTCTCGGCAGTAATTGTGTAACGCAAATCGCTTCGATACGAGCCGAATCTCCCAACCACGACCGTCGCATTCGCGCTGCAGATCGCACAATGGGCATCTTTTCGGGCTTGATGCGTGGGGGTGACAAGAAAAAGTAGGTTTGCAGATGCGTCCTTTATACCTAGGCATCTGCAATGAGATACTAACAATGGTGTAGGAAGGCAGGAA
Organism: Ophiostoma montium; assembly: GCA_029299015.1. Taxonomy (NCBI): domain Eukaryota; kingdom Fungi; phylum Ascomycota; class Sordariomycetes; order Ophiostomatales; family Ophiostomataceae; genus Ophiostoma; species Ophiostoma montium. The sequence goes on from JANSMC010000001.1 coordinate 136,262, forward strand.
AGTACAGCCATGAACAGCCCGCTGTTGTGGAAAAGGACATCCTGAACCAAGCGTTTCTAGGCGACGACCCATATCTGCGAGCGGGAACTGGCCCGGCAAAGCTGTTTCCGGGACACGAAGATATCCGGCCGCTCGACAGTCCCGGTTCCGATAACGACTCCCTCTACGGCGGCCCTATCCGCGGGTCCGGCCATGGGTCCGGCCACGACTCGCGAAACCAGTCACCAGCTGTCCTGCAGCCGCCGCAGTTTTCGCAATTCTCCAACGCCAGCGCCCTGGAGTTGCCATCGCGTCCATGGTCGTCGGGGACGGGCAATGGTCCTCACCAGCGCACGGCCAGTCTCGACACGTCCAAGGACGGACAGTCGCTCAACCTGCCCCAGCCGCAATTCTCCGGCCAATACGACGACCGGCCCAGCTCCTCTCATGGCCTAGGCTCAAAGGCAGGGGCAAACAGCCAGCCTCCGTTCGCATCTCGCTTTGGTCCGGCTCAGGGCACGGCGACACCTACTTCGCGCCCAGGGTCCCGGGCTGCCTCGGGAGCGGGGCTGCCACAACAGTCGCCTTTGCTCAGCCCTAGACACACTCCGCAAGCGAGCTTCGCCGACAAGAATCCATCTACCACATCGGCATCGCCAGCCCAGAGTCTGGCCACGTCACAGCATACTTCTATAACGCCCACAGCCACATCCGACGGCCAGCAAGCTTCGACGCCTCCTTCTCCTGTTTCCACTCAGTCGCGTCCATCGTCGTCAGCTGACAAGGTCCCGACTCCTGCCAATGGTGCTGCATCTGCCTCTCTCGCGCCAAAGGGTCCTTCACCATCCAAAGAATCGAGAGCTAAAGATGCGGCCAAGCAGAAGGACCTTGCAATTGAGGTGCCTCGGTACCGTTACTTGTCGGCCAAGATCAACCAGCTGGAAAAGGCGTGGCTAGAAGATACTCTGAATCAAGCGAAGCAGCAGCAACAGAACGAGGAGACCGTGCAGTCAAACGCAAAACCTGGTGCTGCACAAGATAACCCGGCCGTTGCGATCAACCAGTCGCAGCCCATGTCGCCAAGGACTACGCCGCCTCGGGACAGTAGCCAGCAGAAGCCGGTGCAACGCATGTCGCCCAGGAACCTTGCGCAAAAGCAGCAGCAGGCTGCCGCCCGGCAGTCGCCTCGGAGCCCTCCCGTCTTCAGTCCAGCCTTCCGTGGTCATGTGAACAGCCAAAGCGTCCAGCAACCCCCACCTCGCCGCGGCCCTCCGCCAAATGCACACTCGTTTGACGCCAGCTTCGACCCTCGCTTCGACCCTCGCTTCGACCCTCGCACTGTTATGCGCAACGATCCACGCAGCGAGTCGAGGGCTGGCTCACGACAGGGGCCGCCGCCGCGGCCTCAGCAGCAGCCACCGCAGCAGGCGCCACAGCCACCTCCCGGCGCTCCTCGCGGCCGCCTTGTCGACTACAACTTCATGCCCAGCTCCCTTGACCAGTACGGCGGCATTGGAGGAGGCCCCTATGCAATGGGTCGTACAGCCCGTGAACCCCCACCTGGTGTACAGTTGGCAGACGACGCAATGCCGGCTCCGCGGACTGCCCCCGGTGGTATGACGCGCACCCACCGCCAAATGCCGAGCGACATTGACATCAGTGTACCGATCGACGTGGGCGGCCGCATGCCCGAGACCCGCCTGCCGCCCGCCCTCCGTGGTTCGCGGTCGATGCAGCAGCTCCCACAGGTTCGCAACGCGAGAGGACCTCCGATGCCCATGTCGCCCCCTTTTGCGCTACCCTCCTTCCCACACTCGCGCGCCGGGTCCGTGTCGTCGCAGATGTCGCAGGGGTCACACTTCAACCAAGGCCACCCTCGTCCACCACCACCGCACGGCATGCGAAGCGCCTCTGCGCAGGGTCAACGCAGTCCGCAGTACCCCATACCGCTTCCTTCTGTCAACCTTCGCGAGGGTGGTTCTCGCTATCCCACAAACGGCCCAAGTCCTGCCGGTCCCAGTCAAGGCCCTAGACCTGGCTCTGGCCCCGGCCCTGGTCCCGGCCCTGGACTTAGACGCCTCAAGCACTTTCCGTCCGCCGACCTGACAGCGTACCGCAATCAGAACCAACAGCAACAGTACGGCCCGCTCAAAAGCCCCAGGGGCATCCCCGGATTCGGTCCTAGCTCACGGCCCGGTCCCGATTTCGGGGGACACCCCCAACAACACAAGCAGCAGCAGCAGTTTGGGCCGTCATCGGATCGCCGGAGTCAAGACTCTCGCCCTGACGCCCGGTCTGACCCCCGTTTCACCGGTTTGTCGTCGCCAACGAGCCCCGGAGTGTTTGACCGCCAGCTGGCTGACGTCGCCGAGGACATTGAGGAGAAGAGCGTGCTAGACATGCCCGGTGTTGCAGTAAAGGATTTTGCGAGCAAAAAAGACAAGACTGGCTCTGACGTGATTGCAGGGGACAAGGCTTTGCCAGGTGTGGACGAATCGGCTGCTACACCCACACTTGAGCAGACGCGTCAAATGTCTGTGCCTGTCAAGTCAGAACTGGACGCTCCCCTGCCTGCTATTGAGGTACAGAAACCTAATGTTGAGGAGTTCAACTCGCCCAAGGCGGTCATCATCGGGCCCACGAGAAGCGTCTCACAAAACCCGCCATACTTGTCGACAGACAATACGGAATCGAGCGACAATCTGTCGTTGGGAATCGGCAGCTTTCCACTGACCCCCTTGACGCCAACTACCGACAAGCTTTCTCTGGCGGCCGATGAACCCGCACAGAGCACGCCGGAATGGTCATCCAAGGGATCACGAATCATTGCCGAGAGACGGCACACTCGCTATCCTGACGAGACACCTCCCGAGACGCCCACTGCGGACACCATACCGCCGTCGCCTTCTCCCGCCGTTAGTCCCAATGCACAGGACAGCACCGAGAGCGAGGAGTTTTTTTACGTTACGGAGGGCGACGATGATGAAGCGGACATGTCGACGGACGCGACGACTATTTCCAATGCGGACGACAGTCGGCCACAAACGCCGGGTGCTCAGGCCAAGGAGGCCACCAACAGATCTGCCAGTGTCAACAACGACATTGTGGAAACGGTAGTCAGCGTGCCCGTGCGCAGCGAAGACGATGCGACGGATTATGCAGAGCCCACTGCGCATGCAAACTGGCCGCTGCCGTCGATGCCGGCTTTGCGCAGTCTCAGCCCTGATACCGTCGTAGCTGCAGCAGCTGCCGACCATGCCACACCGCAAGCTGTCCCCGTGATTGTCACAAGCGATGAGGATGGTGGCAGGGATTCATGCAGTGGTGCCGAAAGCGATGTCCTTGATGCTGGTCGCGACGACGTGCTGACGGGAAGCGAGGCATTCACAGCCAGTATTTACGCCCATGATATCGGCATGAGTCCGTATGCACTTGACGATGCGTCATCGGGCCCCAAGGGCAAGGCGATTGAGCCGTTCATGGCGGCAAAGGACAACAAGACCAGCGGCGAGACGGACCGGGTGGCGGAGACGTGCCGGTCTGCCACACCGACGCTCGGCCTGGCACCTACCGACAAGGCCCTCCCTGCTAAGCCCAACGAGGTGGTCGAGACTATTGAGACCACGAGCAAGGCCGGCGTGGCCGGCGTGGCGCCCGAGTACATTGGGCTGGCGCGTGGACATTCGATCCTGGACGGTCTGGACGCACCTCCGCTGTCGCCACCGCAGCGGAGCCCGCAGCTGCGGCCGGGCGAGTTGCTGCAGGAATCCGAGCCTGCATCCTCTGTGAGACGGGCCAAGAAAAGCCCGCCGCCGCCGCTGGCGAGCCTACCGCAGTTTGACCGGCATGTGCCGACAAATGTGAGGGACAAGTTCGGCACGACGTTTATCTAGATTTTTGGTATATGAATTGGTGTTTTGAGGTTTGCATTTGGCATTTGGCTGCATTTGCATTAATATTGGATTTCATATGGCACTTGGCTGGCATTTGCATTTGTATATTATTGGATTTTGTGCATGAATGAAACATATAATAATAGGCGGTCTGGATTAGGTACGTGTAGAATGCAGTTGTTTGTTTTTACAAGGAGATTATCAAAACGAAGTGCAAGACAACAAGAGCAAATACAAGATGATATCCATCGACGGAGTACTCCGTACTCGTACGAACAGGTACCACGTGTAGAGGAGCCGATTTTATTGCAGAACCACGGACGCCTTCCTCTTTCGGCATTCAATTGCGCCACGTTCCCTTAAAGGGGCGGCGCAGACTGGACTGGCCCGCCGTGCGGGGCACTTGCCGTACTACTTACTCATAGAACGATAAGAAAAAAAAAAGATCAGCAGCAAAAGAAGCAGAGAACAAGGAAAAGATTTGCTACTTATCGCTTATCGGCGGTCTTTTTCTTTCTTTCTTCCTGTGTCTTTTCCCAGCTGGTGCTTGCCGCTTCTCTGCAACACTAATCTGCGCATCCTGATCAGCAATCGCATTGCATCGCATTGCATTGCATCGCATCGACTACGACTACGACTACCTCTCGGCCACCCTACATCTCTATCATATGCTCGGCTCCACCATTGCCACTGTCGCATCACGTTTGTCGATGCAGAACTCGCGCGCTTTCAGCCACAGAAACAACAGCCGACCCTACGACGTATAGGGCCAAAGCGAGCGACTTGAGTCTTTGCGCTCGCTGCCAGTCAGAAAGACTAGGAGTGATATACAATAACATTTGAGGAGGGAATAGAAGAAAGAAGAAGAAAAAAAAGAAGCCAAAATGTCTACCGACCATGACAAGGTTTTCGAGGGCTACGGCACGACGGTGACGGCCGGCGCGTCCAGCGCTGCGGCAGAGGTGCCCGCTGGCCAGGCCGCTGCTGCTGCTGCTGCTGGCGCGCAAGACGCGATTGTCGGCGAGGGCCTGCGTACCATTGAGGGCGCGCGCGTGCACTGGTACAGCTACCTGCAGACGTGGGATTTCTGGATCGTCGTGCTCATTGGCCAGGTGCTGTCGCTGTGCATCACGGGCACCAACACGTTTACGTCGTTTCTGGTCGAGCGCGGCACCAACATCCCAGCTTTTCAGACGCTGTTCAACTACATTTTGCTGCTGCTCATCTACGTGCCGCTGACGTTTTACTACAAGGGCTGGCGGTACGTGGTGCAGACGGTGCTGCTGCGCGACGGCTGGAAGTATTTTATCCTGAGCTTCCTCGACGTCGAGGGCAACTACTTTACGGTGCTCGCCTACGAGTACACCAACATTCTGAGCGCGCAGCTGTTGAATTTCTGGTCCATTGTGTGCGTCGTCCTTATCTCGTTTGTGCTGCTGCGCGTGCGCTACCGGCCCTTTCAGATCCTCGGCATCCTCATTGCGTGCGGCGGCATGGGCGTGCTGCTGGCCTCGGACCACATCACCGGCAGCAACGGCGGCCCCACGGTCGACAAGGTCAAGGGCGACCTGTTTGGCCTGCTGGGCGCCAGCCTGTACGGCCTGTCCAACGTCTTTGAGGAGTGGTTTGTCAGCAAGAAGCCCGCCTACGAGGTGCTGGCCTGCCTGGGCTTCTTTGGCGCCTGCATCAACGGCGTCCAGGCCGCCATCTTTGACCGCCACTCCATTGAGCACGCTCACTGGAACGGGCAGGTCATTGGCTACCTCATTGGCTACACGCTGTGCCTGACCATTTTCTATACCCTGGCACCTCTCATCCTGCGCATGGGCAGCGCGGCGTTTTTCGACATTTCGCTGCTGACGGCCAACTTTTGGGGCGTCATCATTGGCATCCACGTCTTTGGCTACACCATCTACTACCTGTACCCGATTGCCTTTGTGCTGATCCTGCTGGGCCTCGTCGTGTACTTCCTGTCGGGTAGCCTGCTGGGCGATGCCAAGAAGCCGTGGCTCGGCGCCAACCAGGAGGACGGCGTGGCCGGCTTCGGCACGGCCAAGCTCAAGGCGCTGAATGCGGCCAAGAAGGCGCACGCCCTGGAGCAGGAGGCCGTCGCCGCCCGGGCTGCAGAAGCTGCTGCCCTGTAGGCACTCCTCACTCTACTTGATAATATGTTGCTGGATACGGTAATAATTGGAAAAACAAGATATTCTCTCATAGCTAGAACTCGATAATAATAGTACGAGTACTCCTTCCCCTCTTCTTGGCAAATAGAAATACAGATGTGCTGGCAATGCGGGGATAAATGCACTAGATAAAGCTATGTATGGCATGACCGGTGGTAAGACAGAGGGGGACGGCAGCTAGGCCTGGATAGGAATTGCCCGTGGGAATAGCCGTCTTCCCGCGACAGGCATATTGATAATCTTTGTCTCGGACATCTAGATTACACGCATACCTTGGGAAATAGAAGCACAACAGATTTACCAATTCATACAAAGTAAATAGATACAAAGGAAATAGTAAATATAACTAATATACAAAGAATAATAAAAAAACGATAAAGAGAGGTAGGAAGACAAAGAGGAGAAAGAGAGGGAGAAAACAAAAGCCATCAAAAATGAAAAGAACAAATATACAAAAAAAAAACGTACAGCAGAGGGTATTCGCTGGTCGTCACCGACCCAACTACTAATCCGCCGATTATCGGTTTAACTAGGGGAGAGCGGACGGGATCCCGTGCTTTCCGATATCTATGGCCGTACGTGGAAGATGAGACGTGAATGTGTGGTTATGGACTGTGAAGAGTTTTGATGAAGTAAAGTAGTACGTACAGCAGAGGGTTTCGCTTGGCGTTACGATAGTAGTGATGAAAGGGCTTGGGACTCTATGGCTCAGCTTCGTATATCAAGCCAGACAATAAACACGATTTTTCTATCATTCGAAAACAAAACAAAAAGAAGAAGAAGAACATCATGAGTCGATGCCGTGATGGGATCAATCAGCTAAAACGTCGCTAAACAGCGATCACGTGACCATACGCATGACCCCACCCACAGCTCCAGCCTACTGCTGGTCGTCAGCCTCATGCAGCCTGCTGCTCCCAACGACGGCCACGCCAACACGACCTCGACGAGCAGCCATCATCACGACCACGCACGTCTCAACCTCACGACCTCGACGTTTCTCAGTGCTGAACTACGAACAAACGACCCCTTGCAACACTTTTTTTCACCGTTTCCGTCCCACCTCGACCTCCTCCCTTCATCCCCATCAACATCTTCCCCCCCACAATGGCCGACCGCCAGCTCGCCCAGATCCTGACGCAGCTCAAGTCGTCGCGCGCGTCCTACCCAGAACAGGCCAAGCTGCTGTCCAAGGCCAAGCTGGCCCTGCTCAAGCTCAACGCTCTGACGCCGCCGTCCACGAGCAATACTAGTGGCGCCGCCGGCGCCGCCGCACCCACCCCCTCCGCCGCCGTGCTCGCCCTGGCCCGCGAGACGTACGAGCAAGGCGCGCTGTGCACGATCCGGGCGCAGGACGCCGATGCTTTCACGCGCTACGTGCAGCAGCTGGCGCCCTTTTACGCGCTCCCGGCCTCGGTGCTCCCCCCCAACGTCGCCGAGCGCAATAAAGTGACGGGGCTGTACCTGCTGCTGCTGCTGACCGAGGGCCGGTACGGCGAGTTCCACTCGGAGCTGGAGACGATCAGCACGCGCGGCAGCGATGGTACATCTGGGGGAAACGAAAACGAGGACGACCGGTACTTGGGGTACCCGATCCGGCTGGAGCGGTGGCTGATGGAGGGCAGCTACGACCGCGTGTGGAAGGCGATGAAGCAGGGCGAGGAGCCGTGCGAGGAGTACAGCGTGTTCTCGGAGATTTTGGTCACGCAGATCCGGTCGGAGATCGCGTCGAGCAGCGAGCGCGCGTACCCGTCGCTGCCGCTGAGCTCGACCAAGTCGCTGCTGTTCTTGGACTCGGAGGGCGCCGTGGTCGAGTTTGCGCGGCAGCGCGGGTGGACGATCAAGGACGGGCAGATTTACTTTCCGACGGCGGCGGCTGGTGGTGCGGCTTCGGCGGCAGATGCCGTCGCGGGCGAGCCCGAGGTCAGCCAGATGGTGATTGAGAATGTGCTGGGCTACGCACGACAGCTGGAGACGATTGTGTAGGGGGGGTAATTGGGAGTGGTGTATCATTACGAGTCGTCATAGCATCAAGTCATGAGCCAAGGAGATGAACATTGTGATGGCATTGTTCATATTGTGAAAGCATCGTGATATTACCGTGATGGCATCGTGCTAGCATCGTGCTAGCATCATGATAGGATGGTGCATCGTCAAGTTGGTAAATAACTTTTATTCCTATATTCCTATATTCCTATATTCCTATACGCCGTATCGATGTTGAGAGTCACAGACAAAAGGACAGCAAGGAAAGGAAGGCAGAAGAAGAGGTAAAGCAAGAATAAAGAGACGTTTGCATAAGATGAAGAATAAATGGATTGATTCACCATAGCCACACAGACAACATTTACACTTGAAACAGCAAAGCACGAACAAAACAAACGATTTTAACGCATAACCACTACTCGTCCCCCTCGCCTGGACGCTGCTCTAGCTAGATGAACAGCTCGCACTGATCACGACCCGCTGTAAAGCTATTATTTTGGGCGGCCACCGGATTCGCTCCAACCACTGCTCCCCTACGCAAACAGCTTCAGGCCGCTGCCGTGCTTGCCAATCTCGCACACCTCGCAGACGCGGCACGTGCTGCCCTTGTACTTGGCGTGGTACTTGGCGCCGTCAAAGGCGCACGCCTCGTAGGCGGTGCCGCTGTAGATGGGCGTGAAGCTGGCGGCGCAAATGTCAAACTCGGCAAACTGGTCAAACTCAATGTCGATGGCGTCGTGCGGGTTGCGCTCGCACTGCGCCTTGGTCTTGCGGGCCGTCTCGATGATACGCCCGGAGCCGCCGTTGGCCAGTATCCGGTTGGCAAAGCTCAGCGCCGAGTTGTAGTTCTTGTTGCGCGCCGCCAGGTTCATGGCGTTGAGCAGCGCCAGCTGGCGGTGCGGCACCTCAATCTTGGGAATGGTGAAGTAGGCCGACAGCTCGAGGCTCTTCTTGACCAGGGCCGCGTCCTTGGCCACGACGTCGGCCGCGCCCAGCTTCCGCCGCGCCAGCTCCACCGACATGGCCACGGCGTACTCGCTGGCCGACGTCACGAGCTTCTTGGCCTCGTCGACCTCGCCGGCGCTGGCCACGGCGTTGATCAGCACCGCGTGCAGGATGCCCTTGAACACCTGCAGGCCGTCCTCGAGCTTGTTGGTTTTCATGGCGTCGTAGCCGCGCTGCAGGTCGTTCTCCACCAGGAACTCGAGGTCGCGCGGGATGATCGGCAGCACCTTGCGCGCGTCCGTCTCCTCGGGATTCCGCCGCACGTAGTTGACCAGCGCCGGCAGGCTCGCCGACGCCGGCAGGTACGTCTTGGACGCCTGGTACACCTCGAGGAACCGCGGCTTGAGCGGCGCAAAGTGCACCGCGCCCACCTGCCGGTTCAGCAGCTGCATCGCCGTCTCAAACGACCCGCCGGCGACATGGTCCACGGCCAGCGGCGAGTTGCGCGCCCACGCGTCCGCCTCGCTGCTGCCGGCCCCGCCCGCGTCCGCGCTGTCGACGTTGACAAAGTCGTTGTCCGCGTCCGCCACAATGTCGTCGCCCATATCCCAGCCGGCCACGTCCTCGTCGTCGTCCACGTCAATCAGGTTGTTCGTCTTTTTGGCCTTGTCCTCGCCGTCGGCCTCGTCGTCAGCCGCACTGGCACCGTTGGCCGCCGCCGTCGCCGCCGCCGAATCGTCCTCCAGCGAAAGCCCCTCGACCTGGCCCAGCAGCGCCTTTTCGAAAAACGACACCGACGAGCCCTTGGTCGGCCAGTTGGCCTTGTACGTCGGCACAATCGGCTTGAGCGGCGCCAGCGACCCGCTCATGTTGTCCGGCACCGCCAGCTGGTCCTCGGTCACGCCCGTGGCCTCGAGGATCGCCGCGCACTCGTCGTCCAGCCCGTGCGCCTTGGCCGTCATGTACGCCAGCGAGTACAGGTCAATCTCCTTGAACATCTGTATCCGCTCCTCGACGTCGCCCAAATACAGAGCGTTTTGGAACCGCGAGTTAAAGTCGCCGCGGTGCTCGGCAATCTTGGCCATGCGCGCCAGCTTCGCGCGGTCGCCCGTCGCCAGGTACAGGAACGACAGCTTGTCAAACTGCTTGAGCTTCTGGTAGCACATCTCCACCACCTGGCTGTTGCCGTGCGCCAGCGCCTCGGCGCTCAGCCGCGTCCACAGCTTGGCCTTGTCCAGCTCCTTGGCCATCTCCACGGCCACGTCCAGGTTGCCGCACTCAATGGCCAGCTCGAACCGCGTCGTCGGGTCCTGCACAAACTGCAGCGCAATCTCCGGGTAGCCCTTCTTTTGCAGGTACGAGATAATCGACTGGCCCACCAGCGACGAGTTCTGGATAATGTGCAGCATCTCCTCGTAGTTGCGCTTGACCAGCGCCATCTTGAAGCGGTACTCGGTCGGGTCGATCTGCAAAATCTTGGGCTTGGCCGACCGGTCCAGGCAGTAGACATTGCGGCCCTTGACGCGCACCAGGTACACCGTCTGGTCCAGCGTGCGCACAATGCCATTGTCGCCGTTGAGCAGCGTGTACTTGATGTGGTTGAGCGTCGAGTACAGCAGGATCCCGGCATCGTCCCACGTCGCGCTCTTGATACGGATCGTCTCGTGCAGCGTGCTGACCTGCTCCAGCGCCTTGGTCACAATCGTCACGTTGTGCTTGCTCAGCAGCGCCGCGTACAGCCCGTCGTTGCTCCACGACACGTACTTGACGCCGTTGACGCTCAGGCTCGCAATGCTCTTCTTGTGCTGGATGTCGTACAGGTGCACCGCCGACGGCGTCATGATCAGCAGGTTGCCCGGCCCGCCAAAGTAAATGTCCGTCGTGCCGGCCGGCGGCTTGAACGACCGCGCCACGTTGTTCTGCAGGTCCTTGATGTCGATTGTCTGCGCCGCCGTGTTGAGCACCGCGAACCGGTTGCGCGCCACGAAAATCGCAGAGTTGCCCGACCCGCGCTTCAGCTCCGTCGGCTCCACGGCGCCCGACCCGTCCTTGGGCAGGTTGATCAGGTCGTACGACCCGCCGTCCGCCGCCGACGTCACCAGCACCGACCGCTCGGCCGGGTTGTACGACACCGTGCGCGGCGGCACCCAGGCCGGGCCGACCTTCTTGAGCGACAGCAGCGTCGGCGACTCGAGGTTCTTTTGAAAGTCGTACGACCGGACCTGCTTCTCCTTGTTGATGTAGAACAGGTTGTTCTGGTAGACGGCCGAGGCCGGGCGCTCGCGCTCCAGCTTGAACACCATGACGCCGTTATCGTGGCCGGCGGCAAACAGGTTGATCTCGGGGTGGGCGGCAATGACCCAGAAGCGGTCGTTTTCGCGCTTGAATGTCTGGACGGCTGTTCTCTTATTCAGGTCCCAGACACGGATCGTCTTGTCCTCGCCGGCCGACAGGATGAGATCCTGGTGCGGGTGGAAGAGGCAGCCCGAGGCGTTTTGGAAGTGCCCGCGGCACGTGTCGACCTCCCAGGCCTTGGTCTCGCTCATGCGCCACAGCTTGACGAGGCGGTCGTCGCCGGCCGACACGATCAGCGGCATGGTCGGGTGGAAGGCGACCCAGTTGACGCCGCGGTCGTGGCCCTCGAGGACAAACTTGACAACGGCGTCGGTGTTGCCAAACATGTCGGCCTGGTTCTGGTTGGTGCGGGCCATCTGGTCCTCAAAGGACATGGAGGCGGGCGACGAGTGCTTTTTGCGCAGGCCGGAAATGTCCCAGACGCGGACGGACTGGTCGAGCGAGGCCGACACGACGAGGTCCTCCTTGGGGTGGAACTGGGCGCACATGACGTAGTGGTTGTGGCCGGTCATGGTGCAGACTGGAGGTTAGCACAATTCGGTCAAGGGTCTTGAGTAGGAGAAGGGGAGGCCTACTGAGAGACCGGTTCTGCCAGTTCCATATCCGAATGGTCTGGTCGTCGGAGCACGAGACGATCCAGGGGAGCTCGTTGTGGAAAAAGACGGTGCGCACATAGTCGAGATGGCCGTTGAGCGTAAAGAGGCAGCGTCTGGTCTGGTAGGACCAGACCTTGATCTTGTAGTCATCGCCGCCCGACACAAACAGGGGCTGTGTCTTGTGGAAGTCGACGGCACGCACGGGGCCGTCGTGCTCTTCGAAGCGGTCAATGAGCGTGCCCATGCGGTAGTCCCAGAGCTGGATCGTGGACGAGTGGAGGGAGACGAGAATCCATGGTCTGGTTGTGAGCGGTTAGCGGGCGAGCTGGCGGCAGAGTTTGAAGTCAAGCTGCAGCTGAAGCTGAAGCTGGAGCTGGAGCTCCTACTGAACTAGAAGCATGCATACCTCTTGGGGTGAAAGGCAAGGCCCTTGGCGCGCGACGACTTGGACTCGAACTGCAGAAGTCAGTACTGGGACAAATTGCTTGCTTGCTGCCTGGCAAGCTGCCGTGCCATGCATACCTTTGTGAGCATCTGCGACGACGACGACGACGACGACGCCATTGTGACCGCAGCTTTTCGCGCTCAAAAGGCGGATTATGTCGGAGGGGATCGGGGGGGGGGGCAAAGGCAGTTCCAATGGTCAATTCGGGGCGGGTTCGCAATTGTCGGGGGAATTGCGCTTCGCAGAAGTGGTTGACAATTGCTCCGTCGTCAAAAAAAAAGGGTGAGCCCGAGGGAGGTGGGAGAGGGGGGGGGGGGGGGGGGTGTAGGCGGTGTGATACGGGAGGCGGGATGCGGGATGGTGGTGATGTGGTGATGTCGAGACGCCAGATACGCTTTCGAGGCCACCTTTGTTGTCTCGGTCTCTCTCTGTCTCTCTCTCTCTCCTGGGCTCTCGCAGCTGGCAGGGGCAGGAGGCAGGCGAGGTGTGGGACACAAAAGGCCCTGGGGACCGTCGCCCCATTGTTTATCCGCGCCGGAGAGGGGAGCAAAGCCGGGCAGTGGCCAATCAGAAGCTGTAGAAGCGGGGTCAAAGGCGCTGGCAATAGGGGGGGCCAGGGAGACTGGCCACGTAAACAGGGAGCTTCCAGGGAGGTACTCAGTAGTGTGTCTCCAGCGTTGTGCTGTGCTGTTAGTACGGAGTACTGAGTACTTAGACAACCCCACGTGACGATAGCCTTATCGGGTACTCTTCGACGCTAGCTTGTTTCGGACAGCTATCTAGTGATGTGTTCTCTAGTGCATCCAACGACATTCGTCCTCGGCGCCGTTGTGCTCGCAGTATGAACTGACAGGACCCTTGTTACGGGTACTCCAACTATTAGAAGGCATTCAGAAACAACTTCATAGCGAATACCGCTTCCAGACCGCTTGACAGACTGGTGCTGTCAGCAGTCTCTTCGGCTTCAGAGCTGCCGCCAAGCAGCGGACTCGATTTGCCGTCCAACCGTTTTCTTTCCAACGGCGAGCCATGGTTGGGCTGACACACCCCCGGGGGCTGGCTGCGGCCGTGCTCGCGGCCCTTTTTGTGCGGCCACTGCACGCGGCACCGTCGATTGACGTCGACATGGTGGCCGCCTTTCCGTCGCCACCCTACCTCGCCGAGCTCTTGTAAGTGTTGTTGATCCCCAACTATATCCCTGCAAAGAACACAACTGACTCCTCCAGAGAGACGGCCGCACAGGAGAATGCGACGAGCTACTACCCCATCCTCGACCGCATTGCCGGCGGGTACTTTGCCCATGCCAAGACCGACCGCGAGCTGTACGACGCCTTTCTGGTGCTGCTGCAAGAGGGTGGCCACATTGCCAGCGACGCAGCGCTGTCGACGTTCAAGCTCGCGCTGTCGCTGCGGTCGGCGGCACCGCGCGTCGAGGCGCACTACCAGTATTATAGCACAGCAGCGGCCGCAGAAGCAGTGGCGGGCGACCAGACGGACTGCAGCCAGTGGATTCTGTGGCAGGGCGCACAGTACTGCACGCCGTCGCTGGACCCGGCCACGGCACACGGCAGCGTGGCCGGGCACGAGCGGCAGACGCAGCTGCTGCCGTTTGACACGACGCTCGGCCACGGCCCGGCGGCGGTGCTGTATGCCGACATTAGCTCGCCCGACTTTGGGCCGTTTCACACGCTGCTGGCCGATAAAGCCCGGAGTGGCGAAATCTCGTACCGGCTGCGGCATGTTCGCACAGCAAAGGGTTCCGGGTCGGCCGAGGCCGCGGGCCCGCTGCCGGTCAACGGCTACGGCGTGGAGCTGGCGCTGAAGCGGACCGATTATATTGTGATTGACGACCGGGCGTCGGGGGAGGAGGAGGAAGACTCAAAGCCGGCCGAGGTGGTCCTGGACGGCGACGACGACGTGGCCGACCTCAAGGCGCTGTCCAAGTCGGAGCTGGCGGACCTCGGCATGCGCACGGCCGACTACATCATCCAGAGCGAGAACCCCTTTGCCACGCTGCTCAAGGTGACGCAGGATTTCCCCAAGCACTCGAGCTCGCTGGCAGCCCACAATGCCTCGGCCGCCTTTGTCGCCGAGCACGCGCACAACCGCGGCATCATGGTGCCGCCGGGCGTCAACGTGCTGTGGATGAACGGCGTGCAGCTGATTGAGCGCCAGATCCAGCCGCTGGCCCTGCTGGACATTGTGCGGCGCGAGCGCAGCATGATCGAGGGGGCCCGCGAGCTCGGCCTCGCCGGAAAAGAAGTCGTCGACATGTTTGGGCACGAGGCCGTCGCGCAGGCCAAGGCCGAGGCAGCACCCCCGCGCTTTGACTGGCGCGACGCGCTCGAGGACGGCCGCGTCATCGTCTGGCTCAACGACCTCGAGCACGACAGCCGCTACGAAGACTACCCGGCGACGCTGCAGGCCCTGCTGCAGGCCACGATGCCCGGCCAGATTCCGCCGATCCGCCGCGACGTCTTCAACCAGGTGTACCCCGTCGACCTGACCAAGCCCGGCGACGTGCGCATCGTCGTCGAGCAGCTCGTCGACTTTGTCAACCGCCGCCTGCCCATCCGCTTCGGCCTCGTGCCGCTGGCGCCCACACCGGCCGCCGTCCAGCAGGCCAAGGCCGTCTATGCCCTGCTCGAGACGTATGGACTGGACGCAGCCCTCAGCTACCTCGCGCAGTCGCTCACAGCGGGCACGCTGGCCGCCCCCGACGCCGACGCATTTGCGGCCATTGCCAAGCTGTGGAACGAGCCGTCGCCGCCCCTCGCGCTCGACGCCGTGCTGGCCGACGCCGGGTACGCCGAGCAGGTCCGGCTGGCGCAGCACTGGGCCGACCGGCTGGGGGCCAACGCGGTGCCAACGCCCATTTTTGTCGACGGCGATGCGGTGCCGCGCGACAACAAGTGGCTGCAGGCCATGAGCCGGCAGACGTCGCTCAACCTGCGCGCCATCCAGGAGGCCGTCTTCTACAAGCGTGTTGATGAAGACACCTGGGCGCCGCACTTTTTCCTGCAAAACGCCGTCGCCAAGCGCAACGCCCTCATCATTCCCGAGAACCCCAAAAGCCTGCAGATCCTCGACGTGCACAAGCTGTACACGCACCACGCCGACCTGTTTGGCCACATCCCCGTCATCGAGGCCAGCCCCGATACCACCAAGGAGACGTGGGCCGTGCTGACGGCCGTGCTGGACCTCGGCAGCCCCGACGGCCTCGAGCTGCTGCTGAGCGCGCTGCACTTCCGCCAAGACAACCCGGGCATCACGCTCGACGTCGTGTACAACCCGCAGGACCCGGACACCGCCCGCGACCTCATCAATGCGATGCAGGACGTCGACATTGCCGCGCTCGCCGACGCCGCGTCGTGGCAGCAGCTGCAGGCCCTCCTTGCCACCGACCGCCCGGCCACGGCCGAGTACCTGGCTGCGCTGGCCCGTTTCCGCTCGGCCGCGGCCGTCAGTGCCGGAGCCAATGTGCTGATCCTCAACGGCCGCGTGCTGGGCCCCATTGACCGCGCGGCCGCCTTTCAAGAGGACGATTTTTTCGCGCTGCTCGAGTACGAGCAGGCCCAGCGCATCCTGTCCGTCTACGCGGCCGTCGAGGCCCTCAACCTGACGAGCCGCGTGACGTCGCCGCTGGCCGCCGCCAAGCTGACGTCCATCACGGCCCTGTCGACCGTCAGCGACGTGCCCGAGGGCATCTTTGAGTCGGCGCCGACGCTGCGCATCTCGTCGTTTAATCTGTGGCAGGCCGAGCACACGTCTTTTTCCATTGGTGAAGATGCAGCCACGGCGACGGTCCATTTCACCGTCTCGCTCGACCCGGCCAGCGAGACGGGCCAGCGCTGGGCGCCCATCCTTCACGTGCTGGCCCAGCTCGACGGCGTGCACATGCGCGTCTTCCTCAACCCGCGCGACCGCCTGCAGGACCTGCCCGTCAAGCGCTTCTACCGGTCCGTGCTGGAGCCGGCGCCGCGCTTTGATGATGCCGGCCAAGTCCAGGCGCTCGCCGCCCACTTTGCCGGCCTGCCCTCCGAGGCCCTGCTCAACCTCGGCATGGAGGTGCCGCCGGCCTGGCTCGTCGCCCCCAAGGTGTCGGTGCACGACCTCGACAACATCAAGCTGGCGGCCGCCAAGGGCAAGGGCGCCATTGCCGCGACGTACGAGCTGCAGCACATTCTGATCGAGGGCCACTCCGAGGAGGCCGGCGGCCGGGCCCCGCGCGGCGCCCAGCTGATCCTCGGCACCGAGAGCGACGCCCACTTTGCCGACACCATTGTCATGGCCAACCTGGGCTACTTCCAGTTCAAGGCCAACCCCGGCTTTTACAACATTCGGCTCATGGACGGCCGCAGCGCCGACATTTTCTCGATTGAGAGCATTGGGTCGCACGGAAAAGCTCCCGTGCCCGGTGACGAGGGCACCGACGTCGTGCTCATGGACTTCCGCGGCACCACGCTGTATCCGCGTCTGGCCCGCAAGCCGGGTATGGAGAAGGAGGAGGTGCTGCCGACGGAGGGGGCGGCCCCGCGTGATGCAACTGCTGGTGCTGGTGCTGGTGCTGGTGCTGGCGGTGCTGGTGCCGACCTGGTGGCCAAGGGCCTCGACTTTGCGAAAGGCCTGTTTGGCAAGAAACCGGCGCCGGCCGTCGTCGACACACAGACTGAGGTAGCAGCCAAGCAGAAGCACGCCGACATCAACATCTTCTCCGTCGCCAGCGGCCACCTGTACGAGCGCATGCTCAACATCATGATGGTCAGCGTCATGGAGAACACAAACCACACGGTCAAGTTCTGGTTCATTGAGCAGTTCTTGTCGCCGTCGTTCAAAGACTTCATCCCGTCGCTGGCCGCCGCGTACGGCTTCGAGTATGAAATGGTCACGTACAAGTGGCCGCACTGGCTGCGCCAGCAAAAGGAGAAGCAGCGCGAGATCTGGGGGTACAAGATCTTGTTCCTGGACGTGCTCTTCCCCCTCTCGCTCGACAAGGTCATCTTTGTCGACGCCGACCAGATTGTGCGCACCGACATGCACAGCCTCGTCACGCTCGACCTGCACGGCGCGCCCTATGGCTTCACGCCCATGTGCGACTCGCGCACCGAGATGGAAGGGTTCCGCTTCTGGAAGCAGGGCTACTGGAGCAAGTACCTGCGCGGCCACCCTTACCACATCTCCGCCCTCTATGTCGTCGACCTGCGCCGCTTCCGTGAAATGGCCGCCGGCGACCGCCTGCGCCAGACCTACCACCAGCTGTCGGCCGACCCCAACAGCCTGGCCAACCTCGACCAGGACCTGCCCAACCACATGCAGTTCCAGATCCCCATCTTCAGCCTGCCCCAGGACTGGCTGTGGTGCGAGACCTGGTGCAGCGACGCCGCGCTCGCCACTGCCAAGACCATTGACCTGTGCAACAACCCGCAGACCAAGGAGCCCAAGCTCGACCGGGCCCGGCGCCAGGTGCCCGAGTGGACTGTGTATGACGATGCCATTGCAGCCATTGACAAGCGGCGGAGGGGTGGTGGCGAGGCTGGTGGCGAGGCTGGTGGCGAGTCTGGCGGCAAGCAAGATGTCGTCGGCAGTGGTGATGCTGAGCAAGTCGCGGACGTAGTTGTAGAGACCCCTGAGCGGGATGAGCTATAACTGTTGAGTAGAATACCATAGAAGACATGACTGAATGAAACATAAAGCAGAAAAACAATTGATTGAATGCAACTCGTAACTCGTAATTGAAAAGGACGCAAGGCTGATGAGGGACGCAGTGCTGATGAAAGACGCAATGCTGATGAAAGACGCGATGCAAATGAGGGACGCAATGCTACTGCAACAGGCAAAGAAACAAAAAAAAAAACAGCACAAAGACCAACAGACTGAACAGAACATCAATGCGAAATGTACTGGAAAACAGCCGACACCACGTCGTCGCCGCACTCCTGCCGCAGCAGCAGGTCCTGGATCGTGCTCAGCCCGGCATTCACAAAGTGGTTCCACGTGCTCGTGTCGCCGTACAGCATCGCCGGCGCCTTGAGAAACTGCTTGCCGTCCGGCTTGCACCGCTTGCACTTGAGCGTGTCGTGCGTGTCGCTCGTCGTCACCCCGCCGCCCCGGAACTGGAACAGCTCCTTGAGCCCGTCCAGGCTGAAATGCCGCTCCACGTCCTCGGCCGAGTCCACCACGCACGTCGACAGCGACTGCTTGTGGCTCTGCCGCTGGAAGATCTTCTCCTCAATCGTGCCCGTCGTGATGAACCGGTACACAAAGCAGTCCTTCTTCTGCCCGTCACGCCACACACGCGCCAGCGCCTGCTGGTCCGCCGCCGGGTTCCAGTCCGGGTCAAACAGCACCAGCCGGTTCGCGCCAATCAGGTTGATGCCGCATCCACCCGCCTTGGACGACAGCAGAAAGATAAACTCCTGTCCGTTGGGGTCGTTGAACCGGTCCACCAGCTTCTTGCGCTTGTTCACCGTCATCGTGCCGTCCAGCCGCAGACTGCCGTACCCGCGGTGCCGGCACAGCTGCTCAAACACGTCCAGCGTCGACGTGTAGTTGGAAATCAGCACAATCTTGTCGTCCGTGTCTTCCCGGATCTTCGCCAGCATCCGATCAAGCACCTGCATCTTGCCACTATACCAGGGCCGGATCTCGCGGTCCCGTCCACGGGCATCTTTGGGTACGTAATCTTCCGGGTAGCAGCGCTCTGAGCCAGGCAGCTCCGTCGCAAGGTCCAGCAGGTCGGGGTGGTTGCACAGCTTCTTGAGAATGTTGATGGCCTTGAGCGGCTGGCTGCCCTTGCCGCGCAGCAGCGCCTGGATGCTCGGCGTTGTGATAAAGTAGTTGTACAGGGCCTCCTGGAACGGCGCCGGCCGGCAAAACACAACGTGCTCGTACTTGACCGGCAGGTACTTGGACAGAATGTCGTTGGTGCGCCGGATGATGAATTTGTTGACAATGGCAAGCAGCTCCGCAAGGCACTCATCGCCCCGCTTGCGGTCCTCCTCGTCGGCGTCCGCATCGCGGCCCTTGAGGATCGGGAGCTCGTAGCGCTTGCGGAACTCCAACCGGTTTCCAAGCAGGTCGGGGTTGGCAAAGCTGACCAGGGCAAAGTACTCGGACAAGTCGTTCTGGATCGGCGTGCCCGACAAGATGATGCGCCGCGACACCTGCAGACTGTTGAGGGCACTAAACGTCCTGCTGTCGCCGTTCTTCAGGCGATGGCCCTCGTCACACAGCATAAGGCCAATCTTGGTGTTCTTCAGCTCGTCCACGTACAGCCGCAGCGTCTCGTACGAGACAATAATGACAGGCCGTGTCACTGCACGCCCGCTGGCAATCGCCCACTGCCGCAGCTCGCGCGTCAGCTCCTCCTTGGAGGCCTTTCCATCGATAGTGAAAGGGTGGATTGCGTCCGGGCCAAGCCATTTGATCAACTCGTCGGCCCAGTTGCGCACCAGACTGGACGGGCAGACAACAATGCCTTTTTGAATCGTGGGCTTACCGGGTTCAGGCGACTGCTTGAGCAGCGTCCACATGAGCGTGATGCACTGTAGCGTCTTGCCCAGACCCATCTCGTCGGCCATGATGCATCCGTTGGCCTTTTCGTCAATCATGCCCGTGGTGCAGCGGTACATGAACTTGACACCCTCGATTTGATGCGGCCGCAAGATGCGTGCCAGCTTGGGGTCAATCACCACAGGCACATGCGGACGCTCCTCCTTCACCTGTTTCCGGAGACCCAGGATATCGGACAGGCTCTTGTGGACCAGCGACGCCTCGTTCTTGCCCTCGGCTGCCTTGGCCGCGTCGGCGGCAATCTCCTCGGGCGTCTTTTCCTTTGGCTTGTCGTCGACTGTTGGGTCGTACAGAACAATGGCAAATTCGCCCGCGGGGTCGTGCAGCGGCTTGGCCACAAACGCCCGGCCTTGCCGCATGCCGAGAGCGGGCGCCGGCCGGTTGGGGTTGTACGCAGCGCTGTCTCTGTTCTTCAGCGGGACAACAAACACTTTTCTAAAGGCTTGCTCCTTGTCCAAGACGCGAAACACGGGGAACTGGTTGGCCTCGCGCGTCGCCAGAGCCAGCCGGTCGGCATTGGTGTAGGGCTTGTCGGCGTCCTCGCTGGCGTCCGTGCCTTTGTAGTCCACTCTCTTGCGCTTGCGTGCGGGCCGATCGACAGACGAGCTCGCCAGAGCCGAGCCGGGACAGCGAAAGGGCTTGTGGAGGGCATCCAGGGAATTTCTGCCCATCTTCCCACGAGGAACATTCTCCTTGTTGCTATTGGGGACGGCAGAGCCGGTCCCCTCGCGAGCTCCCGGAATCACAGTTACCCTAGGGGCGTCAGTAAGAGTAAGCAGATGAGCAGAGGACGGCCATGACATGGCAGACGCGGGCAGACTTACATGATGAGTCGGTGATTCGTTGCTCTCGGAACGAGAGATGCAGAAGCAGAAAGGGAGAACAGAAGCAGAAAGAAAGAAAAGGAAGCAAAAAAAAAAGGAGGAGGGGCTCCAAAATGAAAGACTGGCAAAGAAAGTGCAACCGGCGTCTACCCGATCCGGATGCGGCGTCTGCTCAGACGGAAAGTGCAAGTCAAGAGCGCGTCTGCCTGCCTCCCGCCACTCGGAGGGGACGCGTAGTCATGTGATATGACATTGCAGATATGGGGGAGTGGAATTTGTTGCGCGCTAGCCCCTTTTAGGTATATGTAAACACGCATCGACGCGACTACTCGTAAAGTGGGCCTCGACGTCCTCCCACTCACCCACACTTTGTTTTGATGAAGCCGTCTTGACGATTTACGTCTTCGATCACCACCACGACACGATCCACGACTTTGCGACCTCGCACTTTTTGGCTGGTGCTCTAGGCGTTTTCAGCCCATATTTCGACTGCCTTGAGTTTGCGGATCGACCACTATACCCCAGCCAGTGCGCTTATGACCAGCTTATTCACTTTTATTCTTATTTACGACGACGACGACGACAACAACAAGCGCGCAGCGTGATCTCTTTCCGGCAGTTTTCCCATTCTACTTTCTTCTCGCCAGGGCAACGGGCTCGGCTTCCCGACTCTTCAACAACACCAGCAAGTGCGGATTGCCAAGATGGTGCACCCCGGCCTGGTCGGCCTCGACACGCCGCGAACCAATGTTGGCGACGCAACTTACCTTGACCAGCCGCCCGACTTTGATATCTCGCAGGAGCTGTCCTTTCAGTCACCGACCAAGGACAACAACATATTTGACCAGATGCGCAATGGCGGCCGACCCAACCTACGGACGCCCCGAGGCACGGGTGGTGGCGCATCACGCGCACCACTCGGCAGCCGGCGAAACCTGCCAGAAGGCATAGGCGGCGTCGAGTTTACGCCCCTTCTCAAGTCGGCGACGCGCAACAGTGCCCGGCGTGCCACATATCGTGGGAAGGAGAACGGTGCGGCCGTGCCTCTGTCGCTCGGCAAGATTGACGAAGACGACACGACAAAATCGGTCCCCGGCGCCATGGACTTGAGCAGCTTTGGGCTATCACGCAACACATCCTTTGTCGAAAGCACACCACTACCCAACATTGACAGCAGCAGCATTGCCTCGACACCCATTGCGCCTCGACAACGAGCAAAGGACAAGGAGGCAGGTGCCGGCCCGCTTCAAGACGGAAACCAGCTCTCTCTGCGTGAGCAGGAAAACGTCATCGATAGGATCGAGAAGGAAAACTTTGGGCTGAAGCTGAAGATTCACTTTCTTGAGGATGCCCTGCGCAAGGCCGGGCCCGGATTCAGTCAGGCGGCACTCAAGGAGAACACGGAGCTGAAAGTGGACAAGGTCACGCTCCAGCGCGAACTTCAACGCTTCAAAAAGCTCCTGACGTCGGCCGAGAAGAACCTCGAGAGCTACCGGCAAGAGATGCAGGAGATGCAGGGCAAGATGTCCAAACGACCCGCAGACGACAGCGTGCGTGCGGAGCTGGACCGGCTGCGCGAGGAGCTGGCTGCCAAAGATGCCGACATTGAGGACCTGCAACGGCAAGCAGACGAGCAAGCCGAAAAGGCACGCGACGAAATCGAAGACCTTTCGGCGGACCTGCGGGAAAAGGACCGCATCATCACACAAAAAGAAGACGAGCTCGAAGACTTGCAGGCAACCATGGAAGCCCGTATAGAGGAGCACCGGGAGCACATTGCGGAGCTCGAGGACAAGGCGGGCTCGAGCGAGAAGCTGGAGGAAGCCAAGGAGACGATTGAAGAGCTCGAGGCCAACATCCGGCGGCTCGAGCAGGAAGCCGACGACATGAAGGAGAAGCTGGACGAGGCGGCGACAGAGCGACAGCGGGCCGAGGAGGATCTGGAGGAGCTGCAGGAGGAGATGGCCAACAAGTCGGTGCACACCAAGGGCTTGTCGCGGCAGGTGGAGGAGAAGATTGCGCGTCTGCAGGGCGATGTCGAGAAGTCGCAAAAGGAGTACGCGCAGCTGGAGGAGAAGCACGGCGAGCAGCAGCGCGAGGCGGACGATCTCAAGCTGAAGCTGAAGGAGTCGCGGCAAGCGCGCGACACTGCTGAGCGGGAAGCCGTGTCGGCGACGTCGCAGCTCAAGCAGGTCCAGGCCGACCTCAACATGGTGCGCGACCAAAAGACGCTGCTGCAGTCGCGGCACGATGCTCTGGCCAACGAGTCGGCGACGCTGCAACGCGACGTGTCCCGTCTGCAGAGCGCGGTCGCGCAGCTGGAGAACGAGCTCGAGGAAGAGCGGCAGCACAACCTGGACATGGAGCAGGACCTGGGTGCGCAAGTCAAGGCGGAGATGGGCCGGCTCAACGCCAAGATCCGCGACCTGCAGACGGAGATTAGCGAAAAGGAGCATCTGTACGACATTGATAGCGACAAGTGGGAGACGGACCGCGAGCAGTTTGAGGCGGAGCGCAGCCGACTGCAGCAGACGATCGACCGGCTTCACGACACCGAGGGCGCCCTGTCCGGCAAGGAGGCGCAGCTGCAGGAGCTCCTGGACAGCGAGCGGCTGCGGCACGAGTCGGAGGAGAAGATGCTGCGGCGACAGCTCGAGAGTGTGCAGAAGCAGCTGGAGACGCGGCAAGAGACGCTGGACGGGCTGCGCAAGGAGCTAGCATCTGTGCGCGACGAGCTCCGGGCAGCGCAGCTGGGCGGCCAGGCGGCGCGAGACAAGGCGGAGCGGCTGGAGGACGAGGTCGAGTCGCTGCGGCGCAAGCTGGAGCGCGAAGCCGACGAGGCACGGTTCGATCGCGAAGCCGCACAGGAGGAGCGCAACACGCTGAAGCAGCACATTGCGTCGCTGCGAGCCAGCAGCGCCAGCACGGCGTCGTCGTCCACAACGTCCAGTGCGACGACGGCGTTGCAGGTGACGGCGCTGCAGGAGGCAGCGGCCAGCACGGCGCAGCAGCACCGCGAGCAGATGGAGCGGATGCGCAGCCAAGTGTCGGACGCGGCAGCCAACGTCGCGCGCATCACCAAGGAGAAGCAGGGGCTGCAGGACCGGCTGGGCAACCTCGATATGGAGCTGCACTCGCTGCAGGCGTCGCTGGCCGAGGTCAAGGCAGAGCGCGACGAGCTGCAGGCGGAGCTGCGGCAGTCGCGGCAGTCGCGGCAGCGCGACGGCGACACGCTGCGCGTCGACCAAGAACGCATCGACCTGCGCACGGCCAAGATCAAGCTGGATGCCGAGGTGCGGCGGCTGCGCGAGGAGAACCGGTCGCTGGCCGAGCAGCAGGATGCGCTCGAGAAGACGCTGGAGGAGGAGCTGGACAAGGCGGCGACGGAGGAGGAGCGGCTGGGCCAGGAAATCCGGCAGCTGCAGAGCCTGCGGTCGCGGACGTCGGCGGCCGAGGGCCAGGAGCTGCAGACGGCACGGCGGACGATCCGCGATCTGGAGCGGCGCATTGCAGAGCTGGAGGCGGAGGCCGCTGCCGCGGCCGCGAGCGCAACTGCACTTCCCCGGTCGACCGCAGCCGATGCCGACGATACGGACTCTTCGGAGCTGGTGTCGCTGCGTCGCGACCTGGCGGCGGCACGGGCCAAGGAGAAGGAGTACGTGCAGCGCGAGTCGGCCCACAAGGACACGGTCAAGGGCCTGCGGCGGCAGATCTCGGACCTGGAGCGGGCAGCACACGAGGCGGAGGTCGGGCGGCTGATGCGGTCGCCGTCGGTGGCGGACGATGCGGGCTCCGAGGTGTCGGTGTCGACGTCGGCGGCGCAAAAGGCCGAAATTTTACAGCTGCGCGGACAGCTCAAGGCGACGCACCAGTCGGCGCAAGAGCTGAAGCGCAGCCTGCGCGAGGCCCAGCGCGAGGCAGCGGCGTCCAACGCGTCAATGGACGAGCTCGAGACGCGCATCGGCGAGGTGGAGGAGGAGCGGGCGATTCTCGAGCAGGCGCTGGACGACGCTCAGGAGGCGGCGGCGGCGGCTGCGTCGACACACGAGGCGGCGCTGCGTAAAGCACAGGCCAAGCTGGAGCGGTACCGGCACGAGCGGGACGAGCTGGCGCTGGCGCTGGCGGACGCGCAGAACAACCGGTCGGGCACGGGCACGGACACGGCGTCGCTGTCGAGCGAGATGAGCCGCGAGGAGCGCAGCAACCTGCACGCGATGCTGCGCAAGACGCAGGTGGAGGCCGAGGCGCTGGAGCACGACCTGCGCGAGCACCGCGAGGCGCTGGACGAGGCGACGCGGTCCGAGGAGGCGCTGCGGGCCAAGCTGGAGCGGGCGCGCGGCGAGCGGGCGGCGTTCCGGGCCGATGCCGAGCGGCTGCAGCACGAGGTGGACGAGCTGCACGACAAGGCGAGCAAGACGCGGGCGGCCCTGCACTACGGCACGACGGCGGCCGATGCGCCCAACACGACGCGCGAGATTGTGCTGGCAGCGGCGGCGGGGCGTCAGGGCCAGGGCCAGGCCGGCAGCGACGCCGACACGGATGCGCTGGTGCGGGCGGCCGAGGAGCAGAGCATGCGGCACCAAAAGGAGCTGCGCGGGCTCGGCATGCAGATTGGCTGGATGCAGGCGCGGTGGGAGCGCGAGGCACACCTGCGCAGCGGCGCGGTGCTGGGCAAGCAGCTGGTCACGCAGGACCTGGAGATGCGGATTGCTTGGTGGGTTTTTTGTTGTTCTATACGTTATTTCTATATTGCGTTTACGATTACTAACACACAAACAGCAACAAGGCAGACTTGGCCATGCTTCAGGGCATTCTGCAGCAGCTGGGCGTCAAGCAGCCGCAGCTGCAATCATCTGGCGGCGCCGGCAAAGCCCTCGTGCACAAGTCGCCGCGCAAGACGCTGCGGCGGGCCGTCGTGGCCGTGCAGTTCTTGGTGCGGGCCCGCCGGGCGGCCGGTGCCTGGGCCCAGCAAGAGGCCACGCGGCAGCGCCTGGCCGCCGCGGCCGAGCACGTGCGCAAGGCCGAGCGCATGCAGCAGATGCGGGCCGAGTGGCGGCTACAGCTGGCGGCGACGGCGCGGCAGTAGGGCGGACTCGTATGTATCTGGATTGGATTGGTTTGGATTGGTTTTTCGGTTCATTGGACTATTGGATTATTGGGCGTTTTTGGCAGGCCTGTTTGGGTTCTACGTTTGCACGCCTTTTTCAGCATTATACAGATTCCCTCTTGTTGCTTTTGATTAGTCATTTTGTTTGATTGTAAGTTCGAGGTGTTTCTTTTGGGACCGCCCATCACCAACGTCAATGTGGCTGACCAGCCTCATCACAATTCGCAAAACAAAAGAGGCAGCCGACTGTCGTGACGTGCAGCCGACTGTCGTGACGTTGATTCCAGAGAGAGAGCATATCACATCCCTTGTCCTCTTTTGGACAGTCGTCCGCCGTGCTGTCTCACAGAGGAATGGCTGTGCTTTTTTTTTATTCTTCTGTCATTCTTTTTCGTCTGCAGTCGTCCATCGGGTATTTCCCACCTGCATTTGCTGCGACGCTGTTGCGACACATGTCTAACGTGCGTCAACACGGTCGGCCACTCCGGGTTGGTTGGTCTTGCACGTCTGTCTTCCATCCATTTCTTCCCTTGCAGGCCGTCGCAATGACATGTACTCCGTACTCCTTCAACCAAAAATGGCCCCCACAGGCAGGCACCCGCCGCCGGCTGGACCCGTTTTGCCCTGCCGTGCCAGCTGAACCGTAAAAATCTGCAATGCGCAAGCAAGAGCAAAAGTGGAAATAGGGTGCGGTTTGCGTAGGAGTCGTAGAAAAACTAGAAAGATAGAGATGCCATGACGTACGTGCATTGGCATGCGCTGGACCGGAGAGGCAGTGCGAGAGTGCCGCATCGGCGACGGGCGAGATTGTGCGGCGGGATGGGTTCGGGGAGCAGCCTGAAGGTCAATTTGTTTTTCTAAATTTTGACTGTTTTGTGGTTTTCGTTTGATTTTAAATACACTGTTTTGTTATGATTCCTCGAGTTTTTTTTTTTCCAGTTTTTTTTCCAGTTTTTTTTTCTTTCTCTTTTTTGAACTCATGATTCATCAGACAATATAACATCATACTTGTTCAGCTTCCATATTATAGCTTTATGGAATAAATACACCACAAACCATTCAAAATGAAAAGTCAACGTCCAACAGATACAACATACAAAGCAGATCATAGCGCCGGTAGCGTGTGGTCATGGCAGCTGAAAAGTTGTACGAGTACGGAGTACTATTTTCCCCAGAATTCGAGGCTTAGACCGGCGCCACAGTACTGCTTGTACGAGTAAGAGTACTCCGTACGATACGGTGGCTACGAGTAGTCCACCAGGAACCACTAGGAACCGCACACAAAATTAAATTCCCTAGCGCTTGTACGAGTACGGCAGCGAGCAAGGCTGGGTCGGACAGGCTGTACGAGTACGAGTTCTCATACTCTCTCTGCAAGTCATCATAACCGATTGCAGCACAGAGAGGCCAACCAGGGGGGGCAGAGGGAAGGCGGAACGAGTGATGACGGCTCCCAGCCTTTTTCCCCAAGGGAGAGCAGTTTGCCGACCAAACGGCTGGAACCAGATATGGAATATGAATTCAATATGGAATATGCAATTACGCGTACGGGTACGGGGTATGGTACCGCAGCGAGGCAGCCAATCCCGGCAGGCTGGGTCGAAGATGCGTCTGTGCTTTTGACAAGGCAAAGCAAAGTGTGCAAGTGATGGGATGAGACAGTGCTTGGCGACGCGAGGCTCCAAATAGTTCCTACTGATACGAGAAGACAGTCATGATACTCTTCGGTTGATAGGAGATTATTATTCTCCATGTGCAAGACACTCGTACTCGTACGCCCAGACGACGCAAGATTGATTGCTTCCGTCGCAATACTCGTACTCGTACGGAGCACTGTCCAGCTTCAGGGTTTCGGAGAATAAAAAGCCTCCCGTCGTTTACGAGTACAAGACCATGGCAGCTGAACGGGGTCCCGAGACAGGATCCTGATTAGATTGATTGCGATGCCCGGAATGCGCAGCACTTTGCATCTTGGATTGAAGGCGCATGCGTTGATTGACATTATTTCTAGTGATCTACAACTCTCTACTCGTACGCCGTACGTACTCGTAGTTCGCCGACATTTTCCATTTATTTATCCAGGGCGCTGGTCAGAACGACATCACCTGCACCAACACTGCCTAGCCTCCTGCAGAGGCCCCCCCCCCCCCCGGCAGGTGGCTGTGTCATTGGCCAGCGGCCGAGTCAAAGTGTGGACTCCTCAGCTGCTCGCCCTCCCCGGCATCAAACCTAAAACGTGTGTGTGTGTGGGTGTTGGACGGGATGCCGTGCCGTGCGTGTGATATGGAGCCAGAGGCCAGGGCGGTTGTTGCAATTGAAGCACACGGATTTATCCGGTGTCGTCGTTTTTGGGGCCTGATGTCCTAAAATTTGTAATCTTGGAAAGAGCATCGTGAAATTACGCAATGCCCAGAGTCTCTTGTTCTCCACGGCCCGTCCTGATGCAACCTGTTGTTTCTACTCGTACTGTCTCGTATGTCTCGAAATCTCCGGCCAGGGCAGGGCAGCCGTCATTTCGAGTGTGTTCAGCTCATACACTGCCCGCAACCTTCCTGGTTTGTCGAATACTCAGTACGGTGCTCTGTATGGGACTCTGTACTCGTACATTCTCATGTCGCGTATTCTCGTCATTTACTCCGTACTCATATTAGACAAGGCCTCGGTCCGGCCGCCGTGTATCCCGCGGCTGCATATACGGGTTTCGAATGCAAGTCCATGGTTCCTCATGGGCCAGGCGACACAGAACCCCCTTTGTCTCTTGCGACAGTCGGGCTTGGCCTGGTTGCATGATAGCAGGCATGATAGCAGGCATGATAGCAGGCATGATAGGATGCCACGGAGCAGTTCGGACATGCCTTTACGAGTACGAGTATGTGCTGGCATTTGAACCGCTTGAAAAAAAGTCTCCTGTTTTGTTGATATGTGATATATGACTTGTGAATTGTTATTATCTGACTTAGAAAAGAAAAGAATTTGGATTTGATTGATTGGGAGATTGCACGCCCAACCGGCCAGTGCCCAATGTAATTCGAAACGATATGCACATAAACCATGCTTGTTCTGCCATTTGTCGGTTTACGACATACTCGTACATACCTTGCTTGCTTTTTTCTTCATTCAAACTCTGCCCATGGTAGCATTGCTGCGGGAGTCAATCTCCAGTGGTGATCAGCCGCAGACTTGAATGCAACGCTGAGCCCGTCGACAACGTTGCGTCCGATACGCGTACGGAGTATGTACGAATACTCGTACTCGTACACACGGGAATACTCACTTGTATCGTACTCGTACTCAGTCCTCCAACGAACCCGTTCCGTCGTTGCGTACTCGTAGCCTCGGCGCAGTATCCCAAATGGTTTTACGAGGACCAGCAGAAACAAAGGCACAAGGGGGGGCGACTCGGTGGGGCGCGAACAAAGGGAAGGGAGGAGAGGGACCAGACGACGGTTCTCCGGCAGCCATACTGGCGTGCGTGGGCCCAAGTGGAAAGTGGTACCGAGCGGCTCTGGTTGCTTCGAAACAGGAAAGAACGACCGAAACAGCATTCCAACTACTCCGTACGGAGTAGTCATTCATTCAACCATCCAACAAGAGCGCCGTACATCCGTCGAGGCAAGAGCGACTCAGTGCCGTGTAACCCCGACTGCACTTGTTTACTCAGTACTCTTTTCTTACTAATTTATCGTACTGTCTGTATCTATTAATAACTTGACTCCGAGTACGAGTCGAGTACAGGTCAGTACTCGAAAACTCTAATTCAATCACGGCGTCTGCCGTCTCTTCCACACACACACACACACACATAAGCCAGCATGAGATCATTCGTACAACGACTTTCAACGCTCATCACCACCACCACCACCACCACCACCAGCTGCCGCGCCCGGTCGACTGAGCCAGCCCGGCACTACGGCTACGAGTACATACAGCGCACTATGGCCAGCAGCAAGCCACTGCGCCTGCCCCCGTCGTTATTAGCGTGCCCCTCTCTCCGCTCACTCGGCCGCTGCCCAGTCCTTCTTTCCTCTTCGAGAACGCCGCCCCCAAGGAACAAAAGCAAAGCCCCTTCTGTCCAGCTGGCCCTGCCCACCACCGAGGCAGGGACTGCCCTGGGCCATAGGTGCCCTCCCGGCTGTCCTTGGCAGTGATCGCTCTCTTGCGAACAACGTGGATGAGAAGGGGTACTCGGCAGAAGGATAGGGATGCATACGAGTATATTATTGCGCGTAGTCTGGACCGGCCCTAGCCAATCCGTGAAAGGAAGGAGCAACCACCGATCGTCCAACTCCTCGTGCCCGACTTATCTATCCCATTGCATAACGTCTGCGCATAACGTCTGCGAGTGTCTACACTGTTTGATATACTCGATTATTTTACAGAGGAATTGCTGTCTTTGAGTACTACGAGTACATACTGTGTTCCCTTTCCCCCTTGGGCGACTTTTATTGCTATTTTCCCTTTATTCGTTCTCATTTGCCACTGTCCAATGACAGCCGTCTAGAGCCAAATCAAGGGTTCTTTTTTCCTCTTTTTAATTTATTTCGTTGCGATTCCCGCGCCCTGTTTTTTTTGCTTGTCCCTTTTGTCCCTTTTTGTCACTTCTTCTCTGCTTCCCGGACCCTTATTCTCTCTCTCTCTCCTTTCCTTTATCGCCGACTGTCTGCCGTTGTTGTCATCGCTCCTTCCTCCACCTTCCTTCCTTTCGTGTCATTTTTTTACTCTTTTGTTTTCTGTCCCTCCAGCCGGCCAATCAGAACACGTCTCTCGTTCTCTCCGCATACCCGCCTCCAAGCTTCCTTCCCTCTCAGTTCGTCTGTTCGTCTGTACTTTTCCTTCTTATTCCTCGTCGCCCTTTGTCGCTCCTTCCTGATTTTACAGACGCTCCTATATTCCCCTTATATCCTTCTATATCCTCTATCCCTCTATATCCCTATAAACCACGCCGAGTTCGCATCATCCGATTCGCCCTATATTTTCCTACCAACCTCGACCGCGACTTCATCCCACCACACTCGACCAGTCGGTAACTCGTATTTCTCCGTCCAACGGCACGCCCGCAGCATCCAGAGCCTTCTCCACGGTTCGCCCCTCTTTCTCACGCGCGCGCGCACCACACACAACACAACACACACACACACACACAACACACACACACACACAACACACACTCTTTTTTTTTCTTTCTGGCTTCCCTTTGCCGCCTCCCCCGGCAAAACCCTCACTCGCGCGCTCCTCCGCCACGACCGGCTTTCCCGTCTTACTCTGCGCAGTCGGCTGCTACACAGTGGCCGTTACCTGCACTGTGTGCTATTGATACCCGACTGATATATCCGTTCTTTTGGACGCTTCTCGGATTGACCTCGACGACAACAACCGCTTCTCATACTCGTACATTGTCGAAGACCAGCATTCGCCCCTTTCGGCTCGAACTTCATCCATCTGTACGTGCCGTCACTCATCAACGCCCTGTTCGCGTCCGTGAGCCCTCGCTTCCCTTGGCCTTGGCCTTGCTTTCCCGCCCCCTATCATCCCGCTATCGCATCATCAACAAGCTTTGATCAGCCCCCATCCCACCCATCTTTTTTCAGCCCTCTCTCATCCCTTTCATCACATGTCCCTTGTTCGCTGTGCTGGTTTCCTCCCTGCACAATCTCTCAGCCCCAAGCCAAGCACAGTGAGAGCTTGTCGCTTTTGTACCGATATAGCCGTTGGCGCTGGGAGCTCTGTCTAGGACTTCCTCTATTTCCCATTGGTCCAAGCTTCTTCCTAGCACTTTGCTTTGACATTCATCAACCCATACCTTTGTCTTTGCACTCTTTTCTACTTCTTCGCACATACCTCCGAGTTCAATGTAACTTTTGACTGACCTCATCCAACTACAGCCGATACACCTCACATCCGCTTGTCGCCATCTGACAGCCAGTTTTCAGCACTGCGCGTTCTCGGCTGCTCGCCTCGCCTCGCGACTTGTTCTTGGTCGCAACGTGCCGTTGTGAGACCCCTAGGGCGGCCTTTGTCCCCATCCCCCAAAAACAAAAGGGCGCTTTTTTTCTTTTCTTTTCTTGTCCGATCTCTTGCCCGCTTCGCTGCGTGCAGTTAGCATCGACACTCTTCGGCGCTCCATTCTCTCTCTCTCTCTCTCGACCTTTTCTTTCTCTTTCACGAATTTCACAATGTCTACTGGATATCCCGGCCAGGCCTACACCTACGGCGTACCACCGCCAAACGCCTACCCTACGCAACTCTACTACCCGTGAGTAGCTGCCAACACGGACTCGCGACTCTTCGGCTGCAGGCGCGCGGGATCACTGACACTTTAGGAGTCCTCAGCAGCAGTTTGATGGCTACGTGCCAAATGGCGCCGGCACGCCGACGTATGGTTACAACCAGCCGCCGCCCCAGCCGTACGGTTACAACCAGGTATGTCTGTTTGTCTGTCTGTCTGTCTGGCAGCGTTGCATCACCGCATCCTTCTGCGTCCGTGCTCGCAAGACTAACCACTGCATTCAGCCACCACCACCACCACCACAAGCACAGTACTCGCCGCCGTTCAATGCGCCACAACCGCCGTTTCCCGGCGCCCGGCAGGGTAGGCTTTTTTTATCTCATTTTTCTGTGACACACCTGCTAACGCGCCCAGCAAACGACTTTGTTGACCCCAGCATCCCCAAGCCGACCCAAACACCACAGCAGTTTGCCAACGCACCAGCGTCGCTTGCATACCAGTACTCACAATGCACGGGCCGGAGGAAGGCCCTGCTGATCGGCATCAACTACTTTGGACAGCGCGGACAGCTGCGCGGCTGCATCAACGACGTGCGCAACATGTCGTCGTACCTGGTGGAGCACTTTGGCTACAAGCGCGACGACATGGTGATTCTCACCGACGACCAGCAGAACCCCATGAGCCAGCCGACCAAGGGCAACATTTTGCGCGCCATGCACTGGCTGGTCAAGGACGCACGGCCAAACGACTCGCTCTTCTTCCACTACTCGGGCCACGGCGGCCAGACACGCGACCTGGACGGCGACGAGGACGACGGCTACGACGAGGTGATTTACCCCGTGGACTTCCGCACGCACAGCCACATTACCGACGACGAGATGCACCGCATCATGGTGCAGCCGCTGATGGCGGGCGTGCGGCTGACGGCGATTTTCGACTCGTGCCACTCGGGCACGGCGCTGGACCTGCCGTACATTTACTCGACGCAGGGCATGCTCAAGGAGCCCAACATGGCCAAGGACGCGCGCCAGGGCCTGCTGAATGTGATTTCGTCGTACAGCCAGGGCGACCTGGGCGGCGTGGCACACAACATTGTGGGCTTTTTCCGCAAGGCCACCAACGGCGACGAGGCGCACGCGCGCACGCTGGCCAAGAAGACATCGCAGGCCGATGTCATTATGCTGTCGGGCAGCAAAGACGACCAGACGTCGTATGTCTCTCTCTCTCGCTCTCTTTTTTTTTTTTTAAATTAAGTCTTGAATACTGACCAACCACAGGGCCGATGCTACGATTGCGTCGCAGGCCACCGGGGCCATGTCGTGGGCGTTCATCTCGTCGCTGCGCAAGAACCCGCAGCAGAGCTACGTGCAGCTGTTGAACAGCATCCGCGACGAGCTCTCGACTCGGTACACCCAGAGGCCGCAGCTGTCGAGTTCACATCCGCTCGGTAAGACCAAGCCCTCTTTTCACTCCTTCTCTGCCGCCGCGGCGTGAGCTTCCCTCCTACCTACCTACCATGCAGCGATGTAAATTGGCTTTTTTTTGTGTGGTTTTTGGTCAACTCGAGCTAACCGTCTAGATACCAACTTGCTGTTTGTCATCTAAACAATCCACTCACTTCTGTCTTTTCTTTCGTCTCGTTTCCTACATTGTTGAGCGCCACAACGTTGTTTTTTTGGTCTTTTGGTCTTTCTTGGTTTATCGTCTTCTACTCTTGTCATGTCGCCGCGTCGTTTCTGGATCTGCTGTTGGGCCTTGCAGTAGTATAATGTCTAGGGTCACGTGTTGGGACGTCACTTTTATATTACGAGTACGTATCTTTCGGAGTGAAATCGTATTAAACGCTCAAGTGTGTGTGTTACTCTGTATATCTGCCGCCCATATCCAACTTCCCCCCCCCTCCTAGGCATCCTTCATCGGCACGTCGTCGCCGTCCTTGCGCATCAGGTACGCCATCATGCCCCACAGCAGCCGCATCGCCGCCAGCCGGTCGTCGGCCTTGAAGAAGTCGAACCACGGGCTGCGCACGACCTCGAGCCCGCGCAGGCTGCTGTTGGCTACCAGGCTCGCGTCTCCTGGAGGCGCCGCCCCGTCCAGCTCGTCCAGCAGCGTCTGCGGCACGCGCACGCGCACAATGGACACGTGGTGGTAGAGCGAGCTCACCACGAAAACATCGTCGTACGCCGCCTGCGGGTCGCGCCCAATGGCCATGTACCGCGTCTTCTTGTCCCAGCTGGCGCTCGGCGGGCGCACCATGCGGTAGTTGTCGTACATGGCGAAGCCCTTGCGCTGCTTCTTGGGGGCGGAGCCCGAGGTGGGCAGGCCCGTGATGCCGGCCAGTGCACTGATGCCACCGCCGCCGCCGCCACTCGGTCGTGCTGACCGGCTGGTTGCAGCACTGGCACCACCACCGCCACCACCGCCACCACTGCCCTCCTCACTCCCCACATCCGGCAGCTCGTCCGTGTTGGGCGCGGCATCGACCTCGCGCCCAATCGGCCCGCCCGACCCGCCGCCCCAGCGCGGCTTCGTCGTCCACCACTCGCCTTTGCCGACGCGACGCTCCGCCCGGCCCTCGCGCGCGCGGTGCTGCGCCGTGACGAGCGCGGCCACGAGCTCGCGCGCCAGGTCAATGGTGGAGTCGCGGTCGGCGTCGTGGCTGGGCAGCGCGGCGTACTCGGCGTCGCTCAGAAAACTCGTCGTGTGGCGCGCCGTGACGGCCGCCAGCGGGCCCTCGACAATGCCCGCGCGCGCCGCCTCGCGCGTCGTCGGCATGCGGATAATAAAATTGGCGCCCGACGAAAAGTACGAGCTCGGGCCCTTGTACTTGACAGTCGGGGTAGTCCGGGCAGTCCGGGCAGTCCGGGCAGCTGAGGCAGTCGGTGCAGTCGGTGTAGCCACCGGTGCAGCCGATGCAGCCTGTGCAATCAGAGGAGCCGGTGCAGCAGTCGACGTCGTCTTGCGAGCATCGGCATGCACTTCCTTGTGCAGCTTGTCCTGGGCCTGGGCCTCGTCGGCCGACACGGTGCCCGTGTTGAGGTGCAGACGCGGTTCCGTGCGCGGCGCGGACACGTTGCAGCCAAAGTCGTAGGCCACAAGCTTGATAAAAGCCGTGATCATGCTGAGGCGGTAGTCGGGCGGCATCTGGCTGCCGGCAAAGCTGCGGAACACGGTGAATTCGGGGGTGGCAGGGGTGGTGGGTGCAGCGGGTGCAGCGGGTGCAGGGGTCGCGGGTGCAGTGGTCGTGCCGTCTGCACCGTCTGCGCCGTCTGCCGTCTTGGTTTCTGTGGCTGCATCTGCCCCCGCACCCTCCTCAGCAGCAGCTGCCGGCGGCACCGACGGATCGTCCCAGTACGTCGAGTAGCTGTCCAAGTTGCGGTAAAACTCATAGGCGCTGCCCAGGCGCACGGGCGGCAGGCCCAGCTTGGCGGCCGGTATGCGCCGCACGGTGCGGTAGGCGGCGGCGTTGTCGATGGACAGCTCGCGCTTGCGGTCCAGGTAGATTTGGATACCCGGGGAGCGGTTGCCGTTGCTAATGGGCCGGCGCGTCGAGTCGTTGATTTTGCGGGCCTCGTCGTAGGGCATGGCGTCCCACGCGGCAAAGTCGGGCACGTGCTGCGCGTGGTTGGGGATCAGCGCGGCGACGTCGGCATCCTGGTGCACGCGGACGCCCAGGGCCTCGAAGTGCTTGACGCGCAGGTCGGCCGGGCGCACAATGCTCTGCAGCACATCGGTCAAGCGCGATGTTTTGCTGGTGAGAGTGGTAGCTGCGGATGGACCAGTGGCAGGTGTACCAGTGGTGGTGGTGGTGGTGGTGGTGGTGGTGGTGGTGCCGCCGCCGGCCGTGATCTCGGGGGCATAGTGGGGAAAGTTGACGGGGGTCGGCGGCGGGACGTCCTTGGGCGGCCTGGTCTGAGGGGTCGGGGTTGCTTGGAGGTTAGTTATAGTAATGGGCAGGATAGCTGGAGGTAATGGAAAGCACGAATGCAGGGCCGATGGAAAAAGACTTACGAAGAAAGCCAAACATGATGACGATGAGCTCGAGGTGGAGGAAGAGAGTGGCAAATAAACAGCGGGCAAAGGCGGGCAAAAGCAGGCTGAGGCAGGCAGAGGCAGGCAGTGGCAAAGCAATGACCGACAACGTCAGACAAGTACTCGTTGAAACAAATCGAAATAGACAGGATAGTAGGCCCAGACAGCGACCAAAGTGAGGCCGTATCTGTGCAGAGAAGAAGAGAGAGAGACGGCAATCGCGAGGATGCCCTTTCCTTCTTTTTTTTCTTTTTTGTACGAGTCTTCGGGGGAGTCGCTCCTTCCCTCCGTCTCGTAAAAATAAAATGATAATATTAATAACGCTCAAAACGGGCGGTCGCCAGGAACGGAAGCAGCGACTTGCTGCCGCTGCTGCTGCTCTTACTGCTGCTGCTGCTGCTGCTGCTGCTGAAGAGACGCAAGCCAAAAGCGCAGTCAAATTCACGAATAAGCTACAAGCAATCCTCGTAGGCATCCTCCAAAGGAACCCCACCGTGCCGTCGGGCAGGGCAAGCTGCACGCGACCCCACTATGGATCCCCCACCCCCCGGGATTGACAGCAGGAGCGCCGAGTTGCCAGCGGGCTGCTTTGTACGAGTTAGGCGGCGTCGCATCGGGTGCGAGGGTGCTGAAATGTGGTAAAGTGGTAAGAGGGGCAATGGCAGCGACGGAGGATTGCAAAAAAGTGGAAGGCAATGGAATGGTTGCGTGTCGTATGAGGCAGTGATCGGGGCGGTCGGTGCGGTCGGTGCGGGTGTTTGCTGTGGCTGAATAGTGATTGATTATGTAATACTTATGTAAGCGATACTGGTAAACTGCCCGGTCCAGTTGTGATCGAGACAGAATGTTTCTTGTTTCGCAATGGAAACGGGAAAAGGACGAGTGGAAAGTAGAAGTGGAAAGACTACGCAGTACTCGGTAGGAAAGATGACGGAAGACGGAAGCCGAGGCGACAAAGTGGATATACGGAGCAGAAGACTAAGGAGGTGGTTGCATCATGGCACGCACCGGCGGCTACTCGTACCTTTCGGACAGATAGCGACTCGTACTCGTACTTGTTATTTGGCTTGGTCCTGGATACGACATCTGAATTGGCATCGTTGCCATTGAGTCCGATCTCGAGAGACAGCATCTCCCCATCGTCATGGCATCGTCATCGAGCCACTTGGCGACCAGCCACCCGTTGCAAGGTGACAGAATGAATGGATAGATATACTCGCAAGTGTTTTGCAATAACGCAATCAAATGTACGGTACTCCTGCTCCTACTCCAACGTATGAAATCAAAACCAACAGCACGGGGCAAACGGGTCGCGTGCCTCAGATCTGTCGCAGACCAGGCCGCGGATCGCCCGGCGTGTCAGCACGGGCCCTGCCTGCTCCAGCGAGCAGACGCCTGCTACAGGCCCTGTGTGGCCCCCCAATAGGCCCCAATAGGCCCCAATAGGCCCCAAGAGGCCCCCCTAAGCCACCCAGAACCCTCCCAGAGCCCCCCCCCAAGAACCACAAGAGCCAACGCAGCCCCAACGCAGCCCCACAAGTACCCGTGCGCGGCTCCATGGGCGGCAGCCCCTGGGCGGCGTACAGCCAATGGCGTGTTGTCTGGCGTGCAGTTCTGAGACGGCATCACCACTTCTTTCTGGAGGCCGTGTGTGTGAGTATTGTACTCGTAGATGTTATTGTATTCGGTGTTTGTACTCCGTAGTCTTGTTTAATTATGCATCTGTGACTATGCGTATCGTTGTTTGGTTTATGTCTATGCGTTTGTCTTTTCTTTTTCGTCATCGTCATCTTCTTCATCGTCTTCATCGTCTTCATCGTCTTTTCCTCGTACTCTCTCTTTCCACTTCTCGTTATTTTAAGAACCTCCTATCCTCCCCTTATTCCACCTCGTCGAATCCGAGACGCCCCTCACCGTGGCTCCCCCGCGCCCCCTGTGGCGATCCGAGGCACGACGCGGCGTCCGTCCTCCACATCGGTTACGTCTCCCTGTCCTGTTCTGTCCTGTTCTGTCCTGTTCTGTCCTGTTCTGGTCCTGTTCTGTCCTATCGTGTCCCATCGACGACGTACTCGGTCGTCTCGATGCAACGGTCTTTTCGCTTCTGTCCTGCTTTCTCTGTGTCCCCCCCCCCGGGGGGTGTTTCGCTGCTCTCTCTTCCGGCTCCGTCTCTCTTACGAGTAGAGTACGAGTACTCGTAGTCCGTAGTCTTCTTCTACTCGTATGCCCTTTTCCTTTTGTCACTCTTCTTATTCCCTGTCTCTTTTTGCCTGTCTCTTGTTCCCTGTCTCTTTTTTACTCGTTTCTTTTTTACTCGTTTCTTTTTTACTCGCCTGTATCGTATTGTTTCTCCTTTTCCTCTTTTCCTTGGCCTCCCCTTCTTCCCTTTCCAATTCCTCCTTTCGTTTCCCCTTCTCTTCTCTCCTCTTCCCCGTCTCCCCTTGTCTCCTTCTCCCCTTCTCCCTCTCCTTCTTGCATCTCACGATCAAGGTCTATGCGCGTCGCCGACTGATCTTGGCCCACGAGGCCCCTTTTTTCCTTCTTCGTTTTTTTTTGTGTGTGTGTTTTCGTCTTCGTCCCGCGACTCTTATCGACAATTATCTACTGCGTCTTTTTGTCTGCGACTGGATCGTACTCTCGACGCCTCGTTTGACACGTCTTCTTCTCGGCTCGTCTGGATACGGCCTCCTCCGATACAATACATCATCAAAACTATTACCACCACCATGTCCTCCAGTCCCAACTTGGCCGGTGGCCAGTTCATCACCAGCATCGGCGGCAAGCGGTGCACCGTTGTGCCGCGCGCCAACAACAACGCCGTCGTCGCCTCTCTGCGGACGAGTGCTGCTGCTGCAGCCTCCTCCGCCGCCGCCGCCTCCTCCGCCGCCTCCTCCTCCTCCTCCTCCTCGGCAGCCACCCCCGCGCAGCCGGCTTCGTCAACCCTGCCGACATCTTCTTCTCTTGTGGTTCCGGCAGCGACCTCGGCCTTTTCTTCTGCTTCCTCCTCCAACGCATCGGCTGCACCTGCAGCCAGCACGACTCCCGCTGCCGCCGCCACACCCTCGTCTGCCGTGCCGCCGGCTGCGTCCAGTGTCACCCCCCAGTCCGCCGCTGCCTCTGGTACGCTTGTGTCGTCTGCTTCGCGTTTTTTCTCGTCCTCCTCCTTGTCATCTTCTTCTTCTTCATCATCTTCACTTCTTGCCTCTGGTGCGCTCCCCTCCTCGTCTTCTTTTGCTTCGCTTGCTTCTTCTGCCTCTTCTGCCTCTTCACGTCCTGCCGCCACGTCCTCTTCCACGTCCTCCTCCACCGCTGCTATCCCGTCGAGCTTGTTTGTGCAGAACCAGAACCAAGCAGCTCCTGCTGCTGTTGCTCAGCCGGCCACGTCGTCGGTGGCAGCAGCAGCAGCAGCCGCTTCATCTTCTTCTTCTTCTTCGTCAGCAGTACAGGGCAGTTTAGCTGATGCCGTTTTAGCCTCGTCGTCGTCCTCGTCTGCCGCTGGAGCTGCAGCTGTCGTGCCAGCTGCCTCGGCCGCACCAGCCGCCTCCGAGGCCGTTGCCGCTGCACCCGCCGCCTCGGTTGCCGCGTCGGCCGCCTTGCCTGCAGCAGCCTCGTCGTCCGCAGCTGCTGGTGCCGCTCTATCCGTCCCTGCCTCGGCCGCACCTGCCGCCGCAACGTCGGCTGCTTCTGCTGCTGCTGCATCCGCCAACCCGGCTGCCGGCGCCGCCGGCGCCATCGACCCCAGCACCGTCTCGGACATTGCCCTGTCGGCCGACTCGACGCCCATTGCCCTAATTACCGCCACGGGCACACCGAGCGTTGTCGTCTCCACCACCACGGCCGACGCCGCAGCGACTGCGTCGTCGCCAGCGGCTGCCTCGGATGGTGGTGATAATAATAGTACTCGTAGTGCCTCCGTCCCGGCGGGGTCCCAGGAAACATCGGCAGGCGCCGCCGCTGCCGCTGCCACCGGTATTACGGGAGTCACTGCCTCCACAGCATTCCCAACAACGTCGGGCGCATCCGCCAGCAGCACCAACACGCTCGGCAGCAGCAGCTCCTCCGGCGGCGCCGGTGCCGCCACCACCACCTCCACCACCAAGTCGGCCGCCATTGCCGGCGGCGTTGTCGGCACCGTTGCGTTTTTGGCCGTGCTGCTCGTGGCCATGGTGTTTTTGCGCCGTCGGCAGAAGCTGCACCGCCGCAGCACGCTGCTGACGCCCCTGTCGGCGCCGGGCGATGGGAACGAGAAAGGCCAGGGCCGGGTTCAGGGCCAGCCCGGCGGGAACAACACCGCCAACAACACCACCACCGCCAACAACTACGTCATCAACCGCAGCAGCATCGGCCCGACCCCCGTCGTCGCGCGCATCCGCAACACGCTCGTCTATGGCGTCCAGCGCGTCAAGGGCAACGTGCTGGCGGCGTCCCAGGCAGCGGTTAAGCGGTTGGGGGGGGGTGGCGGTGGTAAGCTCGGCAGCAACAACAGCGAAAAAAGAAACACGGACACGCCGCGCGCCGGCCCCGCCGTCACGGGCCAGCCCGATTTCCTGACGCTGCTCGGCATGGACGAGCGCGAGCTGGAGCGCGCCGCCCAGAACAAGAGGAACTCGCAGCGCCGGCGGTCGAGTCGTGGTAGTGGCAGTGGGGGCACCAACCGTGGTAGTGGCACCCGCCACACGCGCAGCCGCAGCAACCTCATGGGCAGCAGCGACAGCAACGACTACCACCTGGGGCGGCTGGACATGGACGACGCTCTGAATCCCTTTAGCGATCAGCACTCGCCGCAAAACCCCTTTGGCGACCAGCATGCCATTGCTGCTCCTCCTACGGCTGCTGCCACCGCTGCCACCGCCGCCACCGCCGCCGACCGCCACTCCCGCGGCCACTCCCGCGGCCACAGCGTCGACGCCAGCGTGCTGTCGCGCGACTCCGTCGGCACTGTCGGCACCGTGCAGACGGCGCGCACCGCCGGCACCGTCGACACGTCGGCCAAGCGCAGCCGGTTCCGGTCCGACCCCTTTGACCTGGAGTCGCCCGCCGCCGCCGTGCCGGCGCTGCCCCAGGACAACAGGCTGTCAAGGAATCCCTCTGCCGCCGCCGCCACCCGCCGCCCGCACAACCGCGCCGACAGCTTCACGAGCAAGTACACGAGCGGCGTCAACAGCCTGGCAGAGGACTGGAGCGACCCGGGGCCCGACGTCGGCGCGCCGGCAGCAACACGCTATAACCAGCAGCAGCAGTCGCAGCAGCAGCAGACCCTGCGGAGGAATATCAGCGAAAGCAGCAGCCGCAGCAACGGTGTTGGCAAGGCTCTGTAGTTGTCTTATTATGTATTTATCTATTTTTTTGGCATCTTGCATTCCATTTTGCATACCCTGCCGAGAGGCGTCCTTTCTTTTTTTTAATTGTGTTACTAGCCAGCTTGTTTTCCTTTTTGTCTTTTCCTTTTTTTTTGTCTATCATCATCATCATCTCATCCCTCACAGTCTTGGTCTTGGACACGCGATACGCTCACCATGGAACGGCCGACCCGGGCGTGTTTTACACTTACGACTGTTGGACGCCGCATACTACTTTTTTCGCTTTTTTTTTTTTTTTTATATCATCATCATCATGCGGGAGAGTGGCAGCGCATGCATTGGCTGGATTGTCTACATTATCAAGAGTGTCTCAATATATTAATTTACTACTTGTGATTTGTGAATTGTGTGATTTGTATTCTTGCAAGTTCGATATGTTGTAATTTTTACTTGTGCTTTCTGTCCTTTGCCTTTTTTTGCTTTTTTCTTTTGTTTTCTACATTTTTGCCTCGCATATATTCTTATATATTCTATCTTTGAATGTTTTTTTTTTTACATCTTCAAGCCAACATCCCGTAATTCTTATCTTCCGCTTTCATACAATTTTCTGCACACAATCTTTACAACCGCGACGTCTCCACGATTTCTCATGCTGACTCCTTCGACACAAAGAAAGCTGCAACGCCAGTCCCCCTAGTTTCATGCATCCCCTTAACCCTCGACACACGCCATTGGCCAGCCACGCTCACTTACATGCCTAGCCGACCCCACAACAAAACCCCCCTCGACGCGCGAAAACGCGAAAAAAGGACGCCACAGCGCGTTGATTGAAACGCGAAACCGTCGCGTCCTACTAAAATTCGCCACCATCTTCAACCTCACCCCACGCCTTGGCTGCCTGCCTGGCTGCCTTGCCCATGCACGAAAGCGTCAATTAATGGCACCGATATAGGTCCTGCCCACGTACTCAGTACACACAATCACGGCATCATCAATATAATTATTGAATTTATTCGGCAGTACAACAGTGCGTCCTGTTGGCATGTTGACCTCATTAGGTGACAGACAAAAAAGACATCAAAGACCGAGGAATGTACAACTGGTGGAATGGAATAGAGCAACAAAGGTTAAAAAAAAAGACGAGCCGATAGCAAGAAGGAAAAGAAAAAGAAACCAGGAAAAGGCCGTCTGGAATTCAGGAAAAATAGCAAGACAAGAGACAAAGACAAAATGATCAGGCGCTCGGTAGTGGTGGGGGTAAAGCGTCAAAGCATGTATTAACCGAACAAAGAACAACGCAGAGCAAAAAGCAAAAACGACAACAGTAGCTTCGGTGGAGTTACCCAGAACCAGCCAGGCTCGCCGCTGGTATCATGCACATTAGGAAAGGAGATTAGGAAAGGAGAAGGAAGAAAGAGGGAGAGATGAAGAAAGGAAAGGAAAAGAGAAAGAGAGAGTAAAGAAGGTGAAGAGAAGGAGGGCAAAGAGAAAAAGACTTGTCCAAACTGGCATTATGCGGCAGATGAAGAAAATGACAGACATGACGTAAAATGAGACGAAACCAGACACCAATGAACCAAAAAAGGGAAAAGACACCGCCTCACATATCGTCAAACGTAAGCCGCCGCCGTGTAACACTG
This sequence comes from Ophiostoma montium, assembly GCA_029299015.1. Taxonomy (NCBI): domain Eukaryota; kingdom Fungi; phylum Ascomycota; class Sordariomycetes; order Ophiostomatales; family Ophiostomataceae; genus Ophiostoma; species Ophiostoma montium. The sequence continues at coordinate 179,342 of JANSMC010000001.1, forward strand.
ACGGGCGTTTTGGACCCCAGCAGGTTGGGCGTCTTCCACGGCTTTTGGGCCGGGCTGGGCGTGATGTTGACAAAATCGGCAAAGTCAAAGGCTTGGCCGGGTGTCTGCGGGAACATGCTGCCGCCGCCGGGGGTCGTCATCATCGACGATGGCAGCGCCATGTTGTTATACTTGGACGGCGGCGTGGACGGCGGATCCATGCGGCTGCTGCTGCTGCCACCACCCAGCAGCGGACGTCCACCTGCATTGGCCGGCGACGGCGAGGCAGCCAGGTACAGGAGCAGATCAGCGCCCTCGACGCCCGACTTGCCGTTGCCGTGGTGTTCCGACGGCATGACCGTGCCCATGTTGGTGTCGCGGCCGTCAATCTGGTTGATGCCGAGGCCCGTGTGGCTGCCTTCGCTGTCGTCGTCCCTCATCAAGTCGTGTTCCGAAGTAATGTTGGTGGGCTTCTTCTTCCGTCGGCCACCGTTGCCGGCAAGACCACGAGGACGCATGGGCGGTGTAGAGGGCTGCGAGACAGAACGCGCAGTGTGAAGGCTGCCTGATAGCGAGGCCGACGACGCAAGACCCGCAGGCATACCGCCGGCCGACGTCACCGCGGGGCCAAAGGACATGCTGGTTGTGCGGAACGAGTGCGTGGGCAGCAGCTCGTCGTCGTCTTCGTCAGACTGCGGAGCGTTGTAGTTGGTGAGCACATCGGCGATGCGGCGGGCACCGTGGAACAGCGACACGTCAGGGCCTGCCGCTGTCGTAAAATGCTGGTGCCGTATTGGCTTGATGGGCGAGCTGTGCGACAACTGGTGGTGGTCCTTCCAGGGAGTATGGCCGGCAAAGGTCGGCTGTGGCGGCGGCGGGGCTGGCATGTATGACGCAGAGCGCTGGCCCTGGTTGTAGTGGTTCTGCTGCGGCTGTGGTGGCAAGTGGCCCGACACAGGCCTGCTGGGAGGGGGCGAGGACCGGTACCGTTTGCTGGGGCTGGACATCATGTAGTTAACCCGGCGGCCACTGCCATGGATCTGGTAGCTGTTGTTGTTGTAGGGGTCGTGGTTCAAGTCATCAAACGAGGCCACATACGTCCGCTTGCGGTGGCCACTGCTGCCGCTGCTGGAGCCGACGGCGTCGGAGAACATGTGCGGCTTCAGGGGCGAGCTCATCAGTGTGCGGCTGGTGGAGTAGGGGTGGTCCGAGGTGCTTGACGAGGAGTCGGAGAGCATGTCGCCGTCCGAGCGCTTCCGACGGATCTCATCTTCGACTTTGGGCTCGATCATATCCAACGTCAGGTCTTCCCAGCCGTGGCGGGTCTTGAACTGGGCGAGGGCGAGGCGGTTCTGGAGTCGACGGGCCATCTAAAAAGTTAGCAAAGGACAACGCACACGAGCAACGCACAAGGCGTATCATAAAACACATAAAAACTCACCTTGCCGAGTTCTGCTCGCCGCAAGACCTTGTCGGCAACCTCCTCGGGTTGGCTGGGAAACGCCACCGTTGCAGACGGCATCGAGTTTGAGGTGATCATCGTCGGCTGCTGCTGGCTTGAGCGCTGTTGGGTCGGGACGTCTTGCTTTTCCGAGATATCGTATGACGACTTGTTTGTCTGCTAAAAACTCCTGTGCGACAAAAAAGAAAGAAATGATTTTGAAGAAAAGAGGCTTTGATCTGTGGGGCGTGTTGGTGGTAAAAGAAAAGTTTCTAGTACTCCGTAAAGTGGGCGGAAATTGCAAGTCGAGGTGATTGGGTCCCAAGGTAATCGGAGGCCCAGGGGAAGAAACGTGCCGCAAGGCGCTTGCTGGAGTTGAGGGGGCTTAAGTGGTTTGTGTCAAGCGAGTGTCCCAGAGTTGCGGTAGCAAGGAGTCGAGACGAGGGTCGAGCTGAGAAGAACGTTTGAGAGTTGAGAAACGGTTGAGAAAAACGAACGAGATATTGATCGGCTGAGAAGAAGAGCGAAGAGCGGTGATGGACGATCGTATGCAGGCGATTGGCGTGGAAAGCGTGAGAATACGGTGTACTCGTAATAAGAGAAAAGTGAATGGATAAAGGAGAGACGGGCAGACGGCAAAAAAAAGACTGCAAGACGAAATGGCAGAAAGAGTGAAGAATGAACAAGACGAGAGAAAGAGAGAGAGAGAAAGGCGGCGAAGATCGAGTGCCGACGAGAGGTGGAAGAACTTGAGAAAAGGAAAGAACGGGGTGGTGCTTGCCCTATTAAGATCTTATTAAGATGAACTTGGGCGGGACACCAAGGAATGAAATAGAGTAGGATTTCGGTTGGTCCAGCTCGTCAGACTCTTGAGCTTGTCTGAAATGGGACAAGGTGCATGTGCAGAGAGAAGGCGCAAGGGGAGGCCGCAGGTCGAGGAAAGGGAGCGCAATGGACTGGGCAAGAACGACCGGACTGGGCTGGGTAATACTAGAAGAACTAGTTTTGGTGTATCGTATTCTGTTGTTCGAGGGAAGGAGACGTCCAGATGAGCCAGAAGAGAGAAGGCACGGTGAGGGTTCGAGTCAGGTGCCGAGGCCGATCAGGAGTGAAAGGGGAAGGAGCACGAGGCGGTCGAGGCAAGAGCAAGCGAAAATGAGCGGCAAGGCGGAAGGAATGGACGAGAAGCTCGAAAAGAAAGTGGTTCCGAAAAAAAAAGGATGCTGTGTGCTTACGAAAGGAGGAGAAGCACTTGGAGAGAAAAGTAAGAGACAAAAGAGTAAAAAAGACATAAGAGGTCAAGAGGTCGAGAGGTCAATCGGGGAAAGAGACAAACGAGAAGAGAGCGACAATCGGGAAGGAGCGATGCAATCCACTCCTGGGGGGTTGCATGTCAATAAGAATGACATCTGAACAAGTCGCTCTCCACACCGCAGTGCATGCAGCTCACACAGTACACAGGACTGTGAGACTGCCGTACTCGATCGCCGTTGGCCAGGCACATACATGTCTTGCAGGGCCTGACCACCACCACCAATTTCTGGCAATGCCGCAAGGGCGGCTAGCCAACCAAAAGGGCTCAGGGGTACCTTGAAAACCCTGGGCGGAGACGGGAAGGAGCGATGACTGCAGCGAACAGGAGATTGCGTGCGGCTTATTACGATATTCAGTTTACAGTGCTTTGTAAGAGTGCTCGTACAGTGCATTGCCAAATGCATCACCTCACCATAAAAGGGTCCAAGGATAGAATATGCTCGTCAGTGAAAAAAACAACCGAGTCCGTAGATGCCAGACATCGCAAGATTGATCCGACAGCTGGTTGCTGTACCAAACGCCCAGACCATTTTATATGGAGATGCCACCGTCAGCTTATTACGGAATTTCCAAGCTCTTTTTTGCACACTACGGAAGTTAGGAACAGGGGGCCTGGAAGAACTACGAGTAGAACAAGTAATACTCGTAAATAGCACTGGTTAATTAAATATGCTTATATAAAATGTGCGAGATACGAACACGATACGTGCCGGTCTTGCGCAGGACAGAGTAAGGCTGGTGATCCACCAAACACAGGGGTTGCGTTCTCCACGGAATGGAGGCCGGTGGAAGGCCGGTGGAAGGCCGATGGAAAGGTCACGATGTGTTGCTGGGTGGGTTAGTGCTGGACGAGAGAAAAGGAACAAAAACACCGCTACGAGTATCATGGATGCAGGCAGATCTTATCACAGTGATGCAAAGGGATGCCTCCCTTGAGACTGACAACGGCTGTTCATATGGGGAAACGGAAAAGATGAGTACTCGTTGAAAGGGATACATAGGAGAAGCGGTATGAGAAAGAGGATTGCGAATGCGAGGACACTGCATTTTACGGAGTACTTTCTGATGTGGCTGCTGCTGCAGTCTTGCAAGCAGCTTCAGGGGACCACATCAACACAGGGGAGGAGAACAACGCATCACCCTAACGGTGCCCGTGTGGATTGGTATGCATGTCTCATTACTTGGGGGCCACGAATCCCTAGGGGCGTAGCTTTTATTTCATGATCACTTAGCTGGAGGAGGTGCCTACGATAACTGCATCGAGTATTTGGTCGCGATGCGGGTGCCAGCGGCAATACATAGCGTCATCACTCTGAGAAAAGGGGCTAATATTGGCATTGATGCTATATCGAGGAGATTGCTTGCTTTGTGCAATATGCAAGTATCGAGTGCTCTACCAGTAGGGATGGTGCTCTGTTACTTTAGGGGTAATCCCTTGTTTGCTGCACTCTTTTTTCCTACGACATATTGAAGCGTCTTCGAAGGTCATGACACGGACGATATTGCGTATCTCTGGTCAGCTTTGTATCCGCCGTGCCTGAGTAGAGCACAGCAGCACCGTATCAGATGCACATTGGCCAATGGACCCCGTGATATCTGTGTTTCCTACACGAGGGATGTCTGTGACGTTGAAGTGGCCGCAGGCTGTTGTGCAATACTGCCATCCACCTCCTACCGCCCAATACAGCCGCCGGTGCTGCATCAGCAATGTCTGTGCATTGCCTCGTGCTCTGCTCGGAGGACGAATTTTGACCATGACGTCTGACCATGGCAAGGAGGACATGGACGACGTAGCCCTGTGGCCTTGCCGCCCCCTGAATTCGCACGCGGAGACACTCGTCTCGGATGCACGCCGTGGCAGCATGCTGTCCCGGCCGGCGAGTAGCCGATTGGCTTTGCCGGCGGTCTTTTGGCTTGGCCGGCAGCTTGACGACAGCAGCGATACGCTTTGGCGTGTCTCGATTTCCACTTGGCCATGGACGCTTGTCCTCCCTTTGGCTGTGGATGCTTGTCCGCATGGCGGCGAGCAATGTCAGCAGGCCACTATCTGCCTTGCCCTCGTCGTGGCGCCACCGTCCGTGCCGCGAAGGCGTGTCATTCTTGGCACTCCCGGACAAACACTGCAGACCATATCAGTCTGTCCGGTTACTTGACCGGCCTGTTCGCCCCAGTCTGTTTGTGCCTGGTTTGCTTTTCCGTGTGTTTGCCCCGGCCTATTGTCCAGCTTGCTTATGCTTGGCGATACGCCCTTGACGCCTGCCAACCATTGCGACAGGTCGCACCGCATCTGTCTCAGGGCGAGGCTCGATGCCGGCGAGCGATTGCCCGCACACAGTCGCTTGTGCTTGGTTGTGCCGTCACCACTGTGCCGTGCTGTGTCCTCCGTTGCCCGTCGCACCAGGCGGCAGACCGCAACTCGCGACTGAAACATGACAGCACCGTGATTCGTGCGCGGGCGTGCAAGGGTTGTGCAGAAAAGGGGCGGTTTATACGACTCGTACTTTGTATGCCAGCGACCGGTATCAGGCGCAGTGCGGCTCAAGGCATAAGGAAATATGCTCGTAGATCAAGACTCAGCAGACGAAATTGCCCATGGCTACTTGCATCTGTCAGCTGTCAATAGACCGAAAGACCGGCAACAACGGCCAACGGCATGTTGATATTGCGCCAGTTTAGCATTGTCTCTTCTTTGTGTCATCATTTAGATCAAAACTACTCACTTTCTTAGTAATGTACCGTCTTTTCTGTCAATCTCTTTCCGTCTCCCGTCTCCCGTCTCCCGTCTTTCGTTCCGCTTACTGACAGGTGTTGCCCAGTCCTCAGCCACTACTTGTCAAACTCGGTAGAACCAGCCACAATACCAGCTTGGTCGATCCTCTGGGCCAACACGAACACATACGAACACAAAAGACCCACCCACCCAAAGCTCTCTATTTATATGCACCACTAGTCGTATCGAGCAGTAGCCAACTCCACAGCGACGCCGGAAACCGAAAAAATACACGCCATCAGCAAGCTGTAAGCTGTCCACGCAAGCCGCATCAGCTGTCGGGGCAAGCAAGAGGCCCGATTAGCCCAGCTGTGCTCCAAGCTCTTGCCCTCTGTTGCTATTTGCCCAGATGCCTTTTTGTCTCCATTGCGCCGCGCACGCTGATTGACAGCCCGTTTTCGGTTTTACGGCGTAATTTTGTGTGCGATGCCGATCCGGGAAGCTAATGCCTTTTTCTCCAAGAGCTACTTACCTTTCCCATCGTGCCCTTGTGTCAGACTAGCAACAAGGCAGGCGGATGAGACTAAAGACGGCGAAGCTGTCGTCGTCATGCTGATAGAAAAAAGGAAAATGAAGAAAAGAAAAGAACAAACGTATTAAATGGGATCGGCCAGTGGGGTATGGAGTACGAGCTCGTACTTCGTACTTCGTACTCATGCGCTTAAAACATGATTTGTACGAGTACTTCGTACTTTGTACATTGTGCAGTGCAGTCGATGATGCTACGATGCGATGCGATGCTACGTCTACAAGTACCAAAGTACTATGGTTTCAGATGTCGCGCATTCCAAGCTACGACGCCACTTCCCAGCCTCTTTCCATGTCTGGACCACAGCTCATTGCTCATTGCTCACAGCTCTCTTCTTCTGCCCGTCCACCATTCTTTCTCTTTTCCTGTGCGTGCCTGTCCCTGGCCGTCCCAATCGGTCCCGCCCCCCCCCCCGTCGCTCAATGCTGCCTTGGCACTAACTGTCTGGCCGACGTCATTCGTACTTGTACTCCGTACTCTGTATTACCCTCATATCAACCGACCGCACTACGTAGCAGCGTCGCATACCTTCCCGTGTCCGTACTGCTGCGTACTACGGAGTATTGTACGGAGTACGGAGTACGATACGTCCCTCAACCCACCGCGTAGTAAACAGACACGCACACGTAAGATGCGCCAGAGACATGCGTATTTCCGCGCACACCCCCATCGCCCCTTCCTGCGATCGCACTTCAATCGGGGCGCACCGGCTGCTCCCATTGCCGCATTGTACTATGCCCGTCCCTTTGTCGTTCCCACTTTCTGTGCGCTTTCCAGCTTTTTTGTTGTTGGTTGTGCATGCGTAATATGTATGATACTGCTGCCAGCGGCCATTCAGCTAGCTCAGCTCGGCCCTTTTCCATCATCAGTCGGTACTGAGTACTGAGAATCGTACTGAGTACGAGCAGGCAGTGCATACCCTGGTCGTTTGTCGTTCACTCTTTCCTGATTCGTATTACTGCATCTATTTCCATCTGACGGACAATTATTTCTTGTTTCGTTTCATGGTTGCCGGTCGCTCTTTCTACGAGTACTCGCACCTCTGCTTTTCTGGTCGAAACCCACCTTCTTCTCCTCTTCCACACGGAAGGATCGTCTAGTTATCGGTGTCTTGTTTCCTTCTTTCATTTGTCGGCCCTTCCCTGTCTACGTCGGCGCTTTCCCCATCCTCTTTGCCCGCTTTCCCTCTTTCCCTCTTTTCCTCTTTTCCTCTTTCTCGCTTTCTGTCCCTCTTTCCTGCTCTCGCTCGATCCTCTTCCTTGTTCCTTGGTACGAACTACCACTACTTCGTAGTGGGCTTTCCAGTCCCTCGCTCATTTTACCATTACGAGTACTGCCCGCCCTCTCCCAGTCAGCCTTTCCTAGTTCCATCCCATCTCCCCTATCTTGGATCCCCTTTTTCTGTTTCTTCTGTTTCTGCTCTTTGACTTTCCTGTTGCATATTACGTACTGCGTGCATACGGACCCTGCTGCTGATTCCTTCTTTTTGTTGTTACTCCCCTCTTCATCGCCGTCCACGTCAGTCAGCCCTCCGACTCTCGTCTGCTCATCGCCATCTCGAAATACCGACGCCAAGGCTAGCAGTACTTTTGCAGACAGCGACGCCACATCACTGAACCCATGAGGAGGACATCTGCACACCACCGCATCACCAACTGAACCGGAGCAAACAAACCTCTGCTTCTGCAAATGGCTCCTTCATTCTTCAGCCTCCATCGGCTACGCAGAAAGTCAAAATCAAGCTTCCACACCGAACAGTCGACCGACACATCGAGCGACGGCGGCCACAGCAACACCGGCACAGCACCCACCAGCGGCTCACTGACGCCACCATCTCTTGTCGGCAAGCACTCCGACCCCAACCTCATCGCATCCGCCCGCGACGGCGCCCCTCCACCCATCCCCCAAAACACACGGCCACTCGTCTCATCGGCCAGCTCCACCTCCATCAACACCAAGAGAATGAGTGTCAGCGGCATGGCTGGCCTCGGCCACCATTCGACCAACGGCAGCAGCCGCGTGCTGTCGCTGCCCGTGTCACCCTATGCGCCGCGCATCGCCAATGTGGTCGACAACTCGTGGGTCTACCAAAAGATTCTGGTGATCAACGGTACCATTGGCGATGTTGCGCAGCAGAGCCTCGAGGGCACGGTCACAGTCAGCCGCCTCGATGACGCCTTCCCGCCCATCCAGTGGCCCACGAGCGAGTCGCACTTCAAGGCCCTCGTGTACCTTGTGCCTGGCGCCAACAAGCTGCGCTTTGACTTTTCCAGCCCCAAGCTTGCCAACAGCGGCTCGTCCAACCCCATCCACTCGTCCTACCTCACCGTCCACATGGTCCCGCCCATGGGCGCACCGCCACTGCAGCTCGCCATCTTACTGGCCAAGGACTCGCCGGGGACCTTTGATGCCGTGCCCGCACGTGTCGAGCGCGAAGGCAACGGCCTGGAGACGGCGATTCGCAAGTTTCGCATGGCCGCGTACCTGTGGCAGGGCTTCACAGCAGAGCAAATGTACCGCAACCGGTTTGGCCGCCGTGTGTTCCGGTTCGAGGAGGAGTGGACACAGGGCACGGCCAACATGCGCGACCGCGAGTTTGGCCTGATGCGCTCCGAGGCGCGCATCCACGTTATTCGCTCCGACAAGACGCTCAAGGAGATGCGCGACCTCGACCACGCGCAGCAAAATGACAAAGCCAAGAATCGCGATGCCATGTACAGCTTTGCAATGGACGCGGTGCGCAACTACTTCCAGCCTGTCGCCGGCCAGCCGCTGTACGTGTCGGTGCTGCTGCTCGATGCGCACTGGGACAAGGAGGCCAAGATGATCACGGCGCATGCGGCGCTCGGTGGCGGCGCGGGCGACGTGCGGCTGGCCGTATTTGGCTCGCACTGCATGCAGAGCTACCCGACGTGCTTTGAGGAAGTGGTGCCTGCATTCACCGACTGCACGCCCACCGACACCAACTACGTGGCCAACGACGCCAACGAGTCGGGCAGCTCCTGGGAGGCGGCCAACATTGGCATTGGCGCGCACATGCACGAGACGGGCCACCTGCTGGGCCTGCCGCACCGCGAAAACGGCGTGATGCTGCGCGACTATGTGCGGCTCAACCGGACCTTTATCGCACACGAGGCGTACTCGACGCGCACAAAGTCCAAGGGTGGGCTCGTGCTGGAAAAGGACGAGTGCACATGGCACCGTCTCGACTGCCTCAACTTCCGCATCCACCCGTGCTTCCGGCTCCCCAACGACCCGCCGCTGGCACCCGACGAGAGCATACAGGCGTGGGCGGTCGAGGGCGGCGCGCTGGCGATTACCGCGGCGTCGGGCCTCGCGTACATGGAGATTTACGTGGAGAACGAAGGGCTGTGCAAGACGTGGATCGAGTACCTGCCGGAGAACGGCGCGTCGGTGCAGCGGCAGGTGATGCTGACAGAGCAGGATATTCAGAACCGGCTGCCGGAGGCGAGGCGCAAAAAGGAGCCGATCAAGGTGGCGATCCGGTCGTGGGCGGGCGGGTCGCTCGTGATTGACGACCTGCGGCAGCTGATGAGCAAGGGCTCGTCGACGAAGCTGAGCGGCGGCATCCTCAAGGGCAAGACGGCGTACCGCAGCAGCAAGCTGGGCCTGGGCCGGATGGACGGCACACAGGCGCACGAGGTGATTTTCACGAGCGCACAGCAGGCCAACCGGGTCATGTCGCGGGTCATCTTCTACCACGGGCGCGCGCTGGACGGCATGGAGTTTGTGTACGACGACGACTCGCGGCAGCTGTTTGGCAAGCGCGGCGGCAAGCCGGGCGGCGACGTGTTTGAGATGGACGTGCGGCGCGGCGAGTACATTAGCGGGTTCACGGTGCGGTGCGGCGCGTGGATCGACGGCATCCAGATCCTGACGAGCCTGGGCCGGCGGTCGCAGGTGTACGGCAACGCAACGGGCGGGTCGGGGTGCACGCTGATCCCGCCGCGCGGCTACACAATCTGCGGCGTGTCTGGGTCGTGTGCGGCCTGGGTGGACTCGTTTGCCGTGCTGATTACAAAGTAACTCCGGGCTGGGGTTCCGGTTCAGGCTCAGTCAGGCCTGTCAAGGCTCGGGCGCTAGGGCATTTCCAGGGCGCCAGGGCCTAGGTCTCTCGCATTTTACAGTGCATCTTCCCTTGGTATTTTCCACGACATTTCTCGCCATCCTTTTTTTTCTTCTTTGCTTTGTGTTCCCTCCTCTCGACCTGGCTATACACTCCTTGATATACCTGTTTCTTTTTTTCGCATGCCTACGATGATCTGGCTGCTTTGGTTTTGGTCTTTTTTGTTCGGGCATCATTTCTTTTCCATTTTCGTTTGTCTGTCTTTGCACACGCATTGACACTGCTACCGACTGCACCGTAATAGGCAGAGAATTAATTTTATTGATATTGGCTCTAGACTGAAATGGTGTGCTTGTGCAAGTACGAGTACTTGTACGAGTAGAGTAGATGCTTCCATGTTCACCGACTTGGGCGATTGCGTCACTGCTGGACAGTTTGCCGCACTCAAACACAGCCACGCGGCGCAGGTGATGTACACGCCAGCCAGCTGCCGGAGGCACCAGCGCTAGGCGACCCCATTACTGTGCGCAGGTGGCCAGTGCAGCGCAGCTAGGAGGGCCCAGGCTTGGCCCAGAACGGGTTAGCCCCTCCCTCGCAGGGAGCAGCACCGCTCAACGTCAACAAATTTTCTCCCTGTCAGCCCAACTGCTGGTCCTCTCCCTCCCATGCTCCCACGCTCTCTGCTGCTCTGCTGCTCCCCCTGCTCTGCTCCTGCGTACAGCTCCACCTTCTTCTGCCACCGACCTTTGCTTGAACTTGTTCTTACCTTCAAACCGATTCTCCGTCACCACCACCACCTCACCCGCCACACCTGACCGCCTCACCTCACCTCCCATGTCTAGACGTCCAGCAACCATGAACGGCAGCTCCTCGTCGTCGTCGGCGTCCTCGTCTTCGTCGTCGGCCGGCGGCTCGTCGGCCGTGCCGTCGCCCACCGCCGGCTTCAGCGACAAGCAAAAGATCTTGTTGTCGTCGGACCCGGGCCACTTTTCGCTCGCGCGCGCGCTGCACATGGCCGATTTCATTACGGAGCTCAACGGGCTGTGCGGTGTGCTGTCGATTTTCTCGTCGCTGCGGTATTGCATTCAGTTGGCGGAGTCAGCCACATCTACAACCACGCTGCCACCACACGGCAATATCTATGCGGCCCTGGCCTTTTTGCCGCTGGGTCTTTTTTTCGATTTCATGGACGGAAAAGTCGCACGCTGGCGCAAGAAGAGCAGCATGATGGGCCAGGAGCTCGACTCGCTGGCGGACCTGATCTCGTTTGGCGTCGCGCCGGCGGCCGTGGCGTTTGCCATTGGGTTCCGCACGACGCTGGACCACCTGGCGCTGGCGTTTTTCGTGCTGTGCGGGCTGACGCGGCTGGCGCGGTTCAACGTGACGACGGCGGTGATTCCCAAGGACAAGTCGGGCAAGGCGGCGTACTTTGAGGGCACACCGATTCCGACGAGCTTGGGGCTGGACGCCATCATGGCGTACTGGGTCAGCCAGGGCTGGATCCAGGACAGCCTGCCGCTGGGGACATGGATGGCGGGCACGGCGTGGGCGGTGCACCCGGCGGCGCTGCTGTTTGTGGTGCACGGGTGCCTGATGACGAGCAAGACTATTCACATTCCGAAGCCGTAGGCGGGGGCGTGATCTATGTTGGAGGTGGTGGTCGATGGGCCAGCTCTGTCTGTGGTCAGGCTCAGACGGCATTTCTCTTTTCTCTATCTGTTCTCATCTTCTACTCATTCACCATGTTTACGACGCCTTTTTTGTTCTTTCTGTTTTTCTTCGTTTTACTGCTTTTTTTGACACGGCATGGGTTTCTAATGCTTCCACGGGTTATTGCTGCACGCAAAAGAGCAGAGAAGCGGTTCTCACGATTGCATTTACATGGTTCACGAGAGGCGGAGGGTGTCCTCTCGTTATTTCTTCATCACTCCCGAGACTGTACTGGTTTGTTCAACAGGATACCATGACGAATTTACACTGATTTAGAAGATAAATGACATGTAAAGGAGGCGTTCAGGGGAAGGGGATAATGAGAAATTATTGAACGACATATGATGGTAATCGTAATTATGGGAGTAATATAGGAGAAAACATGAGAAGGAAAAAGAAGGAAAAAGAAGGACTATGAGAGCCAAATCCAGAGACGAGAGAGAGATGAGAGAAATGAGAGAGAATCGACTGGATAATAAGACATTCAGAATCTAATAATAACAGTGACAGGCTGCCACCACCCGGTTTGGTGTCACGTACATAGCCTCGTCGTCGAAAGCCTCGTCTCAATCCAACGTCCATGGCTTCGAACATCTGTCGTGATGATTAATATCTGACAAAACGGCCCCCGCAAATTGCCCCAACCAGTGGGAAAGGAGACTATTAATTGAGTCTAGTCCTCAATGGTCATTAAAACACTTAATTTCGTATTTGATTTATTAACGTCAGCCTTCGACATCCCAGCCAAGACGCGGTGTATGTCCGTTCCTCATTGCTTTTGCCGCGCCGTACCCTATCCCTGAATCTCACGAGAACACACAGCGCTTCTCATCATCTTTCCTCTAGGCTAGACGTGTTAATTCACACCAACCCCCGCATCTCTCGCTCCTTCCAGTTCAGCTCTGTACGGGGCTCTCTGTACTCCGTACGGGAACCACCTGCACCTTCCCTCCATAGATACCCAACCCCACCCAGCCTTTGGAGACAAGACCACAAAGCCAGCCAAACGTTCAGCTTTCCGAGACGTCAGCCAACCACCAAGCTTTGACGCACAGCAGCAATTGCGTTTGCGTGCCCACCAGCTTTTGCGCACAAAGAACTGCCCGCCCTGCTTGTCGTCTCCATCCTCGCGCAGAACGCCCGTGCAGCACACCCGCGGTTGCTTTTGCTGCTTTGCTGCATTGCTGCATTGCGTGCCGTTTCTTTGGACGACCCGCTCCCCCGTCTCGGCGTGCCGTCGACTGGTCACAAACAAGTCTTGATGCTGTCTCATTGTCGAGTCAGGAGTTGTACTCTGTATTGAGCATTGGTGACGGACACATGCATTAGTCATCATCTGGTTCTCAGCGTGTTCTCATCGTGCTCTCACCTTGGTCTCATTCGATTTTTGTTGTTACTACAACTGATCGTCTTGAAAAGTCTGCTCGCCTCTCCCACCTTTTCCCTTCTCCCTTTTCCCTCCTACATACCTTTCTTCCTCCTCCTACATCTCCCCCTCCTTACACACTCTCGCTTCGCTCGTGAAGGAAACTCACAAACTCGCTTCGCTCGTGAAGGACACACGCTCGCTCGTGAAGGACACCCACACGCTCGTGAAGATGTCTCTCGACCGGTGCCCCGACGAGCTGCTCGTCGCGATTCTCAGCTACGTGCCGTCGACGGACCTCGCGACCAACGTGCAGCGCGTCAGCCGGCGGCTCAACCGGCTGTCCAACGAGCCCAAGCTATGGCACTACCACTGCTGCCACGACTTTGTGTACTGGAACGAGGACAAGGCGTGGCTGCTGCGCACGGCGATGCGGCGGCGCATGTACAACCACCCCTGGAAGGCCATGTGGCTGGACCGCAAGCGCGGCGACGAGGACTGCGCCGTGTACTTTGAGCGCGTGATTGCGTCCAAGATCCACCGCGTGCACCACCTGAGCCAGATTTGCGCGCGGCAGCTGGAGTCCAAGGATTTTTTGCTGCGGCATTACCGGTTTGCTGACGAGCAGGCGTTTCGCGAGCTCGAGGCCGGCGAGCGCGGTACGGCACCTCCGCGACCGGGCCCACTGGACGACTGTCTGGCCCGGCGCTACTATGCACACCTGGCCCTGAGCAGCATTCACCGGTCGCTGGCCGTGGACGAGTGGATCCGCGTGCGCGACGAGCCGTCGCCCTATGCGCGGCTGGACCGGGCGGTGGCGGCGTTTGAAATGTTTTCGCTGCCGTGCGGCGGCATGACGGACATGGACGGCGTCGTGGACTTGCTGGACGGGCTGGCCGATGCGTTCTTGCACGACCACCGCGACGCCCTGCCGGGCATGAGCGTGCGGCAAAAGGCGCACGCGCTGGTCGGGTGGCTGCGGTCGCGCGGGCTCATGGGCATGGACGACGAGGCGCACAACTACCGCAACGTGCGCAACTGTCTGCTGGGCCAGGCGCTGACGGACCACCCGGAGCACGCGTCGCTGCCGCTGATTTCGAGCACGATTTTTGCATGCGTGGGCCAGCGCATTGGCCTGCAGGCGTACTGCGTGGCGGTGCCGGGCCACGTGCACGCGACGGTGATTGCGCCGGCGGGGCAGACAGTGGACAGCGTTGGAGGGGGGGCGACAACGACGACAACAATCGACTCCGACTCCGACACTGACGCTGACTCGTGGTGGCAGCAGCAGCGCGTGGCCGGGCCGCTGCGGCAGTCGCTGACGGACAATGGCGAGCGGCTGTTTCTGGACCCGTACCAGGACAACCACGAGCTGTCGCTGTACCAGCTGCGGAGGGGCATGGACGGGCAGTTGCTGAGCACGATGATGCCGGGAGGCGGTATGAGCAGCGGTTTCGGGGCCATTGATGGCAACCAGGGCGGCGACGACGACGGCAACGGGCCCGTGCATCTGCTGCCACGGATCCACCGGGACACGTATCTTCTCCCAGCGCCGACGCATACGATTGTGCTGCGGCTGGCCAACAACATTGAGGCGTCGTGGGCGTATGCGCGGCAGGCGCTGCCGGACGTGGCGCGCACGGTGAAACAGGTGCGGCGGACGCTGCCGCCGTGGACGCCGGCGTCGGTGCGGGCGGACCGGGAGCGGCTGCTGACGCGGCACCGGTGCGGCAGCGACGGCGACCCGCACACGGACATGGAGCGGCTGACGTACGGCAGCGCGTGGGCGTCGGTGCTGATGCGGACGACGACGACGCAGACGACGACGGCGGGGACGAAGCGGACGACGAGGACGAGCAGCACGAGGACGAGGACGAGCAGCGCGGACTGGGAGGAGCACCTGGACCGGCTGCTGACGCGGTTTGCGCACGAGTTCAACGAGGACGCGTGGCTGCTGGAGCGGTACCTGCTGCCGATCCACGACCAGTACCACGGCGACGCCGTGGCCAGCGACCCGCGCGGCCGCCACGCCGTGGGCCGCGGCGTGCCGATGCCGATGCCGCTGGGCGACCCGGGCTTGCGGCTGCGGGCCAATGCGTGGACGCACGTGCGCAACCTGCTCAAGATGATCCACAACCTGGACCGGCGGCAGGCGCAGGTCAGCCGACGGTACACGCAGGCGCTGTGCGAGGGCGTGCGGTACAAGGTCGGGCAGGTGATGCGGCACCGGCGGTTTGGCTTTGTGGCCGTGATTGACGGGTGGACGCCGGAGGATCCGAGCGAGCTGCCGGGGCCGGGGCCGGGGCCGGGGCCGGGGCCGCGTGCCGTGGTGCCGCAGGACGAAGGGCCGTTGGGGGGGGCCGGCGCAGTCGGAGGGGGAACGAGAATCGGAAACCCCGCCACACCGACCACGACGCGCAAACGCCCCTACTACTCGTGCCTGCCGGCCGGGTCCGAGCGGCGCATCGTGGCGCAGCACAACATTGAGATTGTGACGGACCCGAAACTGATCCCGCCGGAGCTCATGTTCGTGGCGGGCAAGCACTTTAAGCGGTTCGACTATGCGACGTGCACGTTTGTGTCGAACCTCACGGAGTTTTTTCCGGATGACTGATGGGGTGATGGATGGCATGCGTGTTATTTTATTACTGGAGGCTGATTATTGGGGGTTGATTGTTCGTCTACTCTGTCAAAGGCTATCTATCACCTGAGCGCGGCGTTGGTTGTCGTTGTCATTTCATTTTCAGTTGAATTTTCATCTGAGTTAAAATCAAAATCAAATCAAACAAAAGAATCCTAAAACGCTTCATCCCCCGTGGCCAGTCGCCGCAGCACGCCCTTGTCGGCCAGCTTCTTGAGCCAGCAGTAGATGGCCGGCGTGTAGTCGCCGCGCCGCGTTGCTGCCGTCGCCAGACGGTGCTGGCTGTCGGCGTTGTCGCTGTCATGATTGCCGCCACCCGTCCCGCACAGCGCCAGCAGACTGAACCCGGCCTCGCCGTCGTAGCCCTGCATGCGTGCTGCAATGCGCTCGCTGGCCGCCTCGGTCCAGTGGGGGGTGTCCGTCGTCGTCGTCTTCGTCGTCTGGTCCAGCTTGCGGTCCAGCCTGCGCGGCCACGGCTGCATGCCGTTGAGCTCCCACACGTCGTCGCCCACGGGCACATACGCGATAAAATGGAACGCAGCGTCGTCGGCCGTACTCTTTCCCGTCGTAGTCTTGCGCCTCGACTTCTTTTTTACCATCTGCTGCTCCCCACTCGCCTCCCAGCTGGCCTGCAGCTTGGCGTCGGCCGCCAGCATGTCGAGGCGCCGCGCAAACGCATTGTGCTTGGCGCGGATGTAGGCGTCGGCGCTCAGCATGCGGCCGCGCAGGGCCGGGTGCAGGTGGCGCGTGGCCGTCTTGAAGCGGGCGAGGTGGGGGCCGAGGTGGAGGCCGCCCTTTTTGTCATCGCTTTCCTGGTTCATTGCAATGTTGAGCATGGCCAGGGTGCCGCAGGCATTGTCGGTGGTCTGGTTGGCAAACCACAGGGCGTCGGGCAAGCCGTCGCGGGGGTCGTGGACGTCCTCCTCGACGTACTTGTAGAGGAAGATGAGGCCGAGGGGGTTTCTTTCTTGTTAGTCTATGCTGGCAGGCAGAGACGAGTCACTTACTCTATGCCCCGCAGAGTGTCCTTGTCGATGCCGTAGACCTCTTGGACGGTGGCGTTGCGGACGCCGAGCTCGTGGAGGATAAAGTTGAAAAAGTCCTGGTTGTCAGCCGTTAGAAGAAGAACTTGAAAGAAGGAGATAAAAAAAAACCCACCGGCTCAGACTCGATATCGCACCAGCCCTGCCACTCTTGAATCTCCTGCTCCGTCATGGGGGCAAAGAGTTTTCTGTAAATGTCGTCGTCGTCGTTGCTTCCGTGACCTTTTGGCCTGGTGTCTTGAGCATCGCTCGCGGCCATGGCGGCGGTCGCGGCCGCGCCCTTGTCGGCAGCTCGCCGGCGCGGCCGCTGCGGCACACGCACTGCCGGTGCAGCTGGCTTTCTTTTTGTGCTCTTTGCACTTGCACTCGTTGTTCTCTTTGTGCTCTTTGAGCTTTTTCTGGCACGACCGGCACCGTTTCTGGCACTCTGCTTGGCACCAAAGTCGTCGTCGTCGTCGTCGTCGTCGTCGTCTCTGTCACTCTCGCTGTCACCACCACCATCATCATCGCTCCCAACAGAGCTAACGGGCTTGGCTGCCGCCCGCTTCCGCTTGGGTCGACCCGGCGGCGAGTTGTTGACGGCCACTGGTTCCGCCTCGGTGGTCCGGCCATCCGCCGGGATCTCTTCAGCCTCGTCCATGGTCGATGATCAGACCAGACAGAATGGCCACGCGTCAGACGAGCCTCGCGTAGGGCACAGCTAAAGCAGCAGACAAGACAAGTAAAACAAGCAACACAGCAAAAAAAATACAAACAAACAAAAACAAACAACAAAAAGTACAAGCAGACCACAAGCACAACAAAACAAAAAGACAAGTACAGCAACCGCAAGAGAGAGCTGGTAGGCAGATGTCGTCAAATCCGATGACTAATCAACGGAATGGAAAGCGCAACCAGTGCAACGCGAGCGGCCACACGGGGAAATGATCATATTGCCCGTCTCTGCAAGCGTATGTCAAGCTGTCGTATGTCCAGCTGTGGTTGAGAGGTGGCGTTGTGGTTATGTGCCTCGTACTGAGTACGTTGTATCACATTGGCAGACGAGGCTCTGCAAACAGACACAGTGCACGATACAGTGTTTGAGGTATACAACGCGACATTGCACCGTGGACCCTTCTGGACCCTCTTTTATCCAGCTGTCACCAATCAGGCCGTTGACCAGCAAAATATTATGACCGGTGCTCCTGCCTACAGCGCGTCTCCTCGCCTTTTTTGGGACGTGGAAGCTCTGCACAAGCTCCAAAACCATCGAGGGCTCACGACGAGAACACGACCTCGTCAGCCAGCCAGCCAGCCATCGACTCGCATCAGCAGACAGGGGGCGATTTACTAAAGACCAACAGAGAACACACTTTCCTCTGTGGTTGTCATCGACAAGACGACGCCGAGCAGTGAGCTGCAGCTGCATCGCGTCTGCTTTGCTTTTGCTTCACTTTTGCTTCTTTTATTCAACGACCTCAACGACATCCCCTTCCCCCCCACCGATGCCATGAGCGCAACACCACGCGTGCGCTCCGGCGCGTTCCCCCAGACCCCCACGACCATCCGCACCAGCAGCACCGGCCGTGCTGCCGGCCCGCCGACGCCGTCGCCCACACCCACACTCACACCGTCTGCCGACAACAACGACCGGCCGATTAAGAAAGAAAAGTCAGCAACGCGGCCTGTCTTTGCCTCGGCCCGCACATCCCGCGGCTCGTCATTAGGAGGTGGCGGATCAGGCTTACTACGAGCACGTCCGCCGCCGCCGCCACAGCCACACACACGGCTGCCCGTCGGCGGTGGTGGACCGTACGGCCCGCTGATCCCGCTCGACATTATCGACGCACCGACACAGCGGTTCTATGCCGTGGCCATCTATGTCGGCCTCGTGGCGTGGAAGTGCTACGACTGGGTGCAGCTGCTCGAGGACAATGGCGAATCTTTCTTGCTCTTCCTCAAGTGGATCGGCCTCGACTTTGTCTTTTTGTTTGGCCTGCCCGAGATGCGCATTCCGTGGCTGGAGCTGTCGCAGCCCGTCGTCATTGCGCTGTACGTCGTGCACGTGCTGGTCGACTACATGCTCATGTTCAACATTGGCGTGCCCGTGCACCTGTGGCTGCTGGGCTTTTTGAAAGTCTTCTATGACCGCGAGCTGTCCGTGTCCGAGCGCTATGTGAAAGCGTCCAGCATCTTGCAAAACGCGTCGCTCATTTCCGGCCGGCAGATTATCAACATCTTGCCCGAGGGCTCGGCCATTCTCAACCCCGACGGTCTGCCGTTTTGCATTGCCACGGGCCCCAACAGCGGCAGCCCGGGAGCATCGAACACGGCATCCCTTCCACTCTACTTTAATGCCACGATCCCCGCCGACGTCGAGCTGATCCGCACCGACCTCGACACCAATGTCGAAGAGACGCTGCGGCTGACCAAGGGCCAGCTGCGCGAGATTGCCAAGCTCGTGAAACGCCACGACGCAGCAGCCGCCGCATCGTCTTCGTCGTCGTCTTCATCGTCGTCGTCGTCGTTATCGGGCGATGGCACATCCACGGCCGTGCGCTACGACGTGCCGGTCAAGAAGACGGGCGCGTATCGTCTGGGCCGCGTGCTGGACGAGTACAAGCTGGACGTGCAGCGGCCGAGCCCGTACTCGTTTGTGGTGTCGTGCCCGAGCGCGCGCGTCGGCGGCGGCGGCGGCATCAGCGTCGGCGGTGGCGCGTCGGCCAAGAGCGCGTCGTCGCCGTGGCTGTCGTCGTCGTCCTTCTCCTCCTCCACCACGGAGAACAGCGTCAACCGGTGCCACGGCGACCTGTCGGATCTGCTGCTCGAGGTGGACGGCACGCCGCCGCTCAAGATTGTGTACAGCCGGACGATCAACGGCAAAGACCACAGCTTCCACTTCCAGAGCCTGCAGCCCGACGGCTTTGTGTCGCCGCTGGTGGGCCTGGGCACATACCCGGTGGCGGCGGCGTCGCGGACGTCGCGGACGACGCTCGACGATGCGATGGACTCGATGGACGCGGACTCTGTGCTGTCGGCATCGGCGGCGGCGTTTCCCGGCGCTGAGGGCGTTGAATCCGACATTTCGTGGGCGCGGTCGCGGCGCGTGTCGGTCGGCCTCAACGAGACGATGCACGTCGGCGGCGAGTGGCGGTACTCGATTGACGAGGTGCACGACGCGTTTGGCAACGTGGCCAAGTACAGCGAGTCGGTGGACGACCACGACGTGCGGCCGCGGCCGGCCAAGCACCTGGTGCAGAGCTTTGCAGTGCGCGAGCGGCCACGGGTGCGGCTACAGGGTTGCGATCTGCGGCAGCCGCTCAAGGTGGCGCGCGGCAAGGCGACGACGCTGCCGGTGCAGTACCAGCTGCCGGGTGTGCGGCGGGGTGGCAGTGGCAGTGGCAGCAACGAGGAGGCCGGGGCGACAGCACACACGCTGACGTGGCAGTTTTCGCCAATCGACACGCTGACCAAGAGCGGCGACCACGGCGACGCGGCGACCATCGAGACGTTTGTGGCGCGGCACGCCGACGAGATGCCGACCATCTCGGCGCCCGGTCTGTACACGCTGAAATCGGTGTCGAGCAACGCGTGCGAGGGCGACGTGCAGGAGCCGTCGTCGTGCCTGGTGCTGAACCCGCTGGAGCCGAAGCTGGCGATCCGTTCGGAGGGCATCCCCGACAGCTGTGGCGGCAACTCGGTGGGCCTGCGCGTGGACCTGGACCTGGTGGGCACGCCGCCGTTCCTGGTGCGGTACGACGTCAGTAGCAACGGCGCCGTGCGGCACGAAAAGATTGCGATCCCGGGCATGCGGTACCAGCTGGAGCTGATTCCGCGCACGGCCGGCCAGCACCGGTACATTTTCCGGTCAATCGACGACGCCGTGTACAAGGCGCAGCCGTTGACGGGGCCCGACATGGCGCTGGAGCAAAACGTGAAACCGGCGGCGCGCGCGGCGATCGACCACCCGACGGGCAAAGAGAATGCGTGTCTGCAGGACGCCGTGGGCGTCGACGTGGTGCTGTCGGGCGAGGCGCCGTTTACGCTCGAGTATATGGTGCTGCACGAGAGCAAGCGGCGGCCGTTTAAAGCTGAGGGCATTGCGTCGCACCGGTACCGCATCGAGACGCCGGCGCTGACGCAGGGCGGCGAGTACACGATTGCGCTGACGAGCGTCTACGACCGCAGCGGGTGCCGGACACACCTGCAGGGCAACGGCGACGAGCTCAAGATTAGCGTGCGGCGGCAGCGGCCGCGTGCGGCGTTTGGCCTGATTGAAAACAAGCGGCGCGTGTTTGTCGTCGAGGAGGCCGACGTGCGGCTGCCGGTGCGGCTGACGGGCGAAGGGCCCTGGACGGTGACGTACCGGCACGTCGAGAGCGGCGGGGACGAAACCATTACGCGCACACTGTCCTCGGGCAACGACGCGCTGACGGTGGGCGCACGCGGCACGTACGAGCTGGTGGATGTGCGCGACAAGCAGTGCAGTGGGCTGGTGGATGCGGCGGCGTCGCGGTTCGAGGTGGCGTGGTTTGCGCGGCCGCAGCTGGCGATTGTGCAGACGGAGTCGGTGCAGCAGCAGTCGCCGGAGAACGACGGCCTGTTTGTCAAGCAGGACGTGTGCGAGGGCGACGTCGACGGCTTTGAGATTGACCTGCGCGGCGCGCCGCCGTTCCATGTCGAGTACGATGTGCGGCACCGGCCGGCCAGCAGTGGCACTGGTAGCGGTGGCAAGGGCGCGGCACAGGCATCGCTGATCCACAAGCAGCTGGACGCGGCGCTGGGCCGCGCGTCGATCCAGATGGACACGAGCCGCGCCGGCACGTACCGGTACGAGTTTGCCGCGCCGGCCGACAGTCTGTACAATGGGAGGCGGGCGGCGGCAGTTACTGCGAAAAAAGGCGGCGGCAGCCAGCTGGCCCTGCAGCAGACCGTCTTTGCCAAGCCGACGGCCGTCTTTGGCAACAAGGCCGGGCAGGCCTACAAGTACTGCATGGCCGAGCAGGACAACGAGGAGCGCATCCCGCTGGTGCTGACGGGCGTGCCGCCCTTCTACGTCGAGGTGGAGATCAGGCACCAGAGCGGCGCCATGGCGGCCGAGACGTACCGCGTGCCGTCGATTATGACGCACCACTACGGCCTGCAGATCCCGCGGGCCTACCTGCGGCCGGGCACGCAGCAGGTGCGCATCCGCAAAGTGCGCGACGCCCGCGGGTGCCAGCAGAAGCTGGACGACTATGCGGGGGCGAATTCGGTCAGTGTGGCGGGTTCGGCATCCGGAGCAACATCGGCAACGACGACAACGACAACGGCCGTCCAGGTCCAGCTGTTCGAGGCCCCCGACATTTACGCGCTCGAGTCGCGCGTCGACTACTGCGTCGGCGAGCGCATCAGCTACACGCTGTCGGGCACGCCGCCCTTTGACGTGTGGTACACGTTTGGCGGCATCGCGCGCAAGGGTAGCTCGACGACGACGACGTTCCGGCGCGTTGCCGAGGCGCCCGGCGAGTTTACCATTACGGGCATCACCGACAAGGCGTCCGAGTGCCGCGCGGCCGTCAACCTGACGCGCCTGATCCACCCGCTGCCGTCGGTGCGCGTGTCGCAGGGCCGCACGGCGCGCAGCGACATCCACGAGGGCGGGGCCGTCGAGATGGTATTCGAGTTTGGCGGCACGCCGCCCTTTGAGTTTACCTATACGCGCAGCACCAACGCGCGCAAGGGCCAGCGCAGCCAGGTGCTGGAGACGCGGCACGACGTGTCGTACGAGCACCGCAAAGTGGTGCGGGCGAGCCAGGAGGGCACGTACGAGGTGGTGGCGATCAAAGACGCGTTCTGTGCGTTTTCGACGCAGCGCGGGGCGGAAGGCGTGGACAAGAAGCGGGGGGGTCTATGATGTTTCTGATTTTGTATTCCTTGTGTTTTTATGCTGTTTCGTTTTGTTATTTATTCTTTTGCATAAGCAAGGCGTTGGGAATTTACCAAGTGACATGACGGGAAAGATCGGAAGAAAAGAACGGAAGAAAAGAACGGAAGAAAAGAACGGTAGACGGCAGACGGCAGACGGCAGACGGCAGACGGCAGAACGGCAGAACGGCTCACGCAGCCACCAGCTCAATGGACAACCGCCAGCCGTCGACGAGGTAGCCGCCGACGGTCTGCGGTGGCCCATTGGTAAAGAGTGCGAGTTCGAGGGAGTTGCCCGCTGCTGCTGCTGCTGCGCCTGCCTCCTCGGGACCTGCCAGGCAAACACGTGCCACGCGGCCCCGGCTGGCGGGCGTCGGCACTGCTATCGTCCATTCGTCCTCAGTACCACCATCTACCTTGGCCAACACCGCATCGTACACCCCCCGCAGCCGCGCCCGCAGTGCTGCGTCCCCGACGCGCACCGTCACGCGTGCCACGCCCACTGCCTGCGAGGGGTGTCCCTCTGCTGCGTCGTTGTCTTCGTAAGGCACCCTCAGCCGCCGCGGCGTCGTGTCGAGGCACCAAAACGGGAGGAGGCCGACCAGGTCTGCATCCGACCCCGCCGTGGTGGTATCCACCGGAGCCGACGTCGCCCACTGCAGCACCTGTCCGTCGGGGCGAGTGCGGCCGCCGGGCTGGAGGTTGCTATACACAAAGTCTACACCAGCGGCCTTGACCTTTGCTTGAACACGGCCAAACCGGTCATTGTCCACGAGGCTGACGGCCCAGTCAATGATGCGGCCCTCAGATTTCCTACCCCAGCGATGTTCGTGCCGACCTGCATCATCACTCCCAACAAAGGCAATCAGCTCCAGGTACACGCCGTCAGCCAGCAGCACGAGCTGGTTGGCCGTGGTGCCGCCGGCGTGCTGGCCGCCCGGGACGACAGTAAAAGCATCGGTCAGCCACGGCGGCGGCGCGGTGAGCACGGCTGGCGGCACCAAGATGACAATGTGGTCGAGCAGGGGCATGGCGGACATATTTGACTATAATCTATAAAGTCCGGAAAGAACAATGTAGACGACTATACTGGACGACTGGACGACTGGCAATTATCGCAGACGCCATCGCGGCGACATGTGACGCCATCTGACATCAGACGATGACTAACCCACCACGTGCTGTCCGAACTCCCTGAAATATAGTCATGCCAAAATCATTCACGCATAGTCTACTCGTATCAATATAGTCATGCAAAACACATAATAGTAATAGCTGGATATAACGCCATAATGCATACACGTCCGTCTCGCCCACCATCACTCATCAAGCATGACACCGCGGTCGCTTCTCCACCTTGCTGAAGATATACTCGTACGCCAGTCGCCGCTTCGTAGGCTTCGGTACTAGTCGGTTAGCACACGAAGAGGAGGCCCGAAACAACAGATGCTGCTGCGATTCATACCTTGCGGCGTTGGTCCGCCGGGGCCACCGCGCACACCGGGGGAGGCAGCGCCCTGCCCGTCACCACCCTACTGCGCATGTGCAGGCGTCACCATGTCCACGTCGCTCTCGGCATCAACTTCTCTGCTCTCGACCACCACGCCGCCATCAACCTCGCCCTCGGCGTCGGCGTCGGCATCAACGGGCACTGCCGCCCCCAGCGTCTGCAGCTGCTTGTCATAGTATGCAGTGGCTTCTTCGTACGTCGGCGGCTGGGGCAGTGGTGTCGGCGGCGGCGAAAACCTGATCAGGGCCTCTTGTGCGTCCTTTTCGTTGTTTGGGCGTGGCGGTGGTGGCGGTGGCGGCATAAGTACGTCGTCGGACACCACCTCGTCAACCCGCGCCTCGTCAACCCGCACGTCCTCAGCCCGCAGCGGCACGTCCACCAGCTCGTCCACCTCCGACGCCCGCACATACGCCAAGTAGTACGGCTCGCCCGACACCAGGCTGGCCAGCACCTTGTCGTTGTCGGCCTCCTCCGTGACCTCGCTGTCGTTGTAGCGCCGCCACACGCGCCGTGCAAAGTCGTACATCCACACCCAGTAGTGGCCCGACCGCCCCGACGACCCGGCGTGGCACACCACCGCATGCAGCAGGTACTTGTTCTCAGGCGCCTGCAGGTCGTCGAATATCGTGTCCAGCTCCGCATCCGTCTCGGCAAACGTCTCGGCCGCGTTGCGCGCCGGCAGCAACGCTTTGTCGCTGAGGCCGGACGCTGCCGCCGCCGCCGCCGCCTGCAAGTCCTCGGGCGTCATCCGCACCGCATCCTCAAAGAACTGGTTCATCGCCGGCAGAGGGCTCCACAGATGTGTCTCTTGTGGAACGTTCGATGCTGCCGATGCTGCTGATGGACCGCTCATCGGCGGCACAGCCTCAATGCCCTCGGCCGCCAGCCACTCCTGGAGCTCGTCGTTGATCACAACATAGCCGTCGTCGGTCTCTGTCTCCTCGACATCAACCTGCATCGGGTCGTTTTGGCTGCCGCTGCCCGTGGCATCCTGACCGCCCTCGCCGCCGCTACCTGGCGGATGCTCGCGCAGGTACGCTTCGACAGGACAGCCATCCTCCTTGGCCTTGCGGCACTCGTCCTCAACGTGCATGTTGGGATCTGTCCACTTCGTGTGCTCGAGCAGGGCCTTCAGCCGCTCCTGCAGGTTCCACGACCGCCGCCGCCGCCGCATCAGCTCCGAGTCATCGGCACAGTCCATGAACCGGTCCAGCCGCAGCACCTGCGGGATGTTGATCGCCGTCGCGTTCTTGCGCCCCGTGCTCGTCGTCCGCTGGATGTGGATGTGCAGGATCGGCGGCAGCTTGACAATCGACGTAAACTGCTCCAGCCCATTGTCCGTGATGAACTCGCGCTTGAAGCTGCCGTCCAGCGCCTGCAGCAGCGAAATCACCGTGTCCGTCTCGCTCGGATACGCCGTCATGACGCGCCCGGGTGATGTCCGCCGGCTGTACGTTGCGTTTCCAACCTTGCGCGTGTACGTCGCACTGGTCCAGTAAAAGGTATTCGTAATCGGGTCCGTCTGCATGTCCGTCTCTGGGTCGTCGCCCGTCGCCTTGACCGCTGCACGCAGGTGGCTGAGAATGTTGCCCATGACCTCTTCGACGTCCTGCTGGTCTGTGCCCTCAACACTGCTGTCGTTGAGTGCCAGCTCGATGCAGGTCTCCCCCGTCGGCTGCACGTCGGCTGCGCTGGCCGTGGCTGGCACCTCCACAGCTTTAGCTACTGCCTTGGCGCTCCCAGCCTCGGCGGGCTCATCGTCCGCTGCCACCTCGACGGCCGTGGCGCTGACCCTGCCCGCATCCTCATCCTCCTCCGTCAAGTCCACAAGTGTCTCGGAGCTCTTGATACTGACAGAGTCCGAAACATCTGCAGTCTCGGCGTGCTGTGCAGATGCAATCTTGGGCGACAGCGGACGGTCCAACATGGCCGCGAGGCTTCGTGGCGGCACGGGCGGCGGCACGGACGCGCCTTCAGCGTCAAAGGCAAACGGCTTCACCTCCGGCTCCTGTTGGCCTTGTGCAATCTTCTTGCCATCCGCTTCCAGCTGCGCGGCGTTCTTGAGGGCCGCGAGGGCGAGACGCTGCGGCGGCCGGATGTCTGGTTTATCGCTCGTTGCCAAAGTCTGAAAGAGGGCAGACAGCTGCGTCACAACTGGTTGGGTTAGTCCAGGCTTTGACATGCAATCACACACACCATTAAAACTCACACTGACGCCCGGCATACACCTCCATCTTGGTCAGGGTGTTTTGCCCCGGCTCGATACGCCGGCTGGCGAGGCTCTCGTCCGTGTCGGGCAGCGCATAGTTGTCGTACTCGAGCACAATCTTGCGGATCTCCTTGACCGTGAACAGATACTGCAGAATGCTGTTGAGGTAGCACGTGTTGCGTATGTTGACAAGACCAACCGGCAGCGACAGCCGGCGGGTTGCCCCAACCGCCCTCCGCGAATCCTCCTCGTAGACAGCCTCGACGAGGGAGTTAGCCACGTTATACAAATACTCCCGGTCATTAGGCGGCAGGCTGTCGCCGACCACCCTGAGAGCCTGTGCGGCCAGCTCAGCGTCCATTTCCTTAGCCTGTCCGGTTAGATATTTGTGACAGCAATAATACAAGAGACTCGAAAATCAAAAAGATCCGGGGACTCACATTAACATAGGCCTGTACGGTGCTTTCCATGTAAGCAAGCTCCGTATCGCGATTAACGTGAAGATAGTCGAGTGCCTCGCCAAGGTCAATCCCATCGAGTGCCATGTCCCGCAGCATGGCATTGAAGCGGTGGCGCGCAATCGTGAGCAGCTTGGCCCGGTAGCCCGATCTTTCCGTCGGGTAGTACTTGATGCAGTAGCTAAACTTTTCGGCCACATGATCGTCCGACCGCTGGCCCTCGGGCAGCCCGAAATATTTGTACGCGGACACGGCGTCGTTGCCCGCACTGGCCGGCCGCGCGTCTTCCGTCAGCGACATTTTCTTGGCCATTTCCAACTCGTAGTCGTCCTGGTTACCCGTAAATGTCTGCAGGCTGCCATTATTGGCGATCTGGTCGGCCACCGACTGGATGCGTGCAATCAGGTCGTCGCAGTTGCACCCATTGGCCAGTCGCTCCGTTGCTTTGAAAAAGCGCAGCTCGTCCTGTGGGCACGTCTGGGTCTGGCAGCGGAAGGCCCACCAAAAGATGGACTCGTGCATGTTGGGCAGCAGGCCCAGGCAGGCATAGTCGTCGGCACTGCCGGTAGATGGCGACGTTGGGTAGTCGGCAAAGTCGAGCGCATTGGTGATGAAGCTGATGGCGGCGTTGGGCCGCAGCGTCTGGCTCTCGCGGCCCAGGACCGTCTCGATCTCACTCTTAATGTCCTGGTAAAAGGCAAGCGGCGATCCGGGCTGTGTTGGGCGCGTAATCTCGGGCGACGGCACGCGCCACGACCGCTTATCGCCCTCGACGACCTCGGTGAAGCCGAGAAAGGTAAACAGCTTCTGGGCTTCGGGGCCGCTGCCAAACTGGATGCAAAACTTCTTGTTACGCTGGTCAATCTTGCGGTCCGTGTCGAGGGGATGGCCGGACGCGTCGTGCTTGGCCTCGACAATGTCCCGCATGTAGAAGCGAAGGAAGACGAGCGCATCGGGCTTGATGTTGGCAACGTCTGCGAACCTAGCGGGGTCCGTCTCCAGGGCTTCCCTTCGCCGCTCCAGGATCTTGTCCTTGTCATCGAGCACGGACAGGTACTCGTCGGTCAGGCGGGGGCCCGAGACCTCAATGGCAACCCTGAACGGGCACTTGACGGCCGAGCAGACAAACGTCGAGCTTCCGAGAAACGGGTAGAACTTGGTGTCGATGCTGCTCTGGCAGTGCGTCTCGTTCTCGACGGGCAGCAGGTGGTGGAACGGGTCGTCTTGGTTCTTGCGCGTGAGGCCACACAGCCGGCTGCTGGCATCGCTGACCCTGCTGGGCAGCGAGCGCCAGATGTAAAAGGTAAAGTGATGGCGGCAGTTCTGGCAGACACACGAGTACACCTCGTCACACGGGCTGCCGTCGGCCTTTTTGTACGGCTCGCTGGAGCCTTCTTGGAAGCTTTGGTGGCCCTTGATCAAGAGAATGTGGCGCTTGTCCTCTGTGGCGGCGCTTTCATCGGCGGTGCAGCCGACCTTGCCGTTGCCAGTGTACAGCTTTCCCGTGAGAAAGTCTTCGAGCCATGTTGGGGCAAGTCGGCCGGCTTTTTGTGTTAGCATGATGCAATGTACACCACGTACACTGGGATAAAAGACATACGTGTGAGAACAGGTGCCCCGGACGCTTCATGAGGCGACTCCTCGACAAAGGGCGGCGGCACCAGTCCCTGTGACCTCGTCGCCGGGTAGTATGGCGTATTCATGACTGCTCGTATTAGCTTGCGTTTCCTGCCGTCGAGGGCCCTTCTGGCAAAGTAGACGAGCTGTGCTGTCTCTGGGAGCGCCATGGCGGAGGTGGAGCGAGGGTTGGACAGCATTGTGCATGAAGCCAAGGCTGGGTGCAGGGAGAGGCAGGGTAGGGGATGAGAAGGCTTGTCGTAGGCGATGGGGGTATGGGTAGGGTATGGTGTTGTCCAGGCAGATGCATAAGAAAGCCTCAGACTAAGACATCAAACAGAGAAGGGAGATATAGACAATAGAGCTATAGAAGAGGCAACAAGCACATGCAAGAGGCAACACATGCAAGCAGACGCCATGGCAGATGACAACTGCCGTATGCTACAGTGCAGGTGGCGTGGAGGGCATAATAGCGACCTACCTGCTCAGTATCGTCGACACGACAAGCCGGGGGCGGGCAAGCTGCAGGCAGCCGCAGAGTGCAACAGGCCTACTCAGTAGGTATCGAGAAAGAAGCGATATCAGGACGACGGCCGGTCCACTCCACACTCGCTAGCTAGTCGGTAGCTCTCTGGTGTGGTTGCCGTCTCCTCTTTATTTTTGACGGCTGCCTGGAGATGAGAAGACGGGATGCTGCCGAGCCGCTTCCTCCAAGCAGTGCGACCAGTGATGTCTGGCTTTGGGCTTTGAGCTTTGAGCTTTGGGCCAGTCACATAGGTCCGATCAGCTGCTGCAGATCAACCGGTATCGTGGAGGTCTGAGAGTCGATGAGGTCGTGTTGCAGCAGGAAGAGGCTGCTAAACGTGGACGACTCAACAATAGTCGTTGGTCGTTTTATAGAAATAAAAAGCTGCCGTTAATATTGTCGTAAACGTATCGCTGCCAATATAAATATGCATAGGGGCGAGACGGGGCGAGCTGTCGTCGTGTTGCACGTCGAGGAAGGGAACGAGGCGAGAAGCCTTCGTGAGGACAGTATTCGTTTTGGATGGCGTGCCGGTAATGTATGTAATCAGAACTGCTGCAATGCACCTTCCTCATAGATCGTTGGGTCGTGGACGACGTAAATGGGAAGGAACGATCGATATGCTGACGCTGACGCAGCCTTGCCTTGCCGCCACGGATAATTCGTTGCTGCCTCGCGATGAGGGGGAGTTCACCTAGCTGCCGTGGAGCCCACACCACACGGAAGGAGCTAGAGTGGGTTGTGCTATCCCAGTCGTATCCCGGCTAAGCACGTCACGTGCAGGGCCCGCCGTGCTTGGCCAATCAGCATGCCCACATACCAATCGGGGGTCCCTCAGCCGAACTTTCCCACTGGGGTTATTTCACGCTTTCTGGCCCAAACCTTGCCCGTTGGACCACCTCCTCTATTTTTGACCTTTCGACCTCTTCTCGTCGTCCTCCTCCCTTGCCTCTCTGCGCGCCCATTCTTCTCGCATCAACCTCGTCTCTGCGCCTCTCTTGTCGCATAGGCCTGAACAAACGATTTTTTTTACTCCAGCCACCCACCCCACGACCGAGACCCCCCCGGGAACCCCGGAAAACCTGACACGATGACAGGGCACGACGCCGGCGGCGAGGGCGACTCGTACAAGCCTCAGGATGCGCTGAGTGCGGGTGTTAAGGGCACTGCCGTGGTGGGCGGTGCCGGTTTCTTCCTGTCGGCGCTGCAGAACTCGCTGCAGAAGCGCAATTATGGCGCCTGGGGCGTGCTCACGCGGACGGGCGGCACAGTGGCGTCGTTTGGTTAGTCGCCGTTGACCTTGCTTGTAGGACTTCTGTCTCTAACAGTCTAGCTGCCGTCGGTGGTGTGTTTGAGTTTACGCGGGTGTGCTCGGCCAACCTGCGCCGGAAGAACGACGCGTACAACACGGCGATTAGTGGTTTCCTGGCGGGTGCCACCTTTGGCCTTTCGTGTATGTCTGATTCCTTGTTCGTTTGTCTATTCTCCTACTAATCGCACCACGTGCAGCCGGCAAGATGCCGCGGATAGTCGGCATGGGTGCCTTCACGTCGGCCGTGCTGTTTGTGTTTGACTTTACCGGCGGCCGGTTAACGGGCTGGGGCAAGGACAAGGACCGCGACGAGTTCGAGTACAAGGAGGCGTACCGCAAGAACCGGAGGCAGTCGGGCGAGGAGACGATTGCGCAGCTGGGCGACGGCCGCGGCGGCTGCATCCACTCGCCCAACTACGAGGCGGTGCGTGCCGAGCGGTTGAAGGCGGCCTACGGCATTGAGGTCAAGACGTTGTCTGCCGATCCCAACGCGGCATAAGCACGACAGCACGACGAGGAGAGTTCTGGAGAGACCAGAGAGATGATGGGTTGACGTCCGAGCGAGAGAGCGGTCATAACCCGCGACTGATTATTTGTATATACGCACTGGTCTTCAAGGAAGACGAGACGCAGAGACATCTGGTGAGTTTCTTCTTTCTTTTTTCTTTCTTTTCTCCTCTCTCCCTTCTTTCTCTTCCTCTCTTCTTCCCTTTTTTCCCCCCTCCGCCAGCGCTGTGATGAAACCTTAGCTTCAGAGGCTGTTTCTGAAATTTCTTTATGATTAAACAAATTTCTATACATTGTTCTTTTCTGAGCACTGGCTTTTTTCCCTTCTTTCTTTTTACCGTCTCTTGGAATTGCTCGCTAACAGACGTTCAGTGTCTGAATATCATTATTGAATTGCATTGTGCCTGCAAATCGTGAAGTCAAACTGATCATAGCCACATTGAACATGTCCTATATCACGCTCATACAAGCGTCTTTGGAAGACGAGACCTGGACATGGTATGGTAAGTCTCTCTTCCTTCTATATTGCATTCTCCTTCCTCCTTTCCTCTCCCTCCACCAGGTGCTATGATGAAACTTAGCTTCAGAGGCTGTTTCTGAAATTTCTTTATGATTAAACAAATTTCTATTTACATTGTTCTTTTCTGAGCACCTGATTTTCTCCCTTGTTTCTGTCTTGGTCTTCAAAGTACCTTGCTAACATCATCGGCAGTGTCTTGATATTACCATTGTATTGATCTTCAAACTGAAATCGTATCAAATTAATTTTATGCATAAAACTCCATCCATCATAACTCGTAAATCAACTACAGCGTCTTGATCGACTGAAAGAACGGATTGGCCCGCAGCTTCTCGTCGCCGGCCACCAGCTCCCGCAGCTTGGCCACCATGTCGTCTCGGCTCGGTGCCTTGCTGCCATCGCCGCCAGCCGCAGCCACCTCCGCACGCCACTGCAGCAGCACGTTCTTCAGCAGCGCGCTGCCCTGCTCGACGTCCTCTTTGCTGTAGTGCGTGCCGAGCAGCGACGCCTCGTCGTGCTTTGTGGTGAAATCCTCGAGCTCGTCGGCCTTGCGCTTGGCCATGCGCACGACCTTGTCGGGGAACCGCACGAGCTCGGCGACGTGGATGCCAAAGCTCTGGTCGCAGACGCCAGGCTCGACCTTGTAGAGGAGTGTGACCTGTCGTTGGGCGTCTGCAGAAGAGTCCTTTTCCGTGTCTGACTCGGCACTGCCCCCAATATGGGCCGTCACGTGCAGGTTGGCCACTTGGGGGTACTTGTCGGCGAGCGCCGTCAGCTCGTGGAAATGCGTCGCAAACAGCGCAAAGCAGCCAATCTCCTGCACAATGTGCTCGGAAATGGCCCACGCGAGCCCGAACCCGTCGTACGTCGACGTGCCGCGGCCGAGCTCGTCAATGATGATCAGGGACTCGCTCGTGGCCGTTTTTAAAATGTTGGCCGTCTCGAGCATCTCGGCCATGAACGTCGACACGCCCTTCAGCTGCGAGTCGCTGGCGCCGACGCGCGCCAGCACGGCGTCAAACACGGTCAGCTCGGCGGCGTCGCACGGCACAAAGCTGCCCATTTGCGCCATGAGCGCAATGACGCCAATCTGGCGAATGTACGTCGACTTGCCGCCCATGTTGGGGCCCGTAATAATCAAAAAGGCGCCGTCGGTCCGGTCGAGGGTCACGTCATTCGTGATAAACTGCACGTCGTCCTGCACCTCGAGGCACGGGTGACGCGCGCCGCGCAGCACCGTGCGACCCGTGGGGCTGCCGCGCGCGTGAATGGTCGGCCGCACATAGGCGACGGGCGCGTGGACGGCGGCGTGGGCCAGCGACACGACAACGTCCAAGTGGCCCAGCACGCCGGCGAGGCGCTCGAGCACGGGGCTGTAGGAGGCGGCGACGCCGACGACCTCGGCGACGAGGCTGCTCTGGGTGCGGTTGTAGTTGTGCGACAGCTGGTCAAACTCGCGGCGCAGGGCCTGCAGTTCTTTCGTGGTGAAATAGACGCCGTTCTTTTGCGTCGAGCACTCTTGGTAGTGCGCCTGGTTGCGGATGCAGCCGGCCTCGGTGCGCGTCAGCCGCATGCACCAGCCGTGCACCTTGTGGTTCTCCAGGAATATTTTTTTGTCGCGCTCCTGGCCCAGGTCGCGCGCGGCCTCGCCAAAGGCCCGGTCCATGTCGGCGCGCAGGCGGTCGAGCTTCCTGCGGATGATGCGCAGGCTGTCGTCAAACTCGGGCTTGATAATGTACTCGTGGTTGTCGAGGGCGTCCAGGTCCACCGTGGTCTCGACCATCTCGGCCAGCTTGGCCAGGCTGGCCGCCAGCGTGCGCAGCTGGTCCGTGTAGGCGGCGTCGAGCGGCACGCGGTACGCGTCGTCCATGACGGCCTCGAGCGACGCCACAAACCCGGGCAGCCGAATGACCACCTGGTACGCGCGCACGACGTCCTCGAGCGTCGCTTTGCCCCTCTGGAACCGCTTGGCCAGCCGGTGCAGGTCCGGCACGGCGCGCAGGTGCTCTTCTTGCATGGTCTGGCGCAGCTCCGTGTCCTGGACAAAGGCCTCGACGAGCTGCTGGCGTTGTTCGATGGCATCTCTGCTCATCAGCGGCTGCTTGAGCCACTGGGCCAGCAGTCGACCCCCGAGCGGCGTCTTGCAGTGGTTGAGCAGGCCGTACAGCGACATGGTCTTGCTGCCGTCGCGCGCCCCCGGCATCAGGTTGAGCGCCTTGACGGCGGCCGCGTCCAGCTTCATGTACTGCGACAGGTCGTGCTGGTACAGCTGGTACTGCCCGAAATTGCTCGGGTCGTGCAGCACGCCCAGGTACCGGATCAGCGCCGCCGCCGCGCCCAGCGCCAGCTTGAGCTCCGACTGCTGCGGCAGCAGCAGCGCCATGTTGTTGCTGTTGGTGGTGCTGCTGCTGCCGCCGTTGGTGCGATCGTCCTTGAGCAGCCGCGCCAGGTCCTGCTCAATGTCCTTGGTGGCAAACTCGGTCCCGGACCGCTCGGCCATGGCCACGCCGCAGTTTTCAATAATCTGCTTGAGCTTGGCCAGCTCGGGGTCTTTGGCGCCGGCGTCGGCCTTGTCGACCTGCACAATGCACTCGCGCACGCCCAGCTGGATCAGCAGCGCCTCAAAGTTGCTGTACTGGTCATTGTCGAGAAACTCGCTGACGCCCAGCTCGCGCACCGTCGCGTCCGCAAAACACACGCCCACCGTGCGGCCCTCGCTCGCGCGCGACGACAGCTTCACCGCCAGGATCATCGGCGCATTGTCAAACTGGCCCAGCTCGTCCTCGACGTCCTGCAGGTTGCCCGGAGACGCCTGCTTGGCCACCTTCCAGTTCATGCGGCCGCCCGCGCTCGCGTAAATCTCGACACGCTTGCCCAGCTTCAGCAGGGCCTCGCGCAGGAATTGCCGGAACACGGTCACCGTCATGGTCACCGACGGTAGACCGGTATGGTCGTTGCGGCCCAGCTGGCGCACGACCGACGTCGTCTTGTAGACGGTGCGCGCAATGAAATTGGCATCTTCGCCGTGGGCCGTGTACCAGTCGTTGCGGTCAAAGATGCGGATGGTGTCGGCGTCGACGGCGGGCAGCGACTTGAAGTAGCGGATGAAGCCATGCTCGTCGTCGACCTTGAGTTCTGGTCGTGAGGACATGATGGCGGTTGATGGTAGTTGTCTTGATTGTTAGTGTTGAGACGATCAACGGTGGACGATGAGGAGATGGAAAGGAGACGCGTCAAAGCCATTAACGCGTGTGGCAACGCGTGACAGTGCCAATAGCGGCGCGTAGTGTACATCAGCGCTAAATTTGACATCCACGCTAAGTGCACATGCCTGTCAAGGTGGGAGCTAAATCCCACCGCCAGAAGCCTAGCATACGTACTCCGTAGTTTTACTGACAGCCAGGGTACAAAAAGTGCCGCCAGGTACAAACAGCCAAGAGGCACCACGGCATGCTTGTCCGACTGTCCCTGCGGCCGGCCTACATTCCCTCTTATGCCGTGCGCACCAACGTTCTAACCCGTCTGCTTTCCACACGCTACTGCTACAGTATGTCAGGGCTCTCATTCACTGCGATGCGGACACTAACAAGCCAGGCACTGTCGTGCAAAGAACGGCCCTGAGGCTGTATCAGGTCCACTTTAATTTGGGCGGGACTAGGCCTCTGAAAAATCGAACCTCTCTCGACGGCAGGACGACGACGTCGGCACACAAACACACAATGACAGACGCAATACCACCAGACGCTGCCGTCGAGGCTACCGCGGCCGACAACAGCAGCAATGCGCCGGTCGACGCAACTGCTCCTACCGGCGCTACTGCCGCCACCCCCTCCTCCGGCCTCACGCCGGCCACACCAATGTCCAAGAACCAGCAGAAGAAACTCAAGCGCCAGCAGCAGTGGGAGGACGCGCGCGACGACCGCAAGCGGAAACGAAAGGAGAAGCGGCAGGTCAAGCTGGCCGTGAAGCGCGCGCAGAAAGCGGAGGCCAGCAACGAAGCCGCTGCCGGCGACGAAGTTTCATCCACGCCGCCCAAACAGCACATCCTCGTCCCCGTCAGCCTCGTGTTTGACTGCGACTTTGAGTCCCTCATGACCGAGTCCGAGCTCATCTCGCTGTCGGGCCAGCTGACGCGGTCGTACGCGGCCGCCCGCGCCGCCGCCCACACGACGCGCATCTACGTCAGCTCGTGGGTGCCGGGCAGCAAGATGCGCACGCGCTACGAGACGCTGCTGACGAACCAGCACACGCGGTGGAAGAATGTGTTTTTTTTAGAGGATGATTTCCAAGAGGCCGGGCGGCAGGCCAGCACGGCGATGCGGGGGGAAGGGGGTGGCGAGGTGGTGGCGAGTCTGCAAGAAGCAGAGAAATCTCCGGAGACGGTCCATGAAGACGAAGTCGACTGCCAACAAGATCTGGTCTACCTCACGTCGGACTCCCCCCACACGCTCACCCACCTCTCGCCCTACACGAGCTACGTCATTGGCGGCATCGTCGACAAGAACCGCGAAAAGGGCCTGTGCTACCGGCGCGCGACGGAGCGGCGCGTGCGCACGGCCAAGCTGCCGATTGGCGAGTACATGGTCATGGCGAGCCGGCAGGTGCTGACGACGAACCAGGTGGTGGAGATTATGCTGGCGTGGCTGGCGACGGGCGACTGGGCGACGGCGTTTGCAAAAGTGATTCCGAAGCGGAAAGGCGGGCAGCTGAGGGGGGCCGGTGGTGGAAGCGAGCAAGGCGAGCAGGCTGTGAGTGAGAAGGACGGTAGTGAGGCAGTCAGGGAGGGTGTCGACGAGAAAGATGCCAGCGACAAGGACGAGGGCGAGGATATAGAGCAAGACAAAGAGAACACAACAGCCGAGCAAGTCGAGACAGCATCATAGCTGATTAATATCAAAGATTTATATTTGCCAAGATAACTAACGCCAGACATCAACCATCAGATCTCGATCCCTAAAACTCCATTCCCTCCCGCTCCCGCTTCACCTTGACGTCCTTTTCGTCCCGCATCAGCCCCAGCACAAACGTCCGGAACTGCTCAATGTACGGCCGCAGACTCGTCTTTTCCCAGTCCTGCAGCTTCTTGTCCTCTGGCTTTGCCTTGTTCTCGTCATCTTCCTCCTCCCCCTTCGCCTCCCCCTCCCACGTGTCAATCTCGTGCAACAGCTGCTGCACCGTCGGCACCGCCAGCGGATCAAACGAACCCGGCTGCCGCACGTCAATCGGCACACACACCCGCCCCGTCCCCGGGTGCACCACAAACGGACTCTTGAGCAAGTGATTCAGCTTCTTGGAGACACCCGCGTCCAGCCGCGGGTACGTGTACTCGAGCACAATGTCCTGCTTCGCCTCCAGCAGCGCCTTCTTGTCCAGCCCCTTTATGCTGCCCGTCTTGGCCACGGCGTCAATGTCGGCCCATTTCAGCGTCGACGACCGCCCCGGCGCCGCCTCCCACCGTTTGCGCAGCGCCTCCTGCAGCTGCCGGTCCGGCAGCAGCGCCAGCAGCTTGTCGGCGCGCGCGGGTGTGTCCCAAGGGTCTTGGTCGCGCAGCACGTCTTCCTGGAAATGCGCGCGCAGCAGCGTCAGGCTGCGGGCCAGATGCGGGTGCAAGGGGCGACGCACATTGACGCGCTTGCCGCCGTGGCTGCCGCCGCGCAGCAGCTCCAGGT
This sequence comes from Ophiostoma montium, assembly GCA_029299015.1. Taxonomy (NCBI): domain Eukaryota; kingdom Fungi; phylum Ascomycota; class Sordariomycetes; order Ophiostomatales; family Ophiostomataceae; genus Ophiostoma; species Ophiostoma montium. The sequence continues at coordinate 216,436 of JANSMC010000001.1, forward strand.
AGCCGACAATGGCCTTGCGGCGCTGGTCGTCGAGGGCGCGCGCACGCTTGTCGCACACCCACGCGTGGGCACCGCGGCGGCCCGAGTACACCCACAGGATGTGCTTGAAGCCGAAATCGTCGCGCAGCGCCACGTCAATGACCTCGACGGCCATGGTGATGAACTGCCAGCACCGGTGGCAGATATTGGCCTTGTCGCAGCACGTGCGGATGTCGTCGTAGTCTGTCAGATCAATATCAAAGCACAGCTCTTTGCTCAGCGGCTTAAAGGCCGCGGGGCTCAGCAGCTTGCGGTCGACCGGGTTGGCCGTGTAGACGGGGCCAATCTCGAACCGCGACGGCATCAGCCGCAGCACGTCCTTGCGCAGGGCGTCGGCGTCGCGGAACGCCTGGTAGCGCAGGTACGCGTCGTTTTGCAGCGTAAAGGCAAACTCGCGGTGGGCAAAGTCGTTGGTCGACGTCGGGCTGTGGCTGAGCCACTGGAACAAAGGTCGCCAGGGGAACAGCCGCTGGTAGAACAGCCGCATGACGCCCGGGTCCGACGCCTTGAGCGTCAGCACGTCGCTCGCCGAGAACTCGGCATTGGCCAGACCCTGCATGAGCTCGTCGTCGGCAGCGTCGTCATCGTCGTCGTCAAATAAATTCTCGAGATTGGCCGGGCCACCCTCAATCTTAGCCACAATGGCGTCGTCGGTCGCAGCGTCTTCCTTTTTGACACTGGCCGGCTCAACTGCCGCCGTTGCCTCGCTCATCTCCATGTCGACGTCAATGTCAATGTCGTCCATGTCGCCAAACTCGTCCACGTCGTCCACGTCGTCCACGTCGCCGACCCTTGGCGGGCTCGACGGCGGTTCCATCTTGAGGGGTTGCGGTGCTGTTGTTTGTGTGTCTGTGGCTGTTGGAGTTGGTGTTGCCGTGGCTTCTGTCCCTGTCTCTGTCTGGGTGGTTTCTGGCTCTGCCTCCGTCTCGGTGGCCATGGCTTCTGTAGTTGTGGCTTCTGCCTCGGCCTCTGCTGCTGTCTCTTCTGCTGTCTCTTCTGCTGCCTCTGCTGCTGCGGCGGGCGTGTCTTCCATGGTGGCGTCCTGCGCCGGCGACGCGGGATCGGGCACAGCGTGAGGCATTGTGGCGAGGAGTAGTTCAAAAGGATATGTCGGTGTATTCGGTAGATTGTAGCAGAAACGCAAAAAGCACAAACGTGTCGTTGATCGACCAGGTCCCTCTTTCCTACTCCGTACGTAAAACGCGAAGTCGACGCGTAAAGCCGTTCTCCACTCACACTACGATAGAGTTTACCCACACACTACTGAGTACTCGTAGGTGTTTTACAAGCACTGTTTACACTGTGGCTAGATCGACCACTACCAATTGATCACCACCAATCGCATTATATTATTCAGTCACACGTACTCAAAGACAATTGGGAGAAATGCTGATATTTGTTTATATCTTACATTACTGACGACACATCCTCAACAGAGTCCTACTTTCTCCCCTCTTTGAGAGATCAAACAACTTTTTTCAAAACACCAAAAAAATACACCACCGTAAACCCCAAGAAGAAGAAGAAGAAGAGAAAAAAAGACAACGACTACACCAAAACGCTTACGAGCACTGCGTAATGGTCACGGCAACCGACGACTCGGTGGGCGTCGCAGTGGCCGACGCAGCAGCCGTCACACCAGCAGCGCCGCCGACCAGGATGCTGTTAAAGGCATCGGCGGCAGCCTGGTTCTGCGTGGTGGCAACAGCGGCAGCCGACGCGCTCGTGCACGAGGCCTGGACGTCGGCGGGGGCGCTGCACGACGAGCCCAGGCGCTGGCAGATGAAGCCGGCAATGACGGCAATGTTCAGGGCCGAGCCGTGGTTGTAGTCGGTCTGGTCCTCAGCGATGAACGCATCCGTGGTGCGGCCGTCCAGGCCCGACTTGAACAGGATCGTGGGGTTGCCGCAGCTGCCAAAGTCAGCAGCACGGCGAGCCAGGGGCAGCGGGTTGGCAGCCAGGTTGCGGCGGGCCAGCGAGGTGGCCTCGGACGCGGGCACGGTCGTGACAACAGTGCTGCACGAGGTGCCCGTGGAGGCAGCAGCGGGGGCGGCGGCAGAGGCGGCGGCGGCACCAGCAGTGACCGTGGTCATGACAGTGACGGTCGAGCGGACGCAGTCGGTCTGCGAGGAAGCAGCAGCAGCAGCCGAAGTGGCAGCAGCAGCGGCCGAGGTGACGGCAGCCGAAGTAGCAGCAGCCGAAGTGGCAGCCGCACCAGAAGCAGCAGCGGCGCCCGTGGCGACGGCCAGCTTGGCGAAATCAACGTCAGTGGCGCTGATCACACCGGTGCCCGTGAACGTAGGCGTGACGCCCTGGATGGCGGCGCTGATCTCAGCCTCGGTGGCGTCGAGCACCAGCTTGCCCTGCGTGAAGATGCAGCCCGGCTCGTCGTCGGCCGTGTCGCACGAGTTGCCGGCGGCCGTCGGGTCGCCAATGGTGCCGGGGGCAAAAGTGCCGCTCTCGAGGGCCAGGAGAGGGTCGGCGCCAATGCCGGCGAGCACCTTGGCCAGGGCCAGGGTGACGCCCTTGTTGACGGTGGCGGCGTTGGGCGACGCAGGGTCCTGGTGCTGCGTCAGGGCCGCAATCTCGGGGTTGGTGGCCGTCTCGTTGCAGATGACACTGGCCGTGCCGACGCTGCCCGTGTTGCGCTCAATCGCGCGGTACATGAGCGCACCGACCATGCCGGGCAGGTCACCGGCCTTCTTGGCGTTGGTAAAGGCCTGGTCGGCCGTCTCCTGCTGCAAGCAGTCGGTGTTGGTGACGGCGCCGGCACCCGTCTTGGCGGCGGCGTTGCCCAGCAGACCGAAAATGGGATCCTGGATCTTCTTGGGGTTGTCCAGGTTGAGGGCCGTGCGCGTGAGGTCGACAAACTTGTTGTGCGAGTGCTCCTGGGGCACCTCACGGGCAATCAGGGCAGCAGGGGCCGACGAGGGAGCGGCGTGGACGAGGCCGAGGCCAGCAATGAGAACGGCAGAGTACTTCATGATGATGGTTAAGGGGGTTTTGAAAAAGAACTAAGAAAGTTGTTTGGAGGGAGTAAAAAAGAGTGGAATAAAAAATGAAAAATGAAAATGAAAGATTGAGTTGATTTTGATTTTTCAAAGATTGGAAGGACCGGCCAAGAATCAAGAGAAGGGAAACGGTTCGCAGAACCTGTAGAGAAGAAAAAGAGAAAAGAAAGTGAAGGACTGAGCTGGAAAGTTGGAAAAGACTGTGTGGTGAGAAGAGAGAAAGAAAAGAAACAGGATGGGATGGGACGAGACCGGCCTTTTATATAGATTCGTGCCGAGGGGACTACGAGTACGACGGCGCCCACGGCACCCACGGCACCCAACGGCGCATTGCGGCTGTAGATCGAGTTTGGTCATCATGAGGGTCCTTGGCATCCAGAGTACGACGTGAATCGTCTGAACATGGATCGATAAATCGCGTGGAGAGGGGGAGAAGGGGGCTCCAGGAGAGTGTCAAGGAGCCAGACGGGGTCCAGACGGAGTCGGTTTGAAGTGGGGCATCGGCATCAAACCGTTTGACAGGTACGTTTTGACAGCGCAGACAGCGCTATACTCAGTAGAAGACAGCACTACTCAGTAGGGCGTTTGTGCGTAACACCAAGCGCCAGGCCCGGTGCCTGGTCCGTTCGTGAAACGGCTCGGCAAAGCGAAGACGGAAAGAGGACGAGACCGCTCCTTCCATTTTCTACATGATGGGGTCGCTTGCGTTCTGACACAACGCTGGACCATGCCCGGGTCCTCCTCCTGCTCCTGCCTCCTTCCGCATTGGTAACGACTATGGATACGCCGAATGTTCTTTTCTGAATTAACGTTTGCCTGGGAGGTACAAAGTACGGTGTACGAGTACAAAGTACGGAATTCGAGTAGGTACTCCACCCATGCCAGTTCGTCCGCATCGCATCACCGTGACGTACAGCGTGTCTGCTAGCGACCCGCTCTGCAGCAGCATACGGAGTGCGAGTACGATACGAATACTCAGTACTCCGTGCTGTTCAAGCAGTGGCCTTGGCGGTGACATACGTAGAGACTCAATTCTGCATTCAATGGCTTCGTTTTGATAAACAACAAAATGTCCCGACAAACCCGGCGATCTCCTCAAGGACTCAACTGGATAATGTCATGACTTTCTCGTACATCGGATGGCTGCTGTGGTCGTCCCTGCTGGCGAGTCTCTTGCTGTGGGCGGGTCAACAAGCTTTGAGGCTCTCGCGCCGGCACTAACGACGCGCTAAGCATGACAGTCGACAGGGAACAGGAAAAAAGGGACAAGGGGCCAGCCAGCCCGAGACGTCACAAACCCCTGGTCGTGTTCGAGACGGCAATGCTCGGGGCTGGTTTTGTGTTTTTTTTTTTTCTCTATTGCGTACTGAGTACTCGTATTCTTTCGGAGTTTGCTCTGTTTTCGATCTTCGTATGTCGTGCTATGATCATTCATTCTGGGTCGTCTCGTATCATCTGACCCGTCCCATCCCATCACCCTCGAGAGCATCATCCCATCTACTCCTACTCAGTACTCGTACTCCGTACCAGACTCCGTAGCCCGGCGGAGAGCTCTCATCCCTTTCCCATAAACAAAACCCCACCTCGCACACCGCCGATCCATCCATATTTGCTCTGTTAAAGACCCTCTCCGTGACGATATGACTGTAACCAGTCGTTGGGGTGCACGTGTTTTCCGTGTCTTCCTATCTTGCTCCAATCTGCCTAGTAAACGCTAATAACACTCGACAATAGTTCTCTGTAATATATCGTGTAAATTCACCAAATATCTGGTCTTGAAAGATAGACAAATGACTTATATTTCAATATGAATGAATATGAAGAAAAGGAAAAGAAAAAGAAAAGGAAAAAAACACCATCCTATGAGTAAGAAGCAGATTTGAATATTAGCCAAAATTTACCAAAACAATTTTAAGGCGAACGTCAAAAGTGAAAAGCAAACTGAAAATTCGAAATCAATTTGGAAAATAAAAATGAAAATGAAAATGAAAATAATATAATAAAAGAGACAGCGCCATAAAATACAAGATTGGTCAAGAAATCCAACAAAAAAGCCTACTCTCTACCTAACTAGCCACACCACTATCTAAACTATAATATCCCATCGCGTATCTAATAGACCATCCAAACCACCTAGCTATAAACAACACGGACATCTCTAGACAACTGTGCCGTCATAGTCGATAACAGCCTGGCCGTTGCACTCGCTGCATCCTAGGATGCGGCGGTTCTCCTCGTCATACTCAACCCCGTACGGGATTTTCAACTTCCGTACCAGCGGCGCGCAGCGGACAGTCTCCTCGGGAATAAACGCAGCCTTGATAGAAGGCTCGTTCTCCTTTGGGACATGCGACTGAGCTGGCTACCCCTTTGCTTTGTTTAGCGTTTCTTTTCGGCCACTACCTTGATCGCCCGAAGGAGGCTTTGGCGGTCCTTTGGCGTCATCTTGCCTTAGAGCTCGGCTTCCAAGTGACCGAGCTTTTCGGCATGCTGCTGCTCGATCACCTTGTCATTCTCTTGGTTCTTCTCGTATTGCCGGCGCCCTTGGCTATGGTACACGAAGTGTGCCGTGCTCGAGTCCCATTGGTTTGTCCACACCCGGCAGCGCCCTGGCTCGCCCTCTTGGTACAGGTTTGAGTTGGCGACTAGCGGGTGTGCTATGATGGGAGGGTCGACGCCGATGAAAAGCCCCCATCTTTTCTGTGACAAAAATGCGGCTCTTGTCCGCGTGTTGCTGCTCGACTCACTCGTATACAACTAGAGTCGTAGTACGACAACTACTTGTGGTCACGCCGGCATCGGCATTTCTTCAAGACCACCCCCTTGCCGCTGATTATCACCTGCTCACCGCAGCCGGTGCACGACGCGATCCGGCTGCCGTCGTCCTGTACAGGCCCCCAATCGTAGGGATTCGCCAGGTCTTTCGCGAACGGTTCACATTCGTGGTCTCGGGGGAAGAATGCGCATTGGGAATAGGGCGCCTCCGCGCTCGCATTGTGCGGCTTGGCCAGCCGCTGTTTCGCTTGAGATAGGTTCTTGCGAATAGCCACACACGCGAAGTACTGAGTAGACCAGACTGGTCGAAAAGAAGCAAAAGCAGTGTAAACGACGTCGACGAGCAATCGAGAAGTAGAAAAACGACCAGGATGGATGGTGGCCCTCCCAGTCGCTCCTGCCGGTGTTTTGTTGGTACGAGTACTCGTAGCTGCCGCACCACACATACTCGTAATGGCTTTGGCTTGGATAGTTTGAGTTTGAGTGGAAGGGGCGTTTGCGTGAGAAAGAGGCGTCAGGTCAGGTAAAAAGGAAACGTGAAAAAAAAAAGGCGTCAGGCGTGAGCACGACGAGAACAAATAAAAGAGCAGCGAATAGCCGGTCCGTTTTCGTCGTACGTCACCCCAAAACGTAGGTCATGCAAATTTTTTTGGTCACACGCAAACGGAAAACCGACTTGGCATTGCCTCGAGAATGATGCCAGTGTGCGGGTAACAACAATGATACTCGTACAGAATGAGGACACAATGTGGGTGGAAGGCAATTTTTTGGTTGGGTGACTCATTTTGTTTGAAGGCCCCATTTTCCCCAGGCTGAGCGGGGCGTTTACTCAGTACGAGCTAAGGGTTACGGGGCTTGAGGCCAACCTACAGCTTGAGGCCAACCTAACACAGCCATGTCTGCATAAGCAGAATTGTGAAGGCCTCGTATTGTGCGTGTCGGTTGTCCGTTGCAAGACAGCTCAATAGTAAGAACAAAAGCGGAAGGAGCATCTTCCATATTATTATGCCCCTATCCCACAACCGGTCTGTCTGCATGCCCCATCTCCTCCATCCAACCCTTTGACCACTTTTCTCATCACGGAGACATACCAGCAACCTACTATGACCACCACGAAGACATACCAGCAACCTGCCATTTCCATCACAAAGGCACCCCATCAACCTGATAACCCGACCATGACGACGGACGCCCCAGCACTGCCGTTTGGCCTTGAGGATTGTCTGTTGCCGACGTCGCCGCCGCAAGAGCAGGCCATTGTGACAATCTTTGGCAACGCACTGCTGCCAAATGACCACGACAGCAAAATAAGCGCCCAGGAGGCGGCCATCGCCCTCGACAAGCTCTGCCCGCCCGTCGACTACCATGATGCCAACAACCAAGACGCGATCTCTGACTATGTGTGGGAGCTTTGTGACAATGTGCGGCTCATCTGCAGTTGCGTGCCCCACGACGCCGAGCACCCCGGTCAGGCCACCCTCATTGACATTCTCCTCGCGCTTCGCAACATCCCTCACGGCACAGTCAACAAGTATGGCAACGAATATCGGCTATGGAAAGACTTGCCATACTTTTACGAAATGATGGATATTCAGAGCGGCGGGCCTACCGGCCGCCAAATCACGCAAGAATCGATCGAGGGCTGGCACAACCAGAGTGCATTTACCGCGCGGTGTCTCGCAGCCGATCTGCCCGTGCCGATGGATCTTGGTGTGTATGCCTTGCTGCTCGCGCTGGAGGGCGAGGGCGAGATGAACCGCGATTACAAGAGGGACAAGCGATGCACCATATTGGCTGCCACCGCGTGGATGATCCACTGCGCCCCGATACTGCTTGACAAGGCCAAGGCAAACGACCTTCGCTATAAGGACGGCGCTGCCATCATGTACCCCGTCAACATAAGGGCCGGCGAGCTGTTCAAAGCGCACGAGCCGGATGCCAAACCCGGGCTGTCGGGGCCACGGTGGGATTTTTGGAAGAAGCAGTTTGAGGCACTGTTGCAACCGGACCAGGACGTGTCCGAGGACGTCCGCGCCGCGGTGGCACTGGCCTTGGAGAAGATGGCGCTGGCTGAGAAGAAGAAGGCCGAAGATGAGGCCGAGAGGTGGCGCCAGAATCTGCTGGAGTGCGAGGCGTTGGAGGCGCAAGCGATTGCCATGCAGCTGGAGGAGGAGGAAGCCGTTGCACTGGAGCTCGCTGAAGTGAAGGGCAGCACGAGGAGCATGCATAGAGGGGCAGTGGGCTTTGTTGGTGCTGTGTCCTCGGTTATTTTCTTTGGGGGGATGGTTTGTTTCTCGTATGCTTCGCGCACTTTATGACTATCTGCAATAGTTTTTCTACATATCTCAAAGTTGCATCCTACGAGTACAGCTGTACGAGCACTCCGTACGCACCATGATCTACGATACAATGGAGTACGGAGTAGACGCGATGTGGGAACTGTCACGTATGGCGTGAAATGAAGAAACTAGAATGAGATGAAAGAAGAAGAAGAAAAGCTAACTAGGGCCCGAAGGGCCTGGGGATCGGATATCCCCTCTCTGCAAAGTGGATGCCCAAAAGTGGGCCACAACAACACATGACCGCTCCTTCCTCCTAACAATGTGCCCCCCCTCGAAAAGCGCGCGACCCGCGGCGCGAAAATGTGGGAAGGAGAGGATTATGGAAATGAAAGATAATGATAGATAGTATTAGTATATAACGTAGACAATAGAAAAGATAAAACGATAACAAATTAAACTTTTAAAGCTATATTCTGCGCGGCTAGTATTAGATGTGGCGGTATATTGTATAATAGCCGCTATTCGTCAAAGGATTTGCCGAGGGACGGAAAGGTTAGGAGGAATTATTGTTGTCCGCGGAATGTCCTGACGCCGTCTAGTTCCGCTTCGGCGTTTGCGGGTTTAACCGGGTCGATTGCGGGCAAGCTACGGCCGAAAATATCGAAGACGGCGGGGACGAGGTATTGTATAAATACTACGTTATAGATGCGCTATATACGCGGGAGTTCGAGCCGGTACGCTAGTTTGCCGACTCTAGCGAGTACTCGGAATAGACTTACGTAGCGTAGACGAAACTTACCGAGCTTTTACGCGGATAGTTACGCTAGCCTTTTGTATAAGCGGAAGTAAATACGATCGTTTAGACTAAAGAACTTAGGTTTATATTTTTTATCGTAGTAAAACTTAGAAACGACTATAGCTTATACTATAACGTTAGCGGCTAGGCGTCGGAGTACGGAGGCGTCGGGCGTGTCTTAGGTAGGCGTGAGTAAGGATAAGGTATTACGTAGTCGGAATCCTAGGATAACTTCGTTCGGCGATTTCTGGGTAGCGGAGTATTTTTTGTTGTTATATTAGAACTAAAGAAATAGGAGATCGCGCGGCCAGAGGGAGACGTCGGGCAATCTTTGGATCGCCGGTCGGATAAATACTTGAATTATTTGGATCGTCTTTTTTATTTGTCCGTCGGTTTATGGGTAGTAGGTTATAGAGTAAAAGAGTTGCGTTTTAAACGTACGCTATATTTGCGTCTACATTATTAATAAAAACTTAGGGTCGCGGTCGGAAATGATTTTATAGGGCACGCCCTAATTAGAACGGAGTAAAGCGTTTAAAAACACGTTAGCCTATTATAGCGCGTCAAAGTATATCTATCCGGGAGATAAGACTATTTATTTAGAAAACCGGTCGACGAGTACTAAAACGGTATCGTTGTCGTCGTCGGCGCGCGGAAAACCTAGGAAAAAGTCGATAAAGACTAACACGTATAGGCCCGTCGGAATAGGTAGTAGTTACAAAACGCTGTAGGGTAAGTAGCGGGACGTTTAGTTAGTTTAATATATAGGGTATACGCGTACAAAATTGCGGTACAGGGTTTCGACTCGCGGGATAAAAAATTGCTAGACTAACGGTCGTAGGGCGTTTATACCGATATATCTTTATTCGTACGCCTTTACGAAAATAAAAAGCGTATACGCTCGCGGAATATATAGCCGTTAATCTTTTAGTACGTCGCGGTATACTAACTAACCGATAAACTTAAAGGGTAACGTAGTAACGTTCTATCCTAGTCGTATATTATTATACAGTACGGTTAAAGCTTTAGTAAAAAACGGATTAGAAGTATAGCCGGCGATAAGCTATTACTAAAAGTCGACGGATAAGAACGTTATACTAATTATTAAAGCGTAGTCAAGGCTATCGTCGTCGTCGTCTTTTCGCTAATACGCGGCCCAATATATCGCTTAAAGGATAGCGTTAAGGCCGCCTTCTACAGTCGTTAATATAACGTCGTTAGTCGAGGGTATCCGCGAAAAGGCGTCTAGGATAATATTAGTTTTACCCGACTTATAGAATACTTATAAGTCGAATTAGAATAAAAATTGTATAGCTTTTAAAAGGCGGAGGTTACGAACGTTAATAGATATAGTATTAATAATGTTAGGTTATTTAAGAAGTCCGACGATAGTAACGTAATCCGTTAGGACAATAACGGGTAAGGCGCGGCTACTCTCGAACTATATTCGGTATTTAGTCGTAACCTAGACTAGACTAAGAACCTTTATTTCGGTCGGCTAATATTTAGCCTTAGCGTCGAATAGCGTACGAGATAAGAAGGCGATAGACTAGACGGCGTATTTAGGCGGGGCGGTTAACGGCGATAAGAATTAAGGGTCGATATAGTAGACATGGGTACTAATACCGCGGCGGGACACGTCGACGTTTATATATAGCTTCAAGTCCGGGTCATAGTAATATAGGGCGCGGTTATCGACGATCGTTACCTTAATATTATTAAAAGCGGCTACGTCGGCCGGTAACGAATCTAGTTCGATATTAAATGTCTAACGTTACCGTTACTACTTATCCTTGTAAACTCGCGACGCTATCTATAAAAGTCGTATTTTACGATCTTATAGGCGGGCGATACGTTAGGCGAAATTTAGAATATTATATCGTAACTAAGTCGCCATCCTAATAAACGCTTCGAGCTTTTTTAGAGTTTTTAGGAAAGTTATCTTAACGACCGTTACTACGCGGTCGACGGTAAAAAATAAAGTAAAGCCGTTAATATATCGGCCGAGTACTTAGATACTAGGGAGGGCGATAAAACTTTTATCGGGTCCAATACTAACGTTCTTATCGCGGAAAATAGTAAAGAGCTAGCGGAGCTAGCGGTAATACGTCTCGAAGTCCGGGTCCGCCTATACTACGTCGTTATAATAAGCCTTAGCGCCCGCCTAGTATTATAAAAATCGGTCCATGTACCGCTACACATAGGCGTTAGACCCCTTATACCCCATAACAAAACAGTTAAAGGAGTATTGCCCCGCAACGGTATTAATAGTGAACATCTAGCGGGCGGAGGGATAGAGCCGCTACTAGTAGTAAAACGCTAACGCGTTAAAAATGCTAATGTGCTTGGCGCGGCGTGCGGCTATAACGGCTATTACTTCGTCCTGTATCGTTATTAGGTATAAATCGGGTAATGTTATACGGTTTAAGTCTTAGATATTAACGACTATTCGCCCCTTCTGGACGTCGCCCACCCGGCGCCACGCGACGAAGACAGGGAATACGAGCGGTATCAACCTCGTTATCTTAACTACCTTACCCTCGCAAAGCAGTCGCTGTATTATATCGTCGACAACAGCGGTACTCTTAGAGTTTAAAGGATAAATCCGGTTATATTTAAGAATTATCGTTTACTAGTTAAGGCGTAAAGCAACGCGGGCGAATTCGTTTTCCGGCTAGTTAACAAAACTAGTATTTCGAAAAACTACTTTAAACTTAAAGATTAAGTCGACTAGGCGGGTTGTACGGTTAGGGCGCGCGGGGTCGGTATAAATAGTAACGCCGGTAGGATATTTAATCGTATATACCTTATCGATATCGTACTAGAGTTCTAGAGGCGGCGTGTGCGTGGCGACGTAGGCGGCGTCGAGGACCTCGTCCTAGATATAGCCGACTTAAGTACCTAGTTAGAGTATTGTAGCCTGGGCGATACGGCGGCTCTTTTAGATTATAATCGGAAGTCTAGTAGTATTATAAATAGGTACGATTGCCGTAGCTAAGGTAGCTAAAAAAAAGAATATAGCGATTAGGAAATCCGATCGCGGCTTAAGTACTAGCTAGCCGAGGGTCTATAATAGTTAACGAATAGGAATAGAGGCGGAAAAGAACAGTAGTACAACGACCGTCTTAGTTACGTAGACTAGCGTATTTACGGGCCCCGCGCGGCGTAGCGCTTAAAAAAGTATATGTACGCCGTAAGAGGCGATAAGTAGCTTGTTTTAACTAAATTTAATATCTACTTGCTCCGGAACTAAGATATCGTTACTAAAAAGGAAATGTATATTAAGATTATCGACGATATAGACTCGACAAGTAAAGCAAACGAAGGCGGGTACGAAATCGTAGAGCCGAGTACCGAGGAAGTAGAGTTAGATACGTATAAATGAAGCGATTGTATAGTAGGCGTCTCCGATACCTCGAATAGTCTAAAGTTCCGGTAAGTTATGCTACTTTGTTTAAAGGAAGTGTTGTTACAAAAATGTTTTATCGGCGATCGTACGTAAGTAGCCGGTATCCGTATAGATTACGATTGTTTCGTTATTGCTAGGATTAAAATGTAACAAAACGCGTAAGTAAGTATACTTACGAACGGTAGTCCTATCCGAAAACGGACGGTCGGCGGCGTCGGAGTAAATTACGGGAAAAGCGGCGGAAGTAATTAGTACTAAAATTTTTAGGGAGTTAGACTCGCGAGCGATAAAAGTTACTCCCGGGGAGCTTTCGTTATTTAGTAGTTTTTTGGGTAGAGGCGCGTATTATTACGCGGCACGCCGTGTTTTGCTACTAGGTAACGGTATAAGGCGTTACGGCTATCGAACGATTATTCGTAAATACGGTAAGCCTTAGGGCGCGTCTAGCCGTTGGTAGTAAAGAAAACGGCGTCGTCGCCTTTCGGCGGGCGGTCGTCCCCGTCGTCGTTATCCGGGGGCTCGTCGCCCGTTAACGTACTATCGTCGTTATCGTAGGCTAATATAGCGTCGACGGTATTAAATACGCGTTAAGCTTACGGAACCGGCCGGTTTTACTAACGGCGGTCCTAAGCGGTAAACGGGTTAGCCGTACCGCGGCGTTACGGCTAGAATGTACCGCGGTATACCGGTGCTTACTCGGTATAAGCCGGGCGATTACTAGTCTCGTCGTTATCGGGTAACTACGGGCGGTACGGGGCGTGTAATAGGTAGTCCGGACGTACGGCGTACTATCCGCCGTATTATCCTACTAAACGCGGAGTATTAGCTACGCGGTAGTCGCGGTACTCGCGTTAACGAGGTAGAAAATGGTCGCGGTTAAGTAAAGCGGGCCGGGTTTAGGCTACGGCGCGGGCTACTTCGGCGGCGAGGTTTTTAACTACCGACTAATGATCGGCTACCGATTAAACGAACTCGTCTATCGTAGTATCCGTACGAGGTTTCGGGATACCGGTTTAGACGAAGCCGTTAAAAGCTTTGTAAACGGTTTATACCTAGCCGTTTTCGGGCAGGCTAATTATCGCGGCCTTAGACGTTACGGTATTAATAAATTAAAGGATGTCCTAGCCCTTAGCGACGTCGTTAAACGTTAGTTTTGCTGTACGGAGGAAGGCGTTAGCCTTCGAGAACGAATCCTTAAACCTTTCCGTTAGGCGAAAAGTTACGTCGGATAAGCGGCCTTACTCGAGGATAACGCGGTTACGGTTTTATAAGATATAAGAATACTATTGTAGGGCTATACCCTATAAGCACTAAGTCTACGACTTTATTACGGCGTCCTTAGAGTACTATCTAACTATTTGCTCGAGACGGCGTATAAAGTAGACGACGTTAGTATATATAAAAGTTTTTCCGTCGGAAATAAGCTTAGTATCGTCGGGATTAACGCGCGAAAGGTCGAAAAAGCCTATACGTTTAGGCTTTAAATAAAAGCCCTAGGATTAGTCTATCGCGGGCGAGGAGGGCGAGAGACTAACGGTTTGCGGGAGTTAGGAGGCTATAAGACGTTATAAGCGTAAAAAATTAAGTAGGTTTATATTCGTATAAGCGGCGGGGAGACCGAAGTCTTAGTCCGGGTCCGGTAGTAAGGGCGCCGACGTAGGAGCGGTACCGGGGTAACGGTCCGGCTGGCCGACGCTAGGAGCGTTGGGTGTGGATAGCGTTGGGCCGATAAGGCTAGACCCGGCGGCGTAGGAAGCGGTAGTCGGCGGCGATATGTTCGCGGGCGCTAGGGTTAGATTAACGTTTGTCTAGTAAGGCTCTAGGGTTACGTACGTCGGCGTCGGATGTTCCGTTCGAGGGTTCGAGCGAGTGGGTCCGGCGGGGTAGGAGGGGTCGTTTTATAGCTCTTACTATAAGCGGCGGTAGGCTTAAACGCGGTTACCTCGTCCTCGGCAGCGAAAATCGACGCGTATAGCAAGGGGCCTAATAGTGTCGTACGTACGAGGCGCCTAAGGTACTAGCGGTACGTTTGTAGGAGCTAACGTTACGGGGGGTATAACCGTAGTAGGGCGTGGCGTGGGTAACTCCGGGGAGTCGAAGGTATAGGCGCCGAGAATAGTAGGCGTAGCGGGGACTACGTTAAGCGTACGGTTAGTCGTGCAGGAGTCCCTCTAATTACGGATAATTGCTTCGAGGGTACGTTACTATAGCCAGGTCACGTTATACAATAGTAGATCGGCCGGAACGTTAAGTTGCGCGAGGTACTGGCGCTCGGAGGGTGTAAAACAACGGCGTAGGTGTAGGGCGACGGAGAGGAGTTGCGCGAGCGGTTCCTCGAGGTCGTATATAGGATAGGAAGGAAAAGGCTAGTATTATTAAGCTAGTACCGAGCGGGTTCGGCGGTTAGTGTTAAAAAAAAATTTCGGCTAGCTAGTAGTACAGAGGAGCTACTACCAAATGTCACGTATGGCGTGAAATAAAGAAACTAGAATGAGATGAAAGAAGAAGAAGAAAAGCTAACTAGGGCCCGAAGGGCCTAGGGATCGGATATCCCCTCTCTGCAAAGTGGATGCCCAAAAGTGGGCCATAACAATACATGACCGCTCCTTCCTCCTAACAGGAACCGTACAGCGTACGATAGACGCGCTTTACTCCGTACAGTACGAAGTACTCCGTACGAGTAATACGTACTCGTACTCAGTAGAGCGCCCCAGACCCACCTTAGCGTGGACTCGTTACGCGTAGTGCCACTTAAACTAGCAGACGCGTCGCGCGTTTCCCAAGGTCCTTCTGTCCTCACTACGAGGCCTCCTTACTACTTACTCGTACACACACCAGCCAGTCTTTTCTTACCATACACACAACCACATTTGTCCACTACGCACACCACACACGATGCTCGACACCGACAGGGCCGCGTACGAGGCCGAGGCACAGCAGCTCCGGCTGGCGCTCAAGGCGTGGGAGACGGCGTGGGCGCGCGAGCACGACGGCTCCAAGCCCAGCCGCGACGACATTCGGGGCAACGCCATTGCCAAGCAGTACACGGCGTACAACCGCGTGCGCGGCATTCTCGCGGGCAAGACGGCGCCGCCCGGAAAAGAGAGCAGCCGCGAGGCTCGAAGTCATCAACAGCAGCAACCGCAACAGCAACAAAAAAACCGGCCAAAGCGAAAGCCCGACGCCGATCCCGCGCCGTCGTCGACGACGACAACGACGACATCACTCGAAACACCGTCCAAGCGGCGTGCCGTCAGCCACCACGGGACCCCGACAGCAGCCGCAACAGCAGCGATCGAAACACCCGCCATCTCGCGCAAGCTCTTTAGCCCTGTTGTGCCCACGTCCATTGGACCCACGCCCCAGCGCGACGGCCGCGTGCTCGGCCTGTTTGACGTCCTCGCCGAGGAGCAGGACACGCAGGAGCGGCGGCGGCGGCAACAACAACAACAACAACAACAGCAGGGCATCGACGCCACGCCGTCGCGGCGCGACCCGACCGCGCCGCTGGGCACGACACCGCGCAAGCAGACTGTCGACGTCGCCAAGTATCCCTCGTCGGATATTGACGAAAGTGACAACGACGACTCCAACGCCCTGGCCAACATTCGCCGGCTCGGCCGCACGCCCATGTCCGCAGGCCGCCGCAACCTGCTCAACCACTTTACGGCGCCGCCGCCCAAGCCGCCCGCGTTTACGCCCAAGGGACGGAGCGGTGGCGTCGGTGGCGGAGGCGGCGGCGGCAGCGTCGGCCGCAGCGGTGGCGGCAGCGGCGCCCTGGGTACGACACCGCTCAAGGCGCGCAACGCCAACGCGCAGAATGCACAGGCGTCGTCGGCGGGGGCGACCGGCTTGTTTGCGACGCCCAGCAAGAACCGGTCGGCGCCCGTCGAGTTTGCGACGCCGGCGTTTTTGCGGCGCCAGACTTTTACTGCTGCAGAGCCCGCAGCGGCGGCCGTCGACGAAAACGGCGACGCCGTCATTGACGAAAGTGCCTATTTTTCGCCGCCCAGCAAGCTGCGGCTGCCGCGGAAACCGCTGGTGCGCGGGCTGAGCAGTGTGCTGGCGAGCCTGCGCAAGGCCGAGGACGACCGGCTGGACGAGGAGCTGGCGATTCTGCAGGAGCTGGAGGGCGAGGCCGACGGAGCAAGCAGCAACAAAGCGGCCGAACCTGCTGATGTTGTCAAAGACAGCCAGGTGGATCTGGAGCAGCAGCAGCTCGAGGAGATGGAGGCGCTGCTCGCCGACAGCAATGAAGGCGAGGCCCAGGGCGGCGGCAAGCGGTTGCTGGGCGGCTTTGACGACGAGGGCATGTACGACAGCGAGCCCGACGAGCAGGCCATGGACCGTGGACAGCCGCTGCGCGTGTACAAGAAAAAGGGCCAGAAGCGGACGACGCGGCTGGTCAACATGCGGCCTACGCGGACGAAGCGGGCAGTGGCGCCAGTGGAGAAGGACGAGGAGGAGGACGAGGGCGACGACACAGAGGATGTGGTGCCAGAGACGCAGGCGCGGGCCAGTGGGGACGAGGGCGGAGCCGACGAGCCCTACGAGCCCGACTGGTCAGACGACGAGGGCGCGGCGAAACCCAAGGCGACAAAACCCAAAGCCAAGAAGCCGACCGGCAAGACGACGAAGACGACGGAGAAGACGACGGACGACAACACGAAAGAAGGCACGGTCAAAAAGACGGCGCGCAAGGTCAACGAGCTGGCGCACGCCAATTTCAAGCGGCTCAAGCTCAAGAACACGGGCACCAAGGGCGGGCCGCGGTTCAACAGCAAGTTCCGGCGGCGGCGGTAGTCTTCATGCCTGTAATGACGTATTGCTGCATCTTGTATTATGTATCTACATAGCGTTATGAATAATGACAAGACATGGAAGCAAGCTGTCAGAAGTCAGTCATCCTCGGGTCCCACGACAGGTCAACCCAGACGATCTCGACAACGTACGGAGTACTCCGTACTTTGTAGAGATGTGTGCATGCAGACGGCGTAAAAATAGATTGCAGACGGGTCTGCAAAGCAGATCGATAACGTTGCATACGAGTACTCCGGGTTGAAAGATGGCGGAGTTGAAGCAATGGAAAGGAGGGCCGTTGCCAGGAGAACGGGATACGAGCCAGGGTTATGTCACCTTACGAGTACTGGTTAGGGTTACGGTGAAAGCCTCAGCAGGGCAGGGACGGGACTACGACATGGGGCTTGTGGTCGGTGCTCGACTTTGTTTCACGGTCGGCTGTCGTTGTATTAGTTTCAGTTGGTGATTTGCTTCGTAGAAACGGACTCTACGGGTGCGCTGTACGACACTGTAGTTGTACTCTGCATGTACAAAACATGCGAGGTGGTGAGCATCTCGAATGTAAACAATCGAAATCGGCTCGACATTATGCATCCCGCACAGACTGACCGCTCGCAGATTACCCAGCGGTACCGGGCAGATTCGCTGTCGTCTGCAGGGGTAAAACGGAGCCCGTTTGAGGGCCGTCGTATGAGATGCGGCGATTTGCCAGGAGCGGAGTTGGCTAGAGCCGTCAGTCTAACGGAGTAGTACGGAGTACGAGCGAGTACGTATTGAAATGGATTTGGTTAGAGAGTGGGTCGGTTACCCCGTCAACACACCTTCCCCTCGGGCCCTGTTGACATCACGGCAACCAGCAAAATGTACAGTGGGTTCACCACCCGCCCAGCTGCTAGCGCCACCCAAACAACTGGCCAGGCGACGAGAGGTACAAGCGCCCCCCAAGTACCTTGCAACCGATTTTGTGTGCAAAGGTACATTGCAACCTTTCTTCCCTTTGCGCCCAGAGCTCCTTCCCTGTCCACCGCGGCCTGGCCCTCGCTCTCTTCCTCTTTCCTTTTTGTATCAGCTCCTCCCTTCTTTAAGCTTGCATTCCTCTCTTTCCTTTTCCTCTTTTCCTCTTTCTTCTTTTTTTTCATTCCTGCTTCTCTCTTCTGCATACCAGTCAATCAACAATTGTCACCATCTTCGAGCATCGCATCGCGCCTCGAACATCCTTACCGCTCGTTGACCGCCATTTGACAGTGACCCATTGTCGCCACTCTCTCTTTTCTCCGTCGCTCTTTGCGACTGGCTGTCGATCGTTACTCCCTTTTCTTTGAGAAGGTTATCGTGATCGCAAGTCTCTCTCTCTCTCTCTCTCTCTCTCTCCTCCTCTCCCTCTTCCTCCTTTCTCTCCCGCTCCGCCTCTTTCTCTCCCTCTCCTCCTACCTCTTCTCTCCTCCACATCTCTACCTCCGTCTCTCTACTGATTATCAAGAGCAGGCTTTACGACCGTTACGCATTCCTCGCGCACGTTCCGAACCGCATTCCATCCAGACTCGACAACTACATTCCTCCTGAACGGCGTTTGCGATCTGGGTGGCCGCACCCTAAAAACACCCACATTCCAGCGCCGCGCTCACGCGCCGACACTCTGTCGGTATGGCGCAGGACTTTGTCAAAGTCGGGTGGTACCGTGAGTTTCTCCGTCTTTTGTCTCGTCCTTTTCGACTGCAGCTGCTAACTGTCCAGGATACATACCATTTCTCGGCTACCATCACATGCTGATGATCCTCATTGCTGTCGCGATAATCCTATTATGTACGTCTCTTCTTCTGCTCATCATCACGACCGCAACCCATCTAATCAACCAGCACTTCTTCTCGCCGGCTGCTCATCATCCAGTCCGCTCATTCCCGGCATCTTTTTACTGTCGCTCTACTATGAGCACTACACAGCAAAGCCGTCCACGGCACAGGTCGACTACAATGTCAACGCGGCCCTGAGCAACATTGTCGGCTCGGCGCACCTGCAGGCGCGCGTCGGCTTCTTTGGCATCTGCGTCAACCCCGACGGCGGTGCGTGGCTGTGCTCCAACAATGCGACAGCCCTGGCCAACGAGGTCAGCGTCGACCAAGATCCCCTGAACCTGATCTGGCTTGCCAGCCAGTTTAAGGACATGATTGTCTTTCCCTACTTGATGTATGTTTATTATTTTCATCCTGCTTGATCCAACACTAACTCGGCAGAATCATCGCCATCATCTTTGCCTTCATCTGCCTGCTTCTGCTAGCCACGTTTCCCGGCTGGCACGAGGAGGAGGACGACAACGGCTCGGAGCGCGAGGTCAAGCCGTTCCCGTCGCGATTTGTGTCTCAGATCTCGCTCGCCATTATCTTTGTGTCGGCCGTGTTCGTGCTGGTGTCTGTCCTGTGGCAGCATACAGCGTCCGTGGCCGCGAGTATCATTGCACAAGACTTTGGTAACGGCAGCGTCAAGTCGGGTGTCGGTACCAGCGCCATGGTCATGGGTTGGTTTTCGTTTGCGTTGTTGATTATCGTGACCATTGGTCTCCTTGTTATGATCCTGAGCATCCGGGTTCTGAATGACCTGGCAGACTGAGGTGTGAGGCACATTTTGTCTGATGATGGATGGACGAGCTGCGATGCAGACAGCTTGATGCTGTAACGCACGACCACCACGACGACTACGACGACTATGATACGACACCAGCACGCGCGCCCGACGGCGCCGACGAGGCCTAGGCTCTTTAGCCTGCAGCGACCTCTTTTACTTGTCCCCTCCAATCGACGGCGACATCATGTATGTATATAGACACGGGATCTTGGGATTATTGTTCTTCTTTGTCGGCCACATCTGCCTGGGTCATTTACCGGTTAATATTCTGGGATTGTTTTTATTTTACTGCTTTGAATCTTTACGGCGTCGGTGCAATAAAGCGAATTGGTTGGGATTATTCTGAATGCGTTGATTTTGTTGCAATTAGTTGTTTGGTAGGGGTACTTTTGCTTTAGTAGATAGCTGCTCACGATGCAATACATAAGTTGCCATGAGAAGAATATTCAACGCGTGAATAATCATTAAAGCACATAAACAAGTGAATAACATATCGTCGTAAATCTTGAAGAACGAAGACATTTGAAGCATCATCACAATATCAAACAGTTGTCCCGTAAGTGGTATCGTCATTCGTAAAGTGAAGGCGAGATATGCAAGCCGCGTAAAATAATATGAAAATAACCGCTATCCCCAGCATGCGCCTTCCAAGCCATAAAAGAAAATCAAAACCCAACAAGAATAATCAAAGGTAACAAGAATAACCACCTACACCGGCCGCTTGAACGGATGCGCCTCCGTGTTGAGCACGTACTCGTCCAGGCTGACCACGTCGGGCAGTGCAAACAGCAGGTAGTAGTACTTGAGCGTCTCGGCCAGCCAGAAGCTCTCCATGTTGTCCATCCGGAAGGTGTCGTCGTCACTTTTACCAGCGGCTGGCAGCGGCTGCGTGACGTCGCGCACGGCGCTGTGGCCCGCGGCGGTGCGCGTCGCGCGGATGACGGCCTCAAACATGCGCCAGCCCTTTTCCTGCCAGACAGGGTCGCCCGTGATGCGGTACATGTACCACACCGACTCAATGGCCTCGGGCCGCAAAATGTAGCGGCGGTCGACAATGGCGGCGAAGCCGGGCTGCAGGCCGTCGCGCCGAATGCGGTTCTGCACAAACTCGGCGTGCGAGTCGGGGCGGTGCGGCTTGGGCGGCGGCACGAGCTCGTCGTCGTCGGGGTCGGCGGCGGCAGGTGCCACGGGGGCGACAGGGACAGGGGCGACAGGGGCGACAGGTGCTGCCACAGGCGCTGCCACAGGGGCCACAAGGGCGGCAGGCGCTACAGGGACAGCTGCCACAGGGGCCACAGCAACATCCCGCTTGACAGCGGCACTGACTGCATCACGTGCCGCCGCCGCCTTCCGAGCCTTGCGCTCGGCCTCGAGCCGCTCCACCTCTTTCACGTCCAGCTCCCACTGCTGCAGCTTCTCCTCATAGTGCTGCATCTGGCGGTTGCGGTTCTCGTGGTTGGGGTCCAGCACCTCGTGCCACGCCGTCTCGTTCCACGGACAGCTGGCCGCGCCGGCGCACGGCACCATGGACGCGCCCTCGGGCATGAGGCCCAGCGGCATCGCCTCGTACGCCCACACGCAGCCGTCGGCCAGCCGCGCGCCAACCTCGACGTCGTCGGGCCGGTCAAAGATGCGCCCGCCCAGCGCATACATGCCGCCCAGGAAACAGGTCAGGTGCGTCACCTCGTAGTGGTAGTAGAGGTTGGTGTCGCTGCCGTCGCGCGTCGCCACCTTGGCCGAGAACAGGAGAGGGCGGTCGGCGTCGGGGATCATGGGGCGGTACAGCAGGTACTTGTTGACGGCGGCAACGACCCTTTCGTGCATGTCCTTGTACTTGGGCACGAGGCCGCCCAGCAGCAAGAACTGCTTGGGGAAGTACTCGTACGTCGAGTCCTGGCCGCCGCCCATGCCAAACGACTCGCGTCCGTAGCCGCCGGTCGTGAGGTTCTGCGGGATGCACTGGTAGTCGGCGTCGGAGCTGTCAGACTTGATGGGCGCGGTGGTGGGCGGTGAGCGGCCAAACGCAGCCTGCACGGCCGGGAAAACGGACGGTGCGGCTACAGACGCCGCTGCTTGTCCATCGCGCTTGTGGTAAACGTTGACAAGCTCGTCTGTGGCTGGTGCAGCTGGCGTGGCTGGCGTGACTGGAGTGACTGGCTTGAGTTCCGTGTCTGGCTTGACAAGAGTGACAGGAGTGACTGGAGTAACTGGAGTGGCTGGCGTGATGGGTTTGAGCGGTACTTCAGCCTCCGCAGACTTGACGCTGGGCTGGTACCCAACAGGCTCGCCGGCAATACCCTGCGCCATCTGCTGCTTGGCCAAGTCGCTGGCCACACTCTCCGTGGCCATGCTGGCCTCCCGCAGCGCGGCCGCCGACCGGTTGCAGCCCGACGCGTCGACAATGTCCGGGAAAATGCCGGCCAGCGCCGTGCCACCGGGCCGGCTCTGCCACTCCTCGAGCGCATCGACAATGCGCGCCACGGCGTCGTAGTACTTGCTGTCGCCCGTGACCTGGGCCAGGCGCGTAAACTCCATGGTCAGCGACCCCAGCTCGGCAATGTTGGCCGTCGTCGACGCCAGGTGGCGCTGCGACGCAAACGCCGGCTTCCAGTTGTAGTACAGCACGGGCATGCGGTTGGGCGTGTCAAAGACGCCCATGAGGATCTCGGCGAGCTCGACGGCTTTCGTCAGCAGTGCCGGGTAGTTGCCCGCGGCGCCGCCCGTCACGTCATACGCCGCAATCAGGCCGCCGAGGTAGCGGATTGTCGTCTCAAACACGGGGATCTCGTCGCGGTAGGGTGTCGTCGTAAAGTCAATCACCCGCACGGCCGCGTACGCCTCGTCAAACTCGGCCACCATGCCCATGATCCAGAGCGTGTCGAGCGCGTCCACCATGGTCGCCGCCCACCCGCAAAACGGGTCGCGAAACGTCTGCGCCACGGGCACGAGCTCGTCGTGCGTCCAGGCGAACTGCCGGTACCCAGCCCATGCGTGCTCCATCTCGCGGCGCACCGCGTCTAGCCGTGCCGTGCGCACCTCGCGCTGGGCCACAGTCTCGTCGGCAAAGCGGTGCTGGATGCGCGGGATGGCCTTGGGCGTGCCCGTGGGCAGCTGGATCAGCGACTCGGTCGGCACGGGGAAGTACTCGGGCATCGGCCGCCAGTGGATGGTGCTGGGCGACGGCGTAGGCTTGCCGGGGACGGCGGCGGGCGGCTGCATGGGCACGACCGTCTGCTGCAGCGAGCCCGGTGGATCAACGCGGAACACACCCTCCGTGTCTTTGGCGGTGTCGTCCACCAGTGGTTGAGGCACAGGCACGGTCGGTACTGGTGGTGGTGCTGCTGCAGCCGGCGGTGCTAGCGCTGGCGCATGAGTCTGCTGTAGCACGGGAGCTGCTTTGCTCGTGGGCAGGCCAACTGCGTCCTTGAGCTTGATGCTCGTCAGGGGCTGGGGCTGGTAGGCCTCCTTGGCGATTTCCCCGATAACCTTTTTGGCAGCCTCGCTCACGGTGCCTGCACCGAGGCTGCCTTTGCTGCCATCCGCACCCGCACTGTCGGCAACCGGCGCCGACCCGACTGGTGGTCTCAACCCGTGGACAATCGTCTTGTACGCCGCGGGGTTGAGCTGGGTGTCTTTGGAGAATCGGTAGAGGAGGAAGAGGACGAGGGCGGCACCGGCGACGAAGAACCGGTACCTCCTGATGCGTAACATCGCCATGGTGTCGTTCGTTGGTTGTATGTACGAGTAGGCGGGAAAGAGACAAGCAGAGTGACGTAACTGGCAGGGGAGGTGTACTCGTAGTTCAGCCGTCGGTGCTGCGGGATGCCGGCAGTCAGATCGAATTGAATTGGCGTCGCGTAAAAGGGAAAACAAAAAGAGAAGACCGTCTCGAGGAAAAGCTGCCACCGGGGAGCTCTGTCGATCGAGCAAGAGTTTCCAAGGTCTTAGCTCTCCGCGTTGACGCGATCTGCAGTCTTTGTTCCTGGCTTCAGCCAAAGCTGGGCTCGCTGCTCTTGCTGCAGCTCTCTTTTGCAGGGTTCTTTTTTTTGCGTTTAGGCCTGGACCAGCCGTCGATTGGCGCGGTTCAGCGTATGCAATCCGTAAATATAGTAACTCGGATGGAGCCAAAGTAGGGTGTGGATGCAGGAGTGCCAGGGGTTAGCGGGAGGAATACGAGTCCGATGCAAGATGAGCGATTGAATTGACGAGGTCCAGAAAGAGGCCAGCCTGGGCGCGTGCAATCGAATCACGGCCGATGCCTATACGAGTAGCTGTACGTGCAGCAGGAAGGCGCGCATTGCCGAGCAGGAAGGAGGATGTTGAAGCGGAAGGAACGGTTGGCAGTTAGAGTTGGCAGTTGAAGTTGGCAGTTGACAAGTTGAAAATCGAAAAAGAGAAGGCGCGAGTTGGGATGAACTTGGAGGAGAAAGAAGGAGCGACTGTTGCAATGTCGCATCAAAAGAGGGAGACAAAAGACTACGGAGTACTCCATACGTCTGGGCGTTACGAGCCTTCGTGTCTCTGAACGGCCGGCAGATGGACCGCCTGTTTCAATTCGTATTTACGATACGTTGCGGTGTCCTTGCCAAGAGAATTGCTGTTTTACAGCCCGGCGCCAGGGCAGGGCACGCGACCTACGGCGTACGAGTACAGCCAAGACCGTGGGCGAACGGATGGTCCAGTCCAGACCAAGAGAAGAGAGCAGAGGGAATAGTGATGCTACATCGGGCACTTTGTATCTGTACGGAGTACGGAGTACGAGTACAAAGTGGTTTAAACTGTGCGGATGGAATATTGATTCGAGTGCATCTGCAGAGTACTCCGTATCCATTTGTACGAGAATGGAATATTGACTGTCTTGAGAAAAGACGAGACAGGATAGGAATCACGTGGATGAGCATGTGGATGGTCATGTGACTTGAACGACCTGCTTTAGCGCCTGCGCCACACTTGCGAGTACGAGTACTCCGGGACTTCGGAGTTGTGCTCCTCTTCCTTTTCCTCCGTACGAGCATACGACCGTGTGACGCATTATGGAGTGCGAAGCTTGGACAATTGTTCACTCCTGTTATTTGCGGACGTTATTTGCAACCCCTTGGCAACTATTTGCCGGAACTGTCCGGCATGTTGCCACATATGATACGAGCACAATTCAGCATTGCACTGGACCAAGTCCTCGTGCCCCTGAAAATGACAGATCATATGATCACATGGTCGAGTCCAGGAGTAAACAAACGAGAACGTAAAATTCTCGCGCTCGAGAGACTATCCGGTCAAGAACCATGGACTGCGAATATCGTACTCCGTAGTTGGGCATCCTCCATCACATCGTATTCTACCTCATTCTCTCACTCTCACTCTCTCTCACTCTCTCATAGGCTACGTTGTACGTAAAAGAGGTCCGAGCGAGCAGAAACTGCCAGTCTCTACTCGTACTCCGTACTTATGCACCACAAAAGTTCGGAACCGCCAACTTGCATTATCTGTGCTCGTAGGATCCAAAAAAGGATTGTTTGTGGAGTGGATGCCACATCGTCTTATGCAAGCCAGCTGTACTGAAGATTACTCCGTATATGCTCCGTAGACAGTGTGCTGCATATGATAATAAAAAAAGCATTGTTAATCCGCCAGAGTGGCAGCGGCCTGACGCGATGAAGATCAAGGGAATAAGAACAAGACACAACCAAGACTGATATACAGACACCTCTCTCATAAATCGGCCACGGCAAGGCTGAGGCTGGGGCAACGACGCCGCCCCGTGCCACCGGCAGATGAGCGGCGCCGGTCGGCAGTCGTACTCGTATATCTGCATGAGTGCGACTGTGATGAGGCTGTGATCAGCACGTCACCATCTACAAATAAACAAACAACGGCATGGCTTGTGCGAAGGTCGCTTATCAGATTTATTCGCTAGAAAAAAAAAACACAAAATCTATCTGTGCCCTTTGACGTAGACAGATGGGGGCCCCGACAAAAAAAAACCGCGGCCTATTGCGCTGCTTCTCAACATCCTCCTCCCGCACGCGGCCACATTGCTGCTGCAGCAAAGCAAATCATCGCGAAATCCAGCCTGCAGTCTCTAGGGATGATTTTGTCTGCAATACGGCGGCACGGGCCGTGCGCGGGCAAGGACGGAAAAGCAAAACACATAGGCCCGCGCGTTTTTGAATTTGCTTAGCGGCCATCGGTCTCGCCAATGGTCTGGACGACGTCGCGCTTGACATGGATAATGCGGCGCGTGCTGCTGCTGTCGTCGCGGTCCTGCGCGCCGTCGCTGCTGTTGTCGCGGGCCGGGCCGACGGTGGTGCTGAGCTCGCAGTCGTAGGGGGCACCGGGCAAGATTTTGGAGCGTTTTGCGCCGCCCATGGCGTGCAGGTCGGTGGCGTACGAGTGGTCGCCGGAGCTGTTGTCCTCGGCGAGCTTCTTGAAGAACTTGCGCAGCGACGGCAGCGAGCCGGCAATGATGCCGAGACTGAGCTCTATGACGGTCCAGAGGATGACATTGGCGAGTTTGTCTGGGATGTTAGTGGAGGTGCTATACGACGAACCGATGAAATATAGTCCTTACAGAGCTGGTCGTCGGCTGATGCGTAGCCCGGCACGTAGGGCATGCGGACAATGGTAGCGATGGAGGCCCTGGAGAGTTAGTTAGCAGTGTGCTCAGATGTGGTGATCTGCATGTCCGGATCGGCATGCCAAATAAAAAAATTCGGGCATATAGTAGAAATCAGGGCTCAACATACAACACTCCGACACCGAGAATGGCAAAACACAACAGCTTGAGCTTGCGGCGCAGCTGCAGGTTCCACAAGATAAAGGCGGGCAGGATGGCGACGGTCCAGTCGACGAGGATGTTGACCGACGAAAAGACATAGGTCGGGATGATGATGACGCTGACGGCGGCACACTTGCCCTGGCCAGTCCACGAGGCGGAGAAAGGAATGCACTGCACAAAGACGACGATAAAGGCCATGACGGTCATCATCATGCTGAGGATCGAGACGGCGTAAAGAGGGTAGATGTAGCGCCGCTGCACGGCGATACGGACCAGCGTGGCGCAAATGCTGATTTTAATGAATGGCGAACTGGTGACATAGAGAATCTGCCACATTGTGATCATCTGATAGTTGTCAGCCTGCTGGTTCCAGGGGGGGGGGGGGGAGAAGGGGGGGGGAAAAGGTCGGCGCAAAGAACAAACCTTTGTGCCTTCTATCGTGATGGCCTTGTTCAGCCGATCATGGTGCGCGCCGATGCCTGTATAGCAGCCATACATGACGGCGGCATTGTGTCCAAGGTTGAGGATCTGCAAGTCGGCTGTGTCAGCGGGTTGTTCGGAATCTGGATAGTCGTTTGTCTGTTCTGTCTGCCGGCGCAACTCACGATGCCAATGTACATAAGATAGTCCTCGATGCTGTTCAGTTGATGCTTGGTCCGAATGTACAAGCGCATGACAAAGACGATGACGGTAAAGACTGTGAAGAAGACGGTAAGGATAAAGAGCGTTTTGCCGAGCCCAGTCGGCTCAATGGTATGCCATTGCTCGTCTGCCGCGGAGGAGTCCATGACGGCAAAGGTGTGTAGTTGAAGAGCTGAGTTGTTCTAGTTTGACGAGGCTAAGGACGCCGGGACGCCGGGCTGAGGCTGCGCGCCCTTTTTAAGAGAAGAACAGTTTTGGCCCCCCCGTCCCCTCCCTCGTCGACAGGCTGCAGATCGTGACTGTTCTCGCTTGCGTCGCTTGTCTTGCCCCTGGGCCAAAATGCCGGTTTCCCAAGTGGAACAACGACGGCGACAAAACAGTTTGCATCCTCGTTAGATTCTGCCGAGCCAGGGGATCGAACGGTAAAACCGGGCCTTCTCGTAACCACCCTGGGTTAGGGGTGTGTCTTTTTTCTTCTGCTTGTTACGACTCGTACGTACGACGCACACCCCAGAGGGGCACCATGGCAAAAGGAAACCATTTTGCAGACAGAGATTGCTTTCTCAAAGGGGGAAAAGCACCGCCGGTCCCGCCCACGGACTGCCATCGGGCCATCTGCCGTTAGCCGGGGACCCACGGACTACCCTTGATTTGCTGGGTCCTCCTGCACGGATTTTTTCTACATCTTCAACGACGAGACATTGTCACAAAAACAAAAACACACAAAAGAGTCGTTTGCGGACTAGCCTGCATCAGGATGCTCGTACTCGTAATGGACCTGCTCCATCCTACGTGTACCGGTATCTTTGAAAAGATGCCTGCCTGTCCGGCCAGCATAATAGGTACGGCCCCCCCTCTCTCCCCCCTCCCTCCAAGGCTTCCTGGCACCCCTTTTCCTTTTTACCTCCCAAGCTCCCTTGTCTTTCTCTCTCTCGATCGTACTTTTGAACAATCAAATCAACAAAGAAACCTTTCTTTTTTATCAACAAATTTACCAACCCATATCAAACCATGGCTACGTGGGAACTCAAGGGCAAGGTCGCTCTCGTGACGGGTGCTGGTTCCGGTAAGTCCTTTCAGCATTTTTTCCTTCTCTTTTTTTTTTTTTGCTTTTTTACGCTCGGTGTACCTCGTATATCGATCTATGATATCACAAGTATTATTACACCACCCAGAGATCACCACTAACAAGAATGTCACAGGCATCAGCTTTACCCTGGCCAAGCGCCTGCTCGAGGCCGGCTGCTCCGTCGTGGCCGTCGACCTGAAGCTGCGTCCCGAGGCTGAGGAGCTGTTCAAGCAGTACCCTCACCCGCCGACGCAGGAGGGTGCGGCGTCGGCCGTGTTCCAGCCGACGGACCTTGTCGACTGGGCCCAGATCAACGCCGCCTGGAAGAAGACCATTGACACGTATGGCCGCGTCAACCTGCTGGTCAACGGTGCCGGCCTGTACGAGCCGCCGTTCAGTGACTTTTGGAACCCGCCCGGCATCTCGCCGGCGGCCACCGACGACCCCAACGCGTCGGTCGGCATGTTCCGCACGTATGCCGTCAACACCATTGCGCCCGTGCGCCTGGCGCAGATTGCCGTCGAGTACTGGCTGCGCCCCGAGAACCGGGACCAGCAGGGCAGCATCATCTGGCTGGCCAGCATGGCAGGCTACATCCACGGCCTGCTGACGCCATTTTACTACTCGAGCAAGGCGGCCGTTGTCAGCATGTGCAAGTCGCTGGGCTCGCTCAAGCGCATTGCCGGCATCCGCAACACGGCCATCTGCCCCGGTGTCGTTGATGTATGTCACCTCCCCCTGTTTTCCCTGTTTTATTTACTATATCCACATAAAGAGGCCTGCTAACAACAACAACAAAAAAAAGACCCCCATCTTCCACTCGCCTTACAGCCGCGAGCGTGTGCAGACCGACGATCTGATGCTGACGGTCGACGAGCTGGTCGACGTTGCCCTGCGCGCCATCCAGGAGCCCCAGTACGGCGAGGGCAGCATCGTCGAGGTCTTCTGCGGCGGCACCAAGGAGAAGCACGAGGTCGTCGTCCGCGACGTGCAGCTCGAGGCCCTCTACAACATGGAGGGCCTCGCCGGCCTGGCTGCCGGCACGCACATTCTCAGCCTGCAGGAGACCTTTGAAAAGGAGCTGGCCGAGAAGGGCCTGGTCTTCAACAAGTAAGGCACACACTCTTTCTAGCTCCAACTCCGACTCCTCCAAAGTACGTCTCCATAGCATAACGTCAAAAAATACCAAACATATCCATTGCAAAAAAAAAAAAAAAAAAAAAAATTGGAAAAAAGTACGAAGTACGTCAACCGGCAAGGCCCCCATGTTTCGGACGACTACTCGTACTCAGTACGGAGTACTCCGTAGGAAAACGGGACTCCTCTTTCCGCGTACGGGTCTTTTCTCTCGTCGGTGGAGAGATTCAAGAAAAAGGTGGCGGTGAGGACCTTTTGCCTTCTCGGCACCCCTGTTCCCTGTGCTTGCTTGCTTGCACTCGCACTATCGAGCTATCGTTGCTCCCTAGGTCGTGTCGTACAGTAAGGCGTTTTGCTAGCTACGCTCTAGCGGTTCCCCCTAGTCTCTACTCAGTAGACTTGAAACGAGGACCCATGGGTTTCCCGGTAGATGGAGCCGGGGCCCGGGTTCGCTGGCAGTCTGACAACAGCACAGGCAGCCAAGCCCAGGCCGACTAGGGGTTAGTTTTGCGCGAGATACGGCAGGCCTGCGAGTCCCTTTTTTGTGTTGTGGTGTTGTGGGGGTTTTCCCTGGGCGAGACACCTGACATTCGATCGGGACTGGGGGGAGAGAGAGAGAGCTAGATGTTTTTTCCACTTGTATCATCCATGGCGGTTGTAACCGTACGCCACCACCATACCGATAGCCGGGTCCACATCCGGGAGCTACGGAGGTACGAGGCATATGTTTTCCCCCCTCAACCAGGTACCTCGACTGCGTCCTATTGCATCCACCTTACCAAATACGGTTAAAATGACAACCCCCTGCAAAAAGGTACTTGTTGAATATACTCCATAGTACGCCCCGAAGTCGTCGTATTCCTCTTCGTTTTTCGTCGTCGTTTTTCTCTGGTTTACGACACCTATTTTTTGTTCACGTACTTGATTATGTGACGTACACGTGATGTAATACGCGTAGTTTTACTCTAAGAGGGTATACGTCGAATTTTATTAAATTCAAATTTTTTTAAAAAAAAATTAATTCATTTTAAATATCCTTTATTTTTATACGTTATAAATACGATAAATTAATAATTGTTACGATAAAAAAACGATAAAAAACGATAAAAATAAGGGTAAAAATAATGAAAATCGCGATACAAAAAAAGGGTAGATTAATAATATACGATAGTAAAATCAACCAATCAAAAAAAAAGAATAGAGATAAGCCGTCAAAGCGGTATAGTACGGCAGTTCTAAATATAAAAGGCGGTAAAAGTCGGTTAAAAAACTGTTTAAATAACTCACATGACCGACCACGTGCGAGAAACAGTACATGGTACTTGCATCAATATAAGTGGAACACCTGTCATACAGTATCCATAAAAATTGTACAAGACCGGGGGGGAAACATACCCATCATACCTCCGTACTCCGTACTGAGTGCTCCGTAGACCCTGGCCCAGGGAGAGCCGGGGTGGTCAAGTGGTGCACCGGTAGGGGTCCCCCCTTTTGGGCACATATCACGTGGACCGGCTCTGAAGCGAAAGCAACGACGGTGAGCGCCGATGGACGCGTATCTTTTTACTTCGTACGAGTAGAAGCACTGGGCAAGATAAGTAACGATCGTGTCTCTTCAACAGGGCAAGATACGGAGTACTCGTACTCGTAGCACTGGGATGATCCTGTCCCTTTTACAAGGCAAATACCACTCTACAGGGTTCCCGTACAGGGCTCTCGTACAGGGCTCTCGTGCAAGATGTCTCGGAGCAGATGACTCGAGAAGATCCTGCTGCCCCTACTCCGTACAAAATACTCCATACTCGCACAGGGCAGCGGAAGACGTGCTCCGTACTCGTATTTCTCTCAAAATGCTCCGTACGATTCCAATCAAGCCCAAATTCGAGGACTCGTACGAGTCGTCCAAAGGTAGTAGCGATCTCCGCTAAAACAAGGTCAAAGCGGGAAAGCCAAGAGCCATCAAGAACTATTCCGTTTCCAGACTAGACTAGTCACGAAACGAACAGGCTTGGCTTTTTTTTTTAGTTTGCCTATTCGCCCAGTAGATTTTTGCTATCCGCACAGTAATTTTTTTTTCCTCTTTTTGCTCTTTTTTACTCTTTTTTACTCTTGTTACTCGTTCGATAGCTCCTCCAGAACCAGGTCCCAAACGCGCTCGTTGCTCCGTCCTGCCTGATGCAGTGGTTCCGCGGTGGTCGGACATGTCGACAAAGTGCCCCCGTGCTGGGCACCGGCTGATATTGTCTCCGACCCCGACGTCAGGGCTACGGAATGTTCGTCGCGGGTTCCAAGTGACGGAGTACGGAGGAGTTACTCTGTACTTCGTACTCATAATGTTGCATAACCGTCGATCATAACCGTAGATATGTCATGTGATATTATCACCGGCCTCTGGATTTATTAGTACTTCGTATGCTGTAGGAGGCATTACCCCTGAGAAATGGCAAATTCTTCCATCATAAATCCTTGAATTGGTGAATAACAGAGTAAGGCAACAAGTAAGCTGCGGAGTACTCGTACATCTTGATTCGAACCCACTGTACTCCATTAGACGTTAGAAATCCTAAAGTAGTACAACCTGTACGGGTAAGACAATGCCGTTGTCTGTTGGCTCCTAGTGCATGTAGGTCTCACTTCCTGCCCTAAAGGCACGGCCCGTCTGGTTTGCTGTTTTTAATGAACGGGAGAACCGGGTACTGGCTGATCTGTTGGTTTTTGCCATTGGCCCGAGATTTGCTGCTACCACAAAATTGATGCGTTGACTAAAGAATACGAACACATACGAGTCCTCCGTAGCAGATCTCTCGAATAACACCATACTCCGTACATCCTGCATAGGAAATACGTCTTCATCCTAGGGATGTGGAGGCGGTCCAGTCCACCTTCTACGGAGTATTTGATGCATCGTGACATTGATGCTCCTCCCGTCAGGGGCTGGAGGAGGACCGTTCGTATGATCACGTGACTGGTTGGCTCGAGGTACGGCGAATGCAGAAAAATGTCCAGAAGCGCAAATGTCTACAGAGTAAAAAGGTATGATGCAGGAGAAGAAGAAAAAGGAAACGAGAAAACTGAGTAAAATAGAGCAGAGGACGTAAGAAGGAAAAACCAGGTGACCAGCAGATAAATATAGAACTAATTTTCAACATTTTCTATTCAATACTCGTAGCTCTAACTTTCCATTTCTTACTGAATAATCGTTACTTCTACCACAATTGTTTTTTCTAATAGAAAAAAAACAAGAAACAAAAGAGTAATAATACATCCTACACTTTACTCCGTACAATTATAGACGATCGCAGTATTTTCCTGCTTGAAACAAAATACTTTTGACTCGTAAGATAAAGAGATCACGAACGAGGCCATAGCGTGCAGAGTTTTCCCCGACGGTAGTAGGCTTACTACCCTCGGGTTTTTACTGTACGACCTAGCATAGACGGTCCATAGGAAGTAGAAGAAAAAAAAAAGAGATCACGACGACTATATTCGATTCCAAAGAGAGAAAGAAGAAAAAAAGGGAAGGAAGTGACCACGTGATACAGAGACTGACGACTGACACTGATCCGTCCGTGAGAGCTTCTCTGAG
The DNA here is from genome assembly GCA_029299015.1 of Ophiostoma montium. Classification (NCBI taxonomy): domain Eukaryota; kingdom Fungi; phylum Ascomycota; class Sordariomycetes; order Ophiostomatales; family Ophiostomataceae; genus Ophiostoma; species Ophiostoma montium. Next base: position 249,376 of record JANSMC010000001.1, read on the forward strand.
ACCATCGACTACAAACAGACCAGCTATATCTTCAATCTACAGCGAGCAGACCAACTATACATCTTCAATTTACAGCGAGCTCTCGCACAACGTCTCTACTCGTAGTCGTACATCTGTCTTCTTCGTACGCCTACTCGTACAAACTGCAGCTACCGAAAAAAACTGCTTTGTGATTCTCAACCACTCATCGACGACTATAATACGTTATTTGTCGCTTAATAGAAGTAAAAAGCCGTGGAGTTGCACGAAAACGGGGTTGAATGTGAAAAAGGTCATGACTGTTGGTGGCTAGACGTAGCACCTGATGACCATGCACAACACTTCCTGTCCTGAGGCAGAAGCTGTATGCTTTGGTCAAAGTGGGGAAGTCTGAAGAAGAGGAACTATCTATAGGGAGGAGCAGAGGCTAGGGGTGCTTCATTCACTGCAGGCAGTTGGCCTCATGCACCCTCATGCGGTAGCCTAGTAGGTGATTCATTACCAATACATGTTCAATCTACGGACGGGTGTCGTACAACATCTTTGGTGGTGCATCCGTCTACTCCGTATTCGAATACACACTGCAGCTACCGAAAAGACCGCTTTGTGCTTCTCCTCAATCACTCATCGACAACTATCATAGTACGTTTTTGCATTGGGCAACAGCGTGCATAACACAGTCACAAGTAGACAACAATCAGAGATAAAAATGGCACAATTTTTCTTCATCCCCCCGAATCAAACAAAACCATAAGACGACGCACGAGAATCGACGAAAAAGTCCAAATGCAGGACCACGCTGCTACTTTTACTACGAATACGTAGTCTCGTACTCGTACGCAGTCTCGTACTCACACAAGGCAGTGAGCAAGTAGAGACTGCAGTTCGTATTGTGGTAGCTCGATGCACCACCCGTAGACGAGCGCGACGTCGCAGAGGAAAAGAGTGCAGTCTGAAGGATGAGGGCGGGAGTTGTTGCAGGTCTTTTGTACTGAGTAGGCAGGAGCTCGGGCGTGAGACGGTCTCTAGACCCTGATTGGCCGTTGTTTGCGACTGCGACCTGATGTACGAGGAAGTCAGCAATGCGACCATGTGCTTACTGCATCGCGGCATCGCGGCATCGCAGAAAGTTGCCAGTTCGAGGCTTGATGCCAAACGTCGCATCTAGTGCTGACAAAAATATATTTCTCAGCAGCACAACGTTAGTAAGAACAGCATTGCGATGGTAGAGAGCAAGACGTTATAAATATGTCGGCCCAGCCGTGTTGGTGGTGATGATGGACAAGTCCCATCACTCCGAATCCCTTTCACCGTAGCAAGTCCCGATCTACTATGATGCAGCTTCTTCTCACCGTCAGCCTGCTCGCTGCAGCAGCCCAGGCCTGGCCGCACCCCTCGCCCTCGCTCCCGCCCGCCGCCTGCAGAGACGTCCACCTCCCCGTCACCGTCTCGGTCCCGCGGTTCACCATTGACGCCCCCGTCCGCGACAACTGGGACGCCGCCGCGCTCGTGTTCAACCTGACGCGGCGCGACTCGGGTTCCCCGGCCGACCCGCTGCCGATTGTCGGCCAGAGCCAAAGCCAGAACCAGAGCGCGGCGGGGGGCGGCCGCCCCGTGACGAGCACATACACGGTGGGCGCGACGCTGTGCGGCAGCGGCGGGCCGACCCTGGTGCTGACGCACGGCATTATCGAGTCCAAGCTGTACGATACCCTCTCGAGGACTATATGAATACTACTAACAAAACAAAAAGGTACTGGCGCCCCAACTTTCCCGGAGCCGCACCGTACAGCTTTGTGGACGCGGCCGTCGCGGCGGGCTACTCGGTGCTGAGCTACGACCGCATCGGCGTCGGGTCGTCGCAAAAGTAAGCTCCCTGCTTCTTCTGGTGCCACGCCGCCTACTGACTACTTGACTACTGACAAACAGGATCGACGCCTACCACGACGCCCAGTTCCAGGTCGAGGTGGCCGTGCTCGAGGCGCTCGTCGCCTACGCGCGGCACAGCGCCCACGGCTCCCAGGTCGCCCTCGTCGGGCACAGCTACGGAGCCTATATTTCGACCGCCGTCGCAGCAGCGGCCGGCCTCAACGACAAGATCGACGCCCTCGTGCTCACCGGCTTCAGCGGCACGTTTGACCATTTCCCGCCGTTTCTCGCCGGCGCGGCCTTGCGCGTCGCACGCACGCACGACCGGCAGCGCTGGGGCAAGCTGGACGCGGCCTATTTGTTTCCGGCCGACCAGTTTGCCGACACGTACGTGTACTTTGGGCTTGCAGAACACTTTGACAGGGACGTCGCCGCCTGGTCGTACCGCGAGGCGAGCGAGCCGTTTGCGGTGGGCGAGCTGCCGTCGCTGCTGGCGACGGGCGTGGACTATGACAAGGTGACGGCGGCGGTGCTGCTGCTGCAGGGGCAGTACGACGTGTCGGCGTGCGGGGGCAACTGCGAGGGCGTGCTGGACGAGGTGGTGGGCAAGCTCAAGAATGCAAAGGCCGTCGAGGCTGTGGACAATCTGCCGGCAGGGTGAGTTCGAAATGACTCCAACAACTAAGGGACATAATACGAGCTCAACTGACAACCAGACACGACTTGAACCTGCACAAGTGCGCTCCCGACGCATTCAAGCTCGTCTTTGACTTTTTGAAAAGACAGGGCATGCCGGGACAAGAAGCTTGACCAGCTTGACATGACATGATGTAGCAACAGCGATTGAATCAAACATATAGACTATAATACTAATAACACGGCTCACTCTTGAACAACAGCTGTAGAATGTCATGATCCATTGACGCCGCGCTATCGATCGCCGGAAATCAACTGCTCGCCAGGAAGAAAATGAAGAAAGGAAAAAAGGAAAAAACAACAAAAATGAGAAGAAGGAAAAAAAGGTAACCAATAGTGACCAAGAATCAGATAGATACATAGTAAGCAGCAATATATCGTAACGCTCCAAAACGAAAACGCTTATATATATGAATATGGTGAAAATGGTCAAGCAAAGCCTACTTCGCTTTAAAGGCATCCCGGATCTTGGCGTACAGCGCCGTCTCCGTAAAGTCATAGTCCGGGTCCAGGTTGCAAAACGGATGCTGCGACAACAGCCGGCTCGCCGTCGGCCGCTCCGTCGGGTTCACCGTGAAGCAGTCCAGCATAAACGCAATCGCACACGGACTGATCGTCTCCTCGACGTCCTGCGGGATCGGCGGCGTCTCGCCCTGCGCAATCTTGTAGATGGCGCCCACCGTCTCCTCCTGCGACCACGGCCGCCGCCCGGCAAACATCTCCAGCACCACGCAGCCCACCGCCCAAATGTCCACCTTGGCCGAGTAGCCCACGTCCTGCGGCCGGATCACCTCGGGCGCCATCCAGAACACCGACCCTTGCATCGAGTTGGTCCGGTCGTTGCCGTAGATGTTGTCCGTCTTCTTGCTGATGCCAAAGTCGCTGATCTTGGCCGTGCCGTCCACGTCCAGCAAAATGTTGTCCGCCTTGAGGTCGCGGTGCAGGATGCCCTCGCGGTGTAGGTACGCCAGCCCCGACAGCGTCTGCCGCGTCAGGCTCGCCACCACCGGCTCCTCAAACTTTCCGTGCCGCCGCAGACACGACCCGATGCTGCCACCGCTAATGTACTCCAAGAAGATGCTGATGCTCGTCTCCTTGCGCTCGCACCCCAGGTACTGCACAATGTTGACGTGGTCCAGGTGCTGCATCGTCTCAATCTCCTGGTTCAGCGACGCCACCAGCTCGCGCACCCGGTTCTTGTCGTTTTGCGCCACCAGCTTCGGCGGCACTTCCACCTCCTTGACCGCCAAGAACTCGCCCGTCGTCGCATTCATGCCCAGGTACACCCGGCCGTACGTGCCCTTGCCAATCAGCTGGCCCTTGAACCACCGGAACGTCGTCTGCCGCTTCGGGATCCCCGTGTTGCCGCCCGACCCGCTGCCCGCCACGCCCGCGTCCATGCCGTGCAGTGGCGGCAGCTGTGGCACCACAATCGAGCCCCGCTGCCGGTCCGGCCGCACCTGAATGATGCTGGCACCAAACATCTTGGTCGACTTGCGCCGCACCACCGTCGCCGGGTTGACAGCCCGCGGCTGCGTTGGCATCGGCTGCTGCGCGTGCTGCTGCTGCTGGTGCGGGCCGTCCTGCTGCTGGATCTGCGCAATCTGCGTCTGCGTATACCGCTTGTTGGCCTCGTGCGCGCCGCGCGCCACCTCACGAATCGACTTCATCCGACCCAGCCCACCCGACCGCCGCAGGCTGCGCTGCGTGTTCGACATGATCGATGCCGGCCGGTCCAGCGCTTTAAGCGTCGACTCGTCCGACCCCAGCGTGTCGTTGTCATTGTACGTCGACGTCGACGTGCCCTTGGCTGCCTTGGCTGCGGCCACCGCCGCAATCGCTGCCGCGGCGGCTGCCGCTTCGTTGCTGCCGCTGTTCTCGTTGCTGCCGCTGCCGGCGCCCTTTCCCTCGTCCGCCTCCTCCTGGATCGGCGACGGCGGCGCGTCAGGGTCGCCCTCTTCGAGCACCGGCTGATCGACATCGAGGTTGGGGAAGAAGTCCTCCAGGTTGTTGATCAGGGCATCCGTTGGCGGACGGTTCGCCCACACGTCGCGCTCCACAAACGACTTGCGGCGGATCAGCTTCGAGTCCTCCGACGCATTCGCCGACGACTCGGGCGTCCCGGGCGTCCGCCGGCTCGAGCTATCGTCGCTCGCCGTCGCGCCATCACCGCCGCTTGCCACCGTGGAGACCGGCGAGATAAACGACACAGACGCCGTCTTGCGCTGCCGCTGCTTTGTCTCGACGTGCAGGTCGGGGCGCTTGCCCGCATCGCCCCCTTCGCTGCCTTTGGCAGAGGCTGCTGCTGCCGCCGCCTTGGAAGATGCTGTTGCAGATGCCGCTTCCACCGCTGCTGCGATGCTGCTCTTGGTCATACCGCCGTCGCCGCCATTGTTGTTGCCAGAGCTGCTACTGTTGTTGCTGCTACTGCTGGCAGGGGCTTGCCGAGCCGCAAGGGGAACAGCAAACAGGCCGTCGTCCGAGTCATCGTCCGAGTCATCGTCCCTGTCACCGGCCACCGACAGACGCGTCGGGTGGGCCAGTGCAGCAGGAAGGCCAATCTGTGGAGGTCCGGCCGTGCGCGAGAATCCCACATCGTCGTGCAAGTCGATGTCGTGGTCGGGCCGGTACGGCTGGAACGTCTGCTGTGTCTGTTGTGGCTGTGGCAATGGCGGCTGCGCATAGTCGTGGCGGGCAAAGTTGGCACTCGGCTTATGGCTCAGATACAAGTCACCGGATGGTTCTCTGCCGAGCACCTTGTTGGCTTTCTGCGACTCGACGAGCGGGTGCGTATTGGGGTTGATGGGCGCAGACGACACGCGGTGGGCGGAGGGAGCACGCCCATGCCCATGTCCGTGTCCATGCCCATGTCCATGGGACGGGCCAAAGCTTGCCAGGCCACGGCCCATACCAGCCAGGGCACCGGCAATGCCGCCACCCATGCCAAATCCACCACCAGCGGCCCCAAGGCCGGCGGCGGCACCAAGACCGCGACGCTCTGGGGGGTCGGAAGCAGCCTGATGCCCAGGCCGCTTGATGCCGGGGAACCCATTGTCAAAACTGGTTTGTGAACGCACGCGGTCATTGGATCGCTTGCTCAGCGAGTTGGCCAGCTTGAGCGTTGACGACGGCTCGCCCGGTGGTGCAGGTGCACGGCGCTGGGGCAGAAGCTGCTTGCTGTCGGCAAGGGCAGCAGCCGACGCCTTGTCCTCAAAGGGCGAGATGCGCGGCTGGTCAAAGTCGACATTGCGGCTGCCAACAATGGCATAGGACGTCTCGATCGGTAGGCCATTGCTGTTCGCCCCGCCATCCTTGTGGCCACCCTGCTGGCGACGCTTGGCAAGGTAGGTCTGCCCCTTGCGTTCGCACTCGGCGCGGTATGCAGCGGCGGCTGCTTCGGTGTCGGCAGAGATGGTAGTGGTGGTTGTGGTTGTTGTTGTGGTGGTGGTGGGTGGAGCCTGCGCGGTGGCGTTGGCATGGGTATTGGGGTGCTCGGGTCGGGCCGCGTGCTCGCCGGATACCGTGTTTTGTCGAGACGTGGGGGGTGACGAACTGGACCGTGGCCGGGATACGCCATTGAGTGCGTCGTACGTATCTCTGTCAATCGCGGTGCTGTTGACGGGATACAGCGGCGAGAGTTGCTGCTGCTGCTGGGAATTGCGCAGCTGCTGGACAAAGATCTTGAGGGTGTGGGCTTCGGCGCGCGGCTTCTTGCTGCCTGCCATCAGCTTTTCGTCGCTGAGGGGCACGTCGTGCTTGAACTGGCCCAGTTCCGTCCAGAACATGCATGTTCCATCTGCATTGGGCAGACCCAGGCTGGCGCAGACGAGGTGGCGCAGGTCGGGTGCGGTGTCGCAGTCGGTCACATCGATCATGCGGTAGTTCCAGTAGTCGGCTGTGGCCAGGATGTAACGCGGTGCCGCCGGCGACGCAATATGGTAGGACGATCTGCTGTCGTAGCTGGTGGCGAAGCTGGAGCCGGGGCGGTCGAGGGACAGGTCGCTGGCATTGCCGCCGCGGCTGCCGAGGGTCGAGACGGACTTGTTTGTGACGACGGGGCTGGTGGGCGACTCGAGGCCATCGTCGTCGCCGCCCTTTTTCTTCTTGCGGTTCCAGAAGCGCAGCGACTTGTCCTTGTACTCCTTGGCGCTGGTGGGCGGCTCGGTGCCTGCAGAAGAGCGGTCACCCGACTCGGTATTGGTAGACAGCCGGCTGCTGCTGAGGTTGAGTTGGCGCATCATCTGATTGGCTTCGGAGGGCAGCCCGGACCCGTAGATCGCGGCATTTGAGGAGACCGAGTCCGTGCTGTTGCGTGAGCGATGTGCGAATCGGGTCTGAAGCGGCGACGCGGACACGTTGGAGGCGGCAACCCCGGCCGTATGAGTGTTGCCAGAGGTCGGAACAGGGCTGCTGAGAGGGCTGCCAGCGACACCAATGTCGCTGGTGTTGGGGCTGTGGCGGCGGGATGCGCTGTCATCAAAGTTCTTGAGCAGGTTGCGGTGGTTGCCGTCGGCAGAGTTGAGGCTGGGGGCCGACGTTGCGCTGTTGGTGCTGCCGAGCGAGAGGGGGCTTTGCGAGAAGCGCGACGAGAAGCCTGGGCCAGGGGCCTTGATGGAGGTCTGCTGGAGCAAAAAGTTAGCAATCGTCTTCGTCCTGTGCCCCTTTAATCCCTGCCAGAACACGACAGGTCCACTAAATACCAGCTGGCCCACTAACATTTGGTGAATCCAACTCAGCTGTGCCGGGCTGGCTTTGAGGTGTATTTAAACTTGTCGACAATGGGTTGGATTCTCTGCGGGCGTGCGCTGAGTGTGAAGGAGGAGTCGACGATGGTGCGGCAGGAGCACCACTTCCGGCCGAGGCGGTCCCCGCGGCGGCATTCGACGATGGCGATGCAAATTTCGAGGGATCCACGGGCCGACCACTGACGATGCTCCGAATCAGGTACCGCATGCGACGGCCTTCCTCGCGGTCCTTGGCCGGCTCCCACTTTTCGCCCGGGAGCCCTGTGCGGGCCATCCAGAGCTGCTTGAGGGTCGGATATACCTGCTGGTGCATCAAGCTAAAGTTGCCGCGGCCGCCATGCGCGCTGCCGAGTTCGAGGAAATGGGTGCCGCAGAGCTCGAGGGTCTGGAACGCATTATACCAGTCTTTGGGGAACTGGTTCTCCTGCAGCCACGACAGGACACGCTCGAGCGGCCACTGCGACACCATTTCGGGCGGCACGCCGCGTGTGCTGGATGCATTGCTTGTAATGGACACGCCATGGACAATGCCGCTGGTGTTGCCGTTGCCGTGCGGAGCCAGGCTGTTGTTGCTGTTGCTGCCGTTGTAGTTGCTGCTCACTTGGCGGCCGATCTGGTCGTCGGACGGGGTTGCAATATGGCTGCTGGCACTGGCGCTGGCGCTCGTTGGTGCAGCACTGCTGGTGTGATTGGCATGGTTGTGGCTAGCTGCCAAGTTGACACTGGGGTCGCTTGTGCTGGTGCTCCATGGGGGTTTCGACATGGAGTGTGCCGAGTAGGGTGTGGATTCCTCCGTGGCGAGTCCGCCGAAGCCGGGAATGCCGACGCCCTCGCCAAAGGTGTCACCGCCGGGGATGTAAGTGGCCGACATTTCTGTGACGGTGGCACTGCTGGGCATGGACGTGGGCGGGGGCGGCAGCATGACATTTGCGCCCGGGTTGTTCATGTTGGCGTGCGCCTGTGGATTGTATGGGCGCTGGGCGGGGACGGCGCCGCTGGGCGGGTTCAGGCCGCCGCCGGGTATTAATGGTGGCGGTGGCGGCATGGTGTAGCCCATGCGGTTGCCCCATGTGCCGGACCATGGTGCCTGTTGGCCAATGGCGCTGCCGGGCGGCGGGCCGGAGGGAGGAGGAGGGAGGTTGTTGGCAGAGATGATGTTGGCGGCAGAGGCAACGTAGCGAAGCGGCGGAGGCGGGGGCGGGGGCGGAAGGACCATGCCGTTGCCGAGCTGGTTGACGGGCGGCGTCATGGGCGGCGGCGGCGGCGGAGGGACCTGGTACGCCCGCGAGGGATCTCGCTGGCCGCCTTGATACATGGTGGGGGCTGGCTGTGATGGGAACCGGTGCGCGGTAGAATGTGAGGTAGAGACGTTGCTGTCGTTGCTGATGTTGCTGGTCGTTGCTGGTCGTTGCTGGTCGTCACTGTCGTCGACTGATCGCCAGAGTGTCGAGAAGCAAGATGTGGAGAGACTGAGGTGCAGTCGGACGGATGTGGACCGCGATGCAAAGAGAAGAACAATGAAGAGTCGGCCAAGAAACAATTCGTCGTCGGTCGAGTTTAATAACACGCGTAGTCGTCGCACGCTGGTCGAGCTGGTCTTCTTCGTGTTGCCGTCGGTGGAGTGAGTTGGCAGGACTGGGGTCCTGGTCGAGGCGAGGGTGAGAGTGGCAGGTGTTTCATGACACGGGACAAAGTACAAGTACGAGTACGGAGTACTTTGGAAGTAGACTGGTCCTCTCTAGGTGCAGCGGGCGCACAGAGATTCACGCGGGTGATGAGAGCATGTCGGGGGGTGGTTAAAGAGAGAAGAGACGCAGATAAAATAAAGCAGAAAAGAGAATGGGAGAGCAAAAGGACAGAATATGGGAGCGGGCAAGTACTAGTACGGAGTACTCAGTCTTTGTCGCAGAAAGAGCGACGGACAGGGTCGCAGAAAGAGCGACGGACAGGGTCGCAGAAAGAACGACGGGCAGGGTCGCAGAAAGAGCAACTGCAGGCTGCGCGAACAAGGAAAAAGAGTACGAGAAACGAGAAAGAGCGGGACAAAACAGAAGGAGCAGGAGGCACGACAGACGCAGACAACGGCAGGGAGAACCGGCGCGGCAAGAGCGACGCCGTACTCGTACCCTTGTCGAGGACCAGCGATTGCGACTACTACGAGTACTCCGTAGACAGAGAAACGCACCCTTGTCGACGTCTCCAGCGATTAACAACACCTGCGACGTGCAGGTGAGCCGATCCCGAAGCAGGCTCCTTCCCTATTCTCTCGTTTTTCTGGTCGCTTCTGGTCGCTGTCGAGACGAAACGCTAGTGGGGGTGTCGAGTCCGAGTCCCAGGTCCCTCTCCTCCCCCCCCCCCAGCGCATGTTTAAACCACCTGTAGTGGGGAGCCCGTTTGCGGGTACAGATAGTACGAAGTACAAATACGATGTCCCCAGGGGGCGCGTGCGCCCGGGTTTTTGCTTATGTGATACGCCGTGAAGCCATCGCAAAAAAAAAAAAGTTGGAAATGCGAGACGGTCTTTCAAAAGCACGGATGCGTTGTATTCAGCAAAACTTTGCTGATTCAGGACTTGATCGCCAGTCGTTCTCCTTATTTTGTCGCCTCATCCTCTGCCTCCTTTTTTTGCATGATTCCATATGTCCTGGACCGGTAATTCTCTTACGTTGCACAGCAGGTACACGTCTTCTCGCGGTCCAACGCAGTGCTGCTGTGCCATGGAGTACAATTGACGACGACGACGACGACGGCGGCGGACGACGAAAAAGGATCATGGCGCGCTAGGGCCATGCAAGGTCCTGCAGGCTGACGGAACAATGCACAAGCAGCGCAGCACGGGCATCTGACTGGTCGACGAAGCGCCGGGCAAGTGGGCCGACATCAACGGTTGATAAAGGCAGTGATGTGATGGTAGACAAGGCATAGCGGTGGATGATGCTAGCTGATGATAGTATTGACACAGCAGTACAACGGTTGATTATGGTAGCCGATAATAGGACCAACAAATGCAGAAAAACGGTTGACGATGCCAGCTGATGTGGGAAGTATCGATAGAGCAGTAAAACGTTTAATTATGCTGGCTTATGTTATTATCGACAAAGAGATCATAAACGGTTGATAGGACAGCTGATGTGTAGTAATGACAAATGCAGCATAACGGTTGACGATGCTAGCTGATGTGATGTATCGAAAAGGCAGTATATACGGAGCAGTTGATGATGCTAGTTGATGTGATAGTATCGATAGCAGTAAAACGTTTGATTATGCCAGCTTATGTTATCATCGACAAAGACTCATAAATGGTTGGTGCTGCTAGCCGACGTGATAGCAATAGTATCGACAGAGGTAGTAAACAATTGATAAAGCCGTCTGATGTAATAGCGACAAATGCAGCAAAACGATGATAATGACAGCTGATGTGATGCTATCGACAGTGCAGTACAACGGTTGGTGATGCCAGCTGATGTGATGGTATCCAAAAGGCAGTACAGCATTTGATTATGCTGGCTGATATTATCATCGACAAAGCCATCTTAAACGACTGACAATGCTAGCTGATATGATAGTTTCGACAAAGACAGCACAAACGGTGATAGTGCCAAGTGCTGTGTCTATATATATCGACAAAGACAGCATCAACGGTTAATAATGCTGCCTGATGTGATTGTAAAGACAAAGGCAGTAAAACGGTTGGCTGATGTGATAACAAAGACATCATAAACGCATGGTAATGCTAGCTGATATGATAGTATCGACAAAGACAAAAAACAGTGATAATGCTAGCTGATATGTGATGATGCTAACAGTCATGATCTTGGGGTAGGATGAAAGACAAAGGATTAAAGAACAAGACATAGAGTTCATAACCAAAAGGGGGAAAAAAAAGAAAAAAAAGAAAAAAGAAAAAAGAAAAAAACCCTACATCACAATACACGACGTCAGCCAGTTCCCCAGCTGGTCGTAGTACCCCTCGTCCCGCGTCACGCCCTCGACGTAGTTGTGCGCCCGCACCTGGCCCGTCACCGTCAGCGTGTGCGTCTCGCCCACCGGGTGCCACCACCGCAGCCGCTGCAGCAGCGCCGTCTCCTCCGTGTCCCAGGCAATCTCCCACCGGCCCGCCGACACCGACACGGAAATGGCCTCGGCGGGGAAGTGGTACTCGGGCAGCCACACGACGGTGGGGATGAGCGGCAGGCCGTCGTCGGTGCTGGCAGAAGCACTGGCCGCCAGCTCCAGGTCGACGTCGACGAGCGTGCGCACGCCGGTGTCGCCGTCGGTGTTATCAGCCTCCTTCGCCTCCCTGGCCTCCTTGGCCTCCTTGGCCATGGCCACCCGCTTGTCGTCCACCTTGCCCTCGACCTTGAGCGTAAACGTGGCCGTGCGCAGGTCAAAGCCGTGCTCGAGAATGTCGCCGTTGGCCGCAATGGGCGCCGGCCGCACGTACGCATCGGCCGCACGCAGACCGGGTGCACCCGTCAGCTCCGAGTCGGACGACGTCCGGTTGTTGCTGTCGTTGTTGTTATCTGCTGCTCCTGCACGCGCACTCCCCGGCTGGTTCGACGTCAGGGACGCCTGCGTCAGCACGCGCTTGATATTGCTCGGGTTGACCGCCTCGTCCTCGTCGACGTCGCTCTTGGCCGTTGGCTGCGCTGCCGTCGTCGCTGCCGTCGTCGCTGCCGTCGTCGTCGTCGTCGCTGTCGACAGGTTGGTCGCTGACTCAGCCACAGCCACAGCCCCAGCCCCGGTCGCCGTCACCACCCTCTGCAGCGGATCCGGCCGCGGCGACCCCGAACCACCGGTACCCGACGACACCGGCGCCTGCTTGGGCAGCTGCGACACGGGCAGCAGCCGGTCGTCCACCGACACAATCGACAGGTCCTCGCCGTTCCACTGGTCGCCCAGCCGGTGGCTGTTGTCCGTCATGTACAACCACAGCGTATACCCTTCCATGTGCGCGCCCTCGACGGCGAAATGGTTGGCGTCCATGGCCGCCGACTGGCTCGAGTAGTCGCCCGTCTTGTACGCGTGCTTGTCGTCCATGTCATAGGGAATACCAAACTCGGTCAGGATGCACGGGTGGTTGCCGACGCGGTCCAACCCTTCCTGCCGCATCATAGCCAGCTGCTCGCGGAAGCACCGCCGGATCGACGCCTCGCCCACGCGGATCGCAAACGCCGGGTGCAGGTACTTGCCGCGCAGCACGCCCAGCACGTCGACGTTCCACGTGCGGTTCCACCGCTTGGTCATGAGCGTGATGCCGTCGTAAAAATGCGGCGCGTACACCATGCGCGTCTCGTCGTCGGCCGAGCCCTTGATCTGCGGCGGCAGCTCCATCGTCGCGCCCTGCAGCAGCAGCACCGCGTCGGCGTGGTGTGTGCGCACCGTGTCGCGGTACGCCCGGTAGTGGTCCATGAAATACGTGTCAGAAAACACGGCATAGTCAATGGCCGCGCCCGTGCGCGGGTTCTTGGCAAAGTAGTCCTTGCGCAGCAGCTGGTCCGTCGCCGGGTCCCACACGCCGTGCAGCGCCCACACGCACTGCCCCAGCGGCCAGCCGCCGTCGCGCGTCCACCCGTACCGGCTCTCGTCGTAGTCGGCCGGCAGCCACGCGCACTCGCCGTGCGGGTCGATCAGCTGCCGCCCCGACTTGACCGGCCCCAGCCCGCCCATCTCCCACACGTCCACCTCGACCGCGCGGCCCATGCCCGTCAGCATCGCCTGCCAGATCGTCGGCGACGTGCCCTTTTTCAGGGCCTGCTCCTTGGGGATCACGCTAATGTCCTGGTGCCCAATGATGCCCTTGTTGGGCTCGTTGAGCGTCTCCCACCCAAAAACGAGGTCATCCTCCAGGTCGCCCGCCTCGCGGATCCGCTTGGCCAGGTGGCCGATCGCCGCCATGTAGTGGTCCTGCAGGTAGTGCTGGATGTTCTTGCCGTCGATGATGCACTTGGGCGCAAAGTCAGCCCCCGCAAAGAACAGCGTAAACACCGTCGCCGCCGCCAGCCGGTAGTAGTTGGTCGACCAGATCATCTTGGGAAAGTTATCCACATCGCCGTACGTGTTGTGCACAATGGCCGCCTCGGTCGCCGCAAAGCTCGCCGGGTTCAGCCCGCACGCATACAGCGTCCACATGGGCGCGCCCGAGCCGCCCGTGAACCGCGACCACACGTCCTGATGCGGGTCCATGAACACGTAGAAGCCGTACTCTTTGGCAATGCGCAGCGTCGCAATCGTGTGCTCGATCCACGTCTCGTCGTACCTGCCCGGGCCCGCCGCCTCAATGGCCTCCCACGTAAACACGTAGCGGATCGTGTTGTAGCCCATCTTTTTTATCCGCGCAAAGTGCAGGTGTGCGTCCTCGAGCGGGAACGGCCGCTGGTGGAAGCACGCATGGTCGCCGTCAAAGAAGTTATCCAGCACGTGCGACGGCACGTTGGGCTCGTTGGGGAACTTGGCATCGCCCGCCACATTGATGCCGCGCAGCAGCACCTCGCGCCCGAGCGTGTCTTTGAACTTGCCGTCCTCGATGATGAGGCGGAGAGGCATGGTGTGGATGGTCGAGAGGGGTGTCGGGCAAGTTATCGGACTGGCGGGTGTTAGCGGGGAGAAAAGCGAAACGGGCAAAGCCCTCTGGACGTTGACACCGCGTCGGTACAGCACTCACAATCGTTTCGTCGTGACGCCTTATCGAGGCAGATATGGTCGAGGTCGCGTGAGACGTTCCACTGGTAGAAACAATAAACAAATGCACACACAAGATATACTACATGTGCAAGAATAGAGAAAAAGTGCTCATAAAAATAGCGTCGTGAAGCCAAAACGATGCATACAACAATGCGGTGGCCGTCGCGATGCCAAAAGGAGACGATCCAGACGGATGGATGCCCGGGGCGACGCTACTCCGTACTCGTGCTCTGGCAGTCGATCGCTGGGCTGTGTAAGCGAGGGAGGACCCATTCTAATTACTCCGTACAGGGCCCATGGCGCTTTCCCGCGTATTCGGCTTTCTGCGTCTCGTATATCCGCCTTACATCATCATCACTGACAGGCAGGAGTACCTTTCCAACAACCTCACCTTGTCCACGTGACGTCGTGATGCGATGCATCGAGCCGACCGTGGCGATGACGACCCCGGCTGATGTCGCTGCTGCTGCCGCGGCCGTCACTGACGTCGACTGCTGCGTCTTTTGCCTCGAGGCCATCTCCAAGCCCTGCATTGCCCGCCCCTGCGGCCACCAGTGCTTTGACTTTCTCTGCCTTACCAGCTGGCTGCTCGAGTACCACCCGACCTGTCCGCTGTGCAAGGCCCGCGTTGATACTGTCGAGTATGGCGGCGGCTTTGCGCACCGCCTTGATATTCAGACGCATAGTGGCAAGCGCAAGGCGGTGTCGTCGGCGTCGTCGGCGTCGTCGGCGTCGTCGGCGTACCCTCGGCGCACACGCCGCCCGACGGCTGCCGACAGCAATGTTGACACCGACGCCGAGGCCGCCCTCGCCGTCCGTCGCCGCGTCTACCGCCTCGCCCAGTACGCCCGCCACACCGGCGCCAACCGCCGCTCGCGCCACTACCACGACCTCACGCCCGACATGTTCCAGCACGACCCGGACCTGACGTCGCGCGCGCGCGCCTTTATCCGGCGCGAGCTCATGGTTCTGTGGCGGGAGGGGGGGCAGGTGCAGGGACCGTCAACTGCACACCGGAACAGAAACAAGCCGTGGCGAGGCTGCCGCTCGCGCCACCAACTCATCGAGTACATTGTGCTGATCCTCAAGTCCGTCGACGTGCAGAGCAGCGCCGGCGCCGTCGAGGACATGCTGGCAGCAGACTTGGGGAGTGCCTCGGTCGCCCGCCATTTCATGCACGAGCTGCGGAGCTTTCTGCGCAGCCCGTACCTCAGCGTGGCCGCCTGGGACCGGCACGTCCAGTACGGCCCCAGCTTGTTTGCCGACGACAGTTTTGACGATGTCTACGATATCGACGACGCCGACGACAGCGATGCCGCCCGAGAGGAATGGCGAATACGGCGACGGGAACGAGAAAAGGACAAGGCCGACCGCGAGGAGCGGTTTCGGCCGACATCGTCAAGACGGTCGGCATGACCTACTCACCGTGGGTGATTACATAGACGGAGCTGCTGTTATAACGATACCCATTTCATGCGTCTACCCTGGATGCTATTTCAAACTACCAATTTCAAAGGTTTACACCAGAGATCAATAACAACATAACATGAGATGTTGCATAGCACCAGCTACGAGCTGAGAGACAATCGTGAGATGCTTTGCCACCTTGATTTGTAAGCACGACAGTCCGGTCCGGGGCAATTGCCCGTTCAAGGCAGTTGCGGAACCTAAAAAAAGTAGTCTATCTCCGGCCTCGTTCATTTTTATGTAAGCCATCGTGACAAATAGTTGACGAGGCCAGTACGAGCTCTCGTATAAATATAAACTTGGACTCGTTCTGCTCTACTGATCTCCAAGAACAGGTACCCGGTTGACGCACATTGCAATCATGACCGTCTTCAACATCAAAATCATCTCGGACGCCGTCTGCCCTTTTGTAAGTCCCGTCCAACCTCCCGCTCAACCTCCTCCCAGCTCAACCTCCTCCGATGGCTGACAACGCAGTGCTACCTCGGCAAGAAGCGGCTAGAAAAGGCCATTGACGTCTACCAAAAGACCATGCCCAGCGGCGCCGACGACCGCTTCAGCGTGTCCTGGGCGCCCTTTTACCTCGACCCCAACTCGCCCAAGGTCGGCGTGCCCGTGGTCGAGCGCATGAACGCCAAGTTTGGCGCCGACCGCGTGCCCATGCTCAACGCGCGCATGACCGCAATGGGCGCCGCCGAGGGCATCAACTTTACCCACGCCGGCAAAGTCGGCAGCACGCGCGACGCCCACCGCATCATCCAGCTCGCCAAGACCAAGGACCGCGACGCCGGCGACCCCAGCAACCGCCACCAGGACGCGGTCGTCAACAGCCTGTTCAAGTACTACTTTGAAGAGGGCGGCGACATTACGTCGCACGACGGCCTCGTCAAGGCGGCGGCGCGCGGCGGACTCGATGCCGACGAGACGCGCGCCTGGCTCGACGACGGCGCCGACCGCGGGGGTGCCGAGGTCGATGCCGAGGTCGGCGAGGCGTTTGCGCGCGGCGTGCACGGCGTGCCGCATTTTGTCATCAACGACACGTTTGAGGTCGGCGGTGCCCAGGACACGCAGGCGTTTATCTCCGAGTTTCTGCGGGCGAAGCAGTAGGGTGGTGGTCGTCTCTTTTGGTTTTCGGGTATGGTGGTGATTGGTTTCGAGTAGCTCTGCTTTTTGCTTCTTTTGCTCACATCAAGAGACCACCAAGGTCCTTGTCCATAGCGCGCAATCGCTCCTGCAGCTCCTTCTTCTTGCGTTCCAGCTCGCGGATCTCTTCTTCTTCGTGCCGTAGGTCCTCTTCCGTCGGGCCGTCCACCGGCATGGCCGTGTCGATGTCGTCGTCGTCGTCGTCGTCACCGCCGTGCCACCGGTTCATCTCTTCCAGCCGCTGCGCCTGATCGGCCACCTTGTTCTCGTAGTACATGAGCGTGTTGGCCTGCTGTGCATGCTTGGTCCGCAGCATCGGGATGCGCTCCAGCGCGCCGGGCAGCGCATACACACTGCACAGCTTCTCGGCGCCCTTGAGCAAGATGTTGACGTCCACATCGCCGCCGCTCTTGTGTGCGTAGCGCTGCTCGATCTGCGCGTGCAGGTCGCCGCCCAGCACCGCTGCAACGGCCGTCTGACGACGCGGCGCCGCACTGGGCCGTGCCAATGGCGGACCCGTGGTCACCTCGCCGCCCGTCACATTAAACACCGTCTGCCGGCGGCGTGTGCCGGCAGCAGCAGCAGGTGGGGCGGCAGCAGCCGCTGCTGGTGCGTCCGGAGCGACCTTGGCCGGTGCAGGCACCGAGAAGAGGGCGCGCTCATGGGTCTCCGTGTCGCGGATGAGGCTGGTAATGTCGTCGTTGTACAGCAGAGCATTTGTAAAGACCTTTGGTGGGGGGAATCTGCACAAAAACTGTCAGAAAACAACGTCAACCAACATCGCCGCCACTTCTAACTCACGGCAGGCTGTTGATGCCCTGGCAGGACAGGGCAATCTGGTCGAGGTACGGCGTTAGATGCGACATTGTTCTTGTTTGCTGCTTGTGCCGTTGTCAGAGTCCAGGACGTTGTGCTGATGCCGTGCGCTGTGCACGCGATTTGGCTGACGCGACAAGTAAATACAGAGCACGAGTACAGTGGGAGCGACGTAATCGTCCTACAAAGTACACTGTACGAGTACTCCGTACTTGTGCTCGTACTCCAACGGCTGCCCCGCATTGCCCAATGGCTGCTTGCGTTGTGTTTCTTCTCCGCTGTAACATGCCACACCGCTTTCTGCAGGGTGCTACTGGTACTTCGTACAACATGAAAAGCGGGCCTCTGATCTCTTTCTATCGGCTGCCAGATGTCTGTCTCTCTTCAAAAAGTACCTCGACAACCGTTACAGACAAATCGTTATTCTGCCGGCAGTGGAACAGCATGTGAAGTTGCACTTGTGTTTATGAAAAAGGCCCATCTAGGAAAGTGCAACTCTGTATCTCCTTGTGCACCCGGTCGAGCGTCATCGTGTGCACACGAGTTTCTGCTTGCCGCAGGAGCCGCTGGACTACAATGGCAACTGCAACCCACGAGCCTGCCCTGTAGATCATGTGTGAGATGTTGTGAAAGTGCACCAACGTGTTGGTCGTTCCTTCTAGTTTATCTCTCACGCTCACGACATGTTCGACTCACACGAGGCAGGAGCTATCGACGAGACCTGTTTTATCTGAGCTCCCGGGCAATTTTCAGGCAACTACTCGTGCTGCATCGTATCGTGATCTTGTCCTTGTACATCTCTCATCCTCCAATGTGTGTTCCTTACGAGTACTCATGGGCACGGTCTTCCTTCTTTCTGCTTTCTTTCTTCTTTATTTTCTTCCTCGTCCGCTTCACACCGTGCCGTCTTCTCCGTCTTCTCCCTTCTCCCTTCTCCCTTCTCCCTTCTCTTACTGATACCCAACCTCGGGCACACGTTCCAGGCCGGAAAAAGAAGGCCGAAGAAGAACAAGGAAGAAAACGCACCTCGCCAAAGAAAACCACCGGCCGGGGTTCTGAGCATTGCTGCCCAAGTCGCATCTGATCGTCGCCGTCGCTTTGCAGATACTTCGTACTTTACCCCTCCGCCAGCTAAGCTCCTCCATCGACAAAGGGTGGGTCGGGTCGCAACTCAACTCGTCGCCGTCCTCCACTTTTGGCTCACGTACTCAATACGGTGTGGCCCGATGTGTGTTGTATGACTTGTAAGTCTCCCCAGTCGAACGGTACACACACGACTTTCTCACGGGCCACGACGTGCAGTGTTGGCTCCTGCATCCATCACAACGTCAGCTGTGATTTGCCTCGCCGTTGTTGATGATAATCCCGCGTTTTACTTGTCCATCTTCCCGTCCCCTTTCCCGTGTCCGTTGATGAGTTTTTTCTTGATATTTCCTCCGTGATCCCGTTTCCCATCCTCTCCATCTTCTTGATCTTCTTCTCACCTTACTCCGTACATACTCGGAACTGAGTACGAGTATTCCCATATTGCCTTTTGGTTAGTCGCCGCCAGATCCTTGTCCTTGAATCCTTTTTCCTTTTCTGCTGCTGGTCGTCTCCACGCCCCAACCCCACGACATATCGATCATCTCCAAGGTGATACGCCCCGTGTCGCCTCACCGGCTTGTCATTGTCGTTCTCGCCTTTCCTGGGCTTGAGTCTTGCCACTGCTCAATACGAGTACACCAGCATCGCATCTATTCGTTAGCCTCTCCATCCGACAACACCAACGGCACGCCTCAACGTCTTCTGCGTGCCAGGGCACTCGGCTGGCAGATCAGCGGACATCACACCTCCACCGATTTCCCAGGCCGTTTTTAGTGCATTTCCTTCACTCCATGCTGTCGTCCATTGAGCTGCCCTGTCTCATCGTCGATATTGGCTCACCAGGCCCGGTTTGACTCGGGTCACTTACTTGTCAGCCTTCTTCGCCTCCAGTCAGTAGCGTTGCTCTCCCGCTCTCCCTGTGTGTTTTCATCTCACCGTCCTTCCCTCCCGTGCTTGGCCGTTCCCTCGCCGCTCTCGCCGCGCTCTCCGCGCTCTCCGCCCCTCCTCTTGCCACCCCTCCCCCCTTCCTTCGGCTGCAACCCCCCTACACTGTCTTTGTCTACTCCAGTTTTTTTTTTCTTTCATTGCAAGCAGACCCAACAGGGCAGCAGTTGCAGCGGTGCAGTAGCTTCATGTCCTACTGCGCAGACGCATGATACCTGTCATTGACATGGGCTCTCATAAATCCCGTCTTTCACGGGCGTTGAGGACACGGCACAATGAGCCCTGCCAACCACTCCGTGCAGAGTACGGCAGCTGAAGGAGCCACTCAACCATCACCGCATGGCTGAGACCGACGCCTGAAAGACTGCTTGTTTCCTCGCGCGGCACTCTGCATCCACGCCAACCACCTTTGCTCGTCTTTGCTCACCCATCCCACATCAGCTGCTTGCCCCCGTCAGCCCAGACGCAACCCGACAGACTACTTTCCGGTCGTCTACTCTCACTCCGTAATCTGTACGGGCTGCTTGCTTGTCACTCCCGTATCTCCATTACACTGCCCCTCTTTCTTCCCGCTTCTGTCCTTTCGTCTTCTTATTTTCTACTTGTGAAATACGGTGAATCGCCGTGTCGTTTCCTCCTCGCCCGCCCACATGCACGTACTTACATCTTCGACTCTCCCAGGCTGTCCTGCTGCGCGAAATCCTGCATCTCGATTGGCACTAATCATATAATGACAACCAACCAGAGCCCGCTGCATTCCTCTTGTTGGAGGCTCAACGCTCAGGGACTAGATCCCTAAATCTTCATATTTTTCTCTCGTCCTTTTTTCTGCCGTTCCATCCTCCGTTTCTATTTTTATTTTTTGCTCATTCGGCCTCAACACTCGACCGTCATCCTCCTCTCACCTCCGGTATCGTTCTGCCACAAAGTCAGCGACTGGATATACACAAACCCTGCACATCAGCACGCACAAAAATCACACAACCCCCACATCACCGTGATAAGCGGTGATCCCGTTTTTCATCATCTGCAGGCCAGGACAAAATCAAAATCCAACAAACGAGAAGAGAGCGCCTCATCTCAGCATACAGAGGCATTGCTGCTCTGTTCTGCGGCACATATCGAGTTTAGGAGGTAAGCAAGCAATCGGTTAGCAGAGCACAGGATCATAAAGAGAAGAGACAAAAAAGAGCATCCATGGCCTCCGTCGTTTGTCTAACACCAATGTCAGAGCGCAGACGCTTCTCGCGAGACTCGACAAGCAAGGCCGTGGTTTCGCGGCGGCCCGGCACGCCCCTCCGCCTCCGCTCCCCGCTACTTCCAACGGTCGCCGACACACATCCACAATGTCTCATACGATGGACCCCGTTTCGCCTCCCGAGTCCCCCATCACGGCGTCTCCCGTCGGCAGCCGAAAGCCAATGTCAAAAATCCACAGCCAACACTCCCAAATACGAAGTACCTTTTCGGCTGCCCGGCGCTATTCCAATGCAAGCGACGGCCGAGACAGTCGAGACGGTCGAGAGACGCGGTACTCAATAGCTCCCGGTCTGGTCGGTCCCAATGGGCTTCCGTTCCGGACAACGAGTCTCCGCCCCGATGAGCTGTCTCCACGCTCGTCTAGCTCATCTGTGGTGAACGACATTGTTGAGAACGACGTGCCAATCGACATCGGCTTGGACGTCATTGCGGATGACAACGGAAATGATGCCGACGAGGACACCAATGCCAACGACGCAGAGTCGGACTCGGACTCGGATTCTGTTGCCAGCAACGACCTCGCAGGATCTTCCGGCTCGGTGAAGATGACCGATACAAGCGAGTCACGCCCTACACCAAACCCTGACGATGGCGACCACCCTGCCGCGCCAGACGACACCGGAGCTGATGAACCGATGGCCGCTGACACAGAGACCTACTCGACAAAATACTACTTGGTAGAGGAGCACCTGATCATCGAAGAGATTAGCGATTTCGACAGTGACAACGGCCGCATCGTGGCCTTGTTGCCATACTCGATCGAGGAAGCCGAGTCGGAGCGCGAGCTGCCCCCCGACCCCAAACGCAACCGGAGTGGCAAACTCAACCCGGCGCAGGCCCGCCGCCGTTCGTCTGTTCGCCATGCACGCCCGCCTGACCTGGACCG
The DNA here is from genome assembly GCA_029299015.1 of Ophiostoma montium. Taxonomy (NCBI): domain Eukaryota; kingdom Fungi; phylum Ascomycota; class Sordariomycetes; order Ophiostomatales; family Ophiostomataceae; genus Ophiostoma; species Ophiostoma montium. Next base: position 270,952 of record JANSMC010000001.1, read on the forward strand.
AGGTGTCATGAGCGGCCTGCGAGGGTTCTCGTTCCAGGGCGGATCGGACGAAGAAGCAATTGCCGAGGATGATGAGGAAGACTCCGACTTTGACGAGACTGACATGTTCCGTCAAATGCACCGTGAGGAGAGGCGCCGGCGCCGCCTGACTTCGGGCAGCATCAGCAAACGGACAATCACGGAGAGCATTGGCAGCGGCAGTGATCACGAAGACTGCGGCGCCATTGATCCAAACGACGCCGGCTCGAGTGCACGCCGGCTGCGTCGCCGTCTTGAGCGGCACAGCTTGCTGTTCACGGACCCGCCTGCGCCACGTATTGACGAGCTCGACGAGCCCGAAACGTCTGACAATGAAGACGACGTGCGCGAACTCATCTGTGACGGCGAAAGTCTGGCCCGCGAGCTGCCGTACTACACCCTCGAGTACATCAGCATGGAAGTCGACTCGCCGTAAAGCAGTGGCGTTATTCTGCACAGGGCGGCCTTGTTCTATTTTCTTCAGTTCTTTTTCGAAACTGGCAAACCGACAGAACCGGCTATTTTTTTGCTTACGACTTTTGACGACTGATATGACTTTTGACGATTTCTGTCAATACATGGGCACGAAAACAGACCGGATCCCAGCATTTCCATTTCCACTCGATCGACTCGACACCTTTCTCCAAAATTACAGGAGGATCACGGACAGAACTCCTTGACGACACTTGTTAATATGGACTGTGCAAAAAAATGGCCGCAGCTGGCAAGTCAACTGCTTTGGGAGTTTTGGCTGCTGCACAGAAACAGCACGGAAGGTTTAAAATTTGAGACGGCATTGGATTCCGTTTCAGCTCTTGGTCATTTTCCTTCATTCACGTCTTCTTTCTTCTCTCCTTTTCACCTTTTCTCCTTCTCTCCTAGTCCATGTTTGTCCATGTTCACGATGCCAAAATACCTATAGATTTGGGACATAGTAGCGTTCACGGCTTTTACGTCTTTTACTTTTTCTTCTAGATAGATAATTTATTGCTCCTTTTTGTTCTTCGTCGGTGTCGCCAGGAATCTTGTGCCCAAAGCATACTGAGTACTGATAGTGAAAGATTACATAATACACAGTACTGAATGTGGCTTGTGATTTGTGGCTAGTGGATTCTGTATCAGGCAACGCGTGTCTTTCCTCTTTCGGGTAGCGGCGGCGGGCATCGCATCTCGAACCGCGTCTTGTCGACATCTCGAACCACACGTTACCTGAAGCACCTACGCCATACCTTTTATCAGCAACGCCTTGTTTTGATTGAACGAAAGCATCGGCAGCCTTTTATTCCCTCTTATCGCTCATCATCTCGGAGCATTACCACAGACCGTCCTTACGGGTTGGGCGACCTTGCTCTTTTTCGTTTGGATGAGAGTTGCGGCGTCACTCCATCCATCATTTATCGACATCGACACCGTCGCGAACTGACCGACACGGCAATCATCGATTTTTTTTTCTCTCACAATGAGCCAGCCGCAGTCAGGCGGCACACCGGGTGTGCCTGGTCAGGCGCAGACGCCGACGACGCAGACGCCGACGCCGCAGCCGAGCCAGCAGCACATGTATCTGCCGGAGCAGATGCGGCAGATCAAGGAGCTGAACCCGCAGGAAAAGGCAAAGTACGAGGCCGGGCTGCGCGCGCTGTGGACGACGTTCAACGACAGTCCCGAGGGGTCCCAAGAGAAGGAGGGCGCGCGCCGCAAAATTCTCGAGTTTGCCCCCGTCCTTGCGCGCAAGGTCCGCGAGCGGCGCCAGCTGGCGGCCATGCGGCAGCAGCAGCTGATGCAGGGGCAGCAGCAGCAGGCGGGTCAGCAGGGTCAGGGACAGCAGGGACAGCAGCAGGGACAGCAGGGTCAGCAGGGCCAACAGGTTCAGCAGGGTCAACAGGTCCAGCAGACCCAGCAGCAGAATCTTCAGCAGGCCCAACTGCAGCAGATGCAGATGCAGATGCAGCAGCAGCAGGCGCAGCAGCAGCAGCAGCAGCAGCAGCAAGGCAAACAGGGCGCGGATGCTCAGCAGCTCCAGCAAAAGCTGCAGCAGGCCCAGGTTCAGCAGCAGGCGCAGCAGCAGGCACTCCAAGCACAGCAGCTTCAGCAGGCGCAGCAGGTGGCGCATGCCCAGCAGCAGCAGGCCCAGGCTCAGGCCCAGGCTCAAGCCCAAGCACAGACCCAGCACATGCAGCAGCAGCAGGCGGCTCTGCGTGCCGCTAACGCCGCGGCCGCAGGTGGCAGACCGACTTCTATGGCGGGGTCGCCGCCCACGGGTCCCCAGCAGCAACAGCAGCAGCAGATGATGCAGCGGCAGCAGTCGCTTAGCGGCGGGGCGGCCGGTGCTGCTGGGCCGCAGCAGCAGCAACAGCAACAGCTCCAGGCGGGCCAGCAGCCCCGCGTTCCCGTGTACTCAGAGGCCATACAACGCGCACTGAACGGGTTCCAGTACCTCCCGCCGCAGTCGGTCGCCGATAAGGGCCCCGAGGCCGTTGCCAAGTGGAAGGAGGACATTCGGAAGCGCGTCGGGCAAGCCCTGCATCAGCTGGAAATGGCGCGGGCTAACATTGCGAAGCTGGACAGCATGATCAAGAGCCGGCAGGCCATGGGCACGACGCTGACGCCGGAGGAGGCCAAGATGGTCAAGGAACGCCGCGACTTGTTCCAAAAGCACCAAGCTGAAGCTACGCGGGTGTGCGAGGGGTTTAGGAAGCAGCAGCACGAGCTCACCAAGATCAAGCAGCAGCAGCAGCAGTCGGCGACACCTGGTGGTGCTGGTGGTGCAGGCAGCCCCGTCGCCGTCGCGGGCGGTCTCCAGCAGCAGCAGCAGCAGCAGCCCACGCCGCCGCAGGGCAAAGTCGTGATCAAGACGGAGCCGACCAACATGCAGAGCTCGCAGGCCAACATCAACGGCGCCATTGACGCCGCCAAGAAGGAGTCGCTCGCGGCCGGTGCGCGCCAACAGCAGCAGCAGCAGCAGCTCCAGGGTACTACGAACAACAACAACAACAACAACAACAACAACAACAACAACAACAACAACAAGGCGGTGGGCGCAGCAGGAGGCACGCCGACACCCAAGCCTGCTGGGCTCGTTCAGCAGACGCCCATCCCGCCACCGGTGATCCCGGCCCTGGCCATGCAGGCGGTCAATGCTGCGCACAAGATGCAGCAGTCGCAGCAGCAGGGGCCCAAGCCGGCGATGCAGCAGACGCCCGTGCACCCGCCGCCGACGCCGATCAACACGGCGCTGGCGGCGGCCAACAAGGCCGGCGGACCACCGACGGCCGGGTCGCCGACGCCCGTGTCGGCGGGGTTGAACCAGGCCATGGCGGCACAGGCCCGGGCGCAGCAGCAGCAGGCCGCGGCGCAGGCGGCTGCGAATAACATGATGAACACGGCGCCGCGGGCTCTGTCGCACCAAAAGGCGCTGGAGGAGGCCAACAAGATGCAGCGGACGGCGTCGATCAGTGGTCCGGGTGCGGCGGTGACGACGCCGGGTGGTAACGCTGGGCAGCAGCAGCAGCACCAGCTGGCCATGCAGCAGCAGCAGCAGCAGCAGCAGGCGGCGTACGCGGCCATGAACGCCAACAAGGCTGCCGCCAACAATGCTGCCGCCGGCAATGGCAACGGCAATGGAAACGGCAACGGCAACGGTAATGGCCAGGGCGACAATGGTCAGGATGGTGCGGCCAACAGCAACGGCACGCCCAAGCCCAACAGCGGCGTGCCGCAGCCAGACGGCGCGGCGGCGCGCGTCAACAGCAAGCTCAACGAGTCGCGGCAAATCTCCAAGCAGCTATCGGATAAAGCCGCGCAGATGCCGCAGCCGGTCGCCGTCGGGGGCGGTGTCGGCCCCGGCCGTCCGACGCTGACGAGCGGCGGCGGCGTCGTGGGCGGCGTGCTGGGCCAACCGGCGCTGGCCAAGGTGCCGACGATCCAGATCGAGGGCGAGGGCGAGCGCGTGCTCAACAAGAAGCGGCTGGACGAGCTGGTGCGGCAGGTGTGCGGCGGCACGGCCGAGGGCCACGAGGGCAACCTGCTGCAGCCCGAGGTCGAGGAGTCGGTGCTCAACCTGGCCGACTCGTTTGTCGACAATGTGCTGCACACGGCGTGCCGCAACGCCAAGGAGCGCGGCAGCAAGACGCTCGAGATCCGCGACCTGCAGCTGGTGCTGGAGCGCACGTACAACATCCGCATCCCGGGCTACTCGTCGGACGAGCTGCGGACCGTGCGCAAGGTGCAGCCGTCCATGGCGTGGATGACCAAGATGAGCGTGATCCAGGCGGCCAAGGTGACGTCGTCGAGCAAGACGGAGTAGGGGTGGGGGTGTTTTTTTTATGATTTTTTGCAAGGGAATGGCACATGGTGGCCGGAGTAAGGTTTTGGGATGTTTTTGATGCTTTTGTTTTGTTTTGATTTCCTTTTTCTTCTCTATTGTTTACGCCGTCTTTGTCTCATTCTCATCACCCTCTTGTTTCTCGGTATGTTTCGTTATCATTCAAAATAGTCTGTCCAGTCTTGTTATCAGAATACCACTGTTTGATTTAATCTAGCTGAAAGTGAAGTCAAAAGTGATGAAAGTGACGATACCGAGATCGTGAGATAGGACGTCACGTGATACGGCTGGAGGGTCCAATCCACAGACTCCTCGAATCAGCCACTTTGCGAAGTACTGAGTTCTCGTACGCTTTTGTCGAGACTTACGAGTTATCAGCTATTTGACATCTATTTACTTGTCTGAGCTCAAATGCAGTCGTATTAGCCATGATTGACGTGATGCTGTTTGCTTGAGAGCTTTGCTTAGTCATCCAACCGAAGGCAGCCATGGACTAACGTCACGCAGGTGCCTTGGAAACGGCAGTACCAGTGACCTCGTACGCACAAGCTCTGGGCGCAACAGCGAGTACCGCTACAAGCCTATCAGGGCCACTCTCGCTTCTGCTCAATCGCGCCTGCCCTTTTCGCCTTTTGAGAAGCACTCGTCACCCACAGTCACCTATGGGCGCTGCTCCACTAATAATCGCACCTGCTTGACTAACCCACCAAAGCTTTGCCCTCCTCTCACCCACCTCGCAGCCGCGTTGTCTCCTTGCTGGCTAACCTCATCACCACGACATTGCATCGGCTGCCGCAACCAACGACCACCACTGCGACACCTCACCACCCACCACCCACCACCTCTTTTCTTTTCCTGGTATTGCCGTTTTCTTTTGTTTTTGCTCCTGTCCACCTGCCAGCACTCCGTCCTACGCGCCAACGAGCATCATCTTCTCGTCTTTTCGTCTTTTCGTCGACAGCATCCGTCCAACGGGTATAGAACCAAAAAAAGGTACTTTAACCTCAGCTCTCCATTGCCATCCACTGAAGCTGTGCGGTGCTTGTTTGGTCAGCTTCCTAACGTTGGATTGCAGCTCCAGCTTCTTAGACCCCGACATCTTCACATCCCCATACACACACGCCATGCCCGGTAAAACACCTTCTGGCGGCAAGGAGGCGGCCGGCAGCCGCAGCAGCAAGGATGAGGCTGCTTTGAAAGCCAAGAAGAAGGCCGCTGCCGGCGAGGACGGCGACGTCGACATGACCGAGGCAGATGCCGCGCCCGAGGCAGCAACGGTCGACCCGGTGGCCCAGACAACGGCGGACATCAAGAGCAATTTCGCGCTGCTGGACCGTGCCGTGGTGCTGTTTGACGCGCGGTTCACGCTGCGTGCGCTGCGGTCGATCTCGTCGATCCGCAAGCGGCTGACGCCCGACATTCTGGCGCGCGTGATTGCCGAGACGTTCCCGGCCAGCTCGGCGCCGGCAAAACAGCTGCTGGCCGCGCTGGGCCAGGAGAATCTGCCGCTGGGCCGCCGGCCACAGGGCTCCGAGTCGTCGTCGTCGTCGGACATGGAGGTGGACACGCCGGCACGGGCGTCGTCGCCGACGGCGGCGGGTGCAAGTGCAAGTGCCTCGGCGGCCGGCGCCAAGAAGGAGACGATCCCCGAGCTCGACATTTTCCTGGGCATCCTGGTGCAGGTGTACCTGTACGACGCGAAGCAGCAGGAGCGCGGATTCGAGTTCTCGCGCGTGCTGGCCGAGCGGATCCACGCGCTCAACCGGCGCACGCTGGACTCGCTGGCGGCCAAGGTGTACTTTTACTACTCGCTGTTCAGCGAGCAGCTGGCGCCGCTGCCGCCGTCGCCGCAGTCGCCGGTGATCTCGATCCGGCCGGCGCTGCTGGCGGCGCTGCGCACGGCGGTGCTGCGCAAGGACGTGGACACGCAGGCGTCGGTGATTGTGCTGCTGCTGCGCAACTACCTGTCGACGTCGCACATTGCGCAGGCGGACCTGCTGGTGTCGCACACACAGTTTCCGGAGAACGCGGTTAACAACCAGGTGGCCCGGTTCCTGTACTACCTGGGCCGGATCCGCGCGATCCAGCTCAACTACACGGAGGCGCACGGGCACCTGACGGCGGCGACGCGCAAGGCACCCTCGAGCCCGTCGGCCGTGGGCTTTGCGCAGACGGCGACGAAGCTGCTGCTGGTCGTGGAGCTGCTGATGGGCGACATCCCCGACCGCGCCGTGTTCCGGCAGCCGGCGCTGGAGCAGTCGCTGCTGCCGTACTTCAAGCTGGTGCAGGCGGTGCGCGTCGGCAACCTCGAGGACTTTGAGACGACGATTGCCGACTATGCCGACACGGCGTTCCGCAAGGACGGCACGTACTCGCTGATCTTGCGGCTGCGGCAGAACGTGATCAAGACGGGCATCCGCATGATGTCGCTGTCGTACAGCCGCATCTCGCTGCGCGACATTTGCATCCGGCTGCACTTGGGTAGCGAAGAGTCGGCCGAGTACATTGTGGCGAAGGCGATCCGCGACGGCGTCATTGAGGCGACGCTGGACCGCGAGCACGGCTACATGAAGAGCAAAGAGGTGGGCGACGTGTACGCGACGCGCGAACCGGGCGAGGCCTTCCACGACCGCATCCGCGCGTGTCTGGCGCTGCACGACGAGAGCGTCAAGGCCATGCGGTTCCCCATGAACCAGCACCGGTTAGAGCTCAAGAACGCGCAGGAGGCACGAGAGCGCGAGCGCGAAATGGCCAAGGAGATACAAGACGGCGACCTGGACGAGGACGACCTGGGGGGCGAGTTTGACATGTAGGCGGGGGGTGGTTGGACTGGTTGGCGGTTGGGCTGTCTCTGGGTGTTGGTCTGGTGTGCAGTGTTCTTTATTAGTCCTTTCCCGTTGTTAATGCATATTACTTGAAAGTGTGTTGACATGTGAATTATAAGATTGAGTAGAAAGGCATGGAACACAGAATTATCAAGTGAGGCACGTCAATAGCGATTAGTGGTGCTGTCTTGGGGTAGTTTTAGGCGGTGTTGGCGGTTGTAGCGGTGTTAGGAACACGAATTTAGGCGGAGACTAGCCTAACGGGCTCAAAGACAGCCCTGTACTTTGTATTAGAAGTCGGCTTGTACAAGTTCTGCCTCTATTCAAACGTACTCGTACAATATCAACGTCATTCTTCACGCTTCAAGCTTCACCCCAGAATATAAGCCACTGAATCCAGGCTCACTGAACCCCCTGCTCATTCAGCTACCTCTCACCATGTCCGCGTCGCTGGCACCCGAGTGCAACGAAGTCAAGGAGTATGCTCTCCCGGCATCGTCCTTGCCCGTGAATCTTGAAGCAAGCAAGCTGACATGACAGGAAATACGACACGTGCTTCCTAAAGTGGTACAGCGAGGGTAGGTCTTGGCTGGTGAGCACCGTACTCCGTATATCTTCGCCCGCTGACTGTGCAGAATTCCTCAAGAGCAGCTCGACCACGTCGCAGACAAAGGAAAAGTGCGATGCGCTCTTCAAGTCGTACCAGACATGTTTAAAGGTAGGCATGCTCATCCCGTATCTACTATGCTGCCTGCTAATTATCAGGGCGCCCTCAAGGCCAAGGGCATTGACAAGCTGGTCGAGGAGGCGCGCGAGGACCACAAGGAGGCCGACTCGCTGTACATGGACAAGAAGCCGTAGCGCAGGGGGTACTATCGGCGTTTTGTGAATCGTGTAATATGTACTTCTATTTGTACTTTATTTGTTTCATCATATCTCATAGCCCATCATCCCATCTCTACTTGGTGGCCTTGCCGGCAAATCTCATCTTGCGTCGTCGTGACCACGTGATCGTAGATGCCAAGGTCTCCACTTCATCCCCGGACTACACGACACAACGACACCACGACGAGCAAGCTCAACGACGTGCAAGCCCAAGCTCGACACTCGACGACTGCGCAGCAACAACTAGCAATGGCAAGCGGGCTGCCAAACTAATTTGGTTTCTTTTCGTCCTGTCGCCTTATTATCTGAGCTCTGCTCTCTTGCAACCACCAGTCCTCCTCGACACTTCGACACATCACCCCACGACAGCCTCCTCTACCGACAAACCACCTCCCCCATGAACTAGCTTCTATGCACCCATTTTCTGTCCTGACTCTCGGGATCTTTGTCGCCGGCTACATCACTGCCCGCTGGGACCTGGTTACACGGCTCTATGAGCTCGCCATCTTTGCCTGGGACTACGGCGTCGTCACGCGTGCTGCCAAGGGTTTTGCCGTGCTGTCGCTGCTGTTTGTGCTGATTTCCATCCCGGTCGAGCGCCTCGCCACCATTGAGGCCGGCCTGCACCCCCGCTCGGCCGGATCCGGCATCTCGGCCCGCGAGCAGCTCCGCCGGCGGGGTTCTTTTTAGTTTTTTTTTCGTTTAAACAAAAGAAAATGCCCCACGATGGATTGATGCGCGTGTTTTGGCCCGTCGACATTGCGCAGTCCGAGTCGCCGGGCGTCGTCGTCGGCTGGAAGAACTCGGCGCTCGACGTGACGGTCGTGGCCATTCTGGTGGACGTCGACGTGCGCAGCGTCGACTTTGCGCTCAAGGCCGGCACGCTGTTCCGCAACAGCACGCACCCGATTACGCGCATCTACGAGCTGTGTGGCCAGTCCAGCATGAGCGTGCTGGGGCTGTGCAACGTGCCCGCCGACGGGCCCCAGCCGCCCCAGACCGACCTGTCGTGGGTGCGCGTTACGACGACGACCACCACCACGGCTGGCCACGGCCCCGGTGGCGTGCGCGGCGGCATCCCGCGCGTGACGTGTGCGCGCGCGTCCAACATCCAGCTGATTCTGTACCAGCGGCCGCGGCCGCAGCGCATGCAGTACATTTCGATCCACCCGGTGTCGCTGGCGCTCAAGGACCGCAGCCGCAGCAGCAGCAGCAGCAGCAGCAGCAGCAGTGCATCGTCTCCAGCAACCGCCGACGTCGAGGCCGACGACGACCGGCACGAGCGGCTGCGCACGGAAAAGACGCGCAGCCTGCTCAAGAAGCTGCGGCTGCACTCGGTGGTAAGACGCGCGTCGTCGCCCAAGGAGCGCGCGCTGCCCAAGATTGTCAACCAGATCAACTGGGCGTGGGAGCTGGAGGCGCTGCTGGCGAAAAACGTGTCGCGCATCGCCATGGGCACGCGGCTCAAGCGCAGCCTCAGCATGTCGGAGCGCGTCGTGGAGTCGGCGACGACGCTCAAGGACGTGGTGCTGCGCTGGATCCGCGACCTCGTCATGCTGTACGTGGTGCCCGTGATTGCGCGCGTGTTTGTGCTGGGTCTGATTGGCCACCGCATCGCGGCCGAGATGCTGCTGCGCGTGCTCGAGTGGCGCGCCAACCCGCGGCACGCGGCGCTCATGGACGTGTCGGCGACGGCGCAGCAGGTCGAGATCCGCCTGCTGCAGTTCTGCTACTGGCCCATGCAGTACGTGAAGCTGCGCCAGCGCAGCAACGACTGGGAGAGCATGACGACGAGCCACCCAGACTACATCCGCTTCTACAACTCGCTGTGGCTCGTCGCCAACGACGTCATCATCGGCATCGCCCTGGGGTCCTACATTATCGACAACGCCGCCTGGGTCGCCGACCAGATCAGCCGCCTGCTGTCCGAGTACACGGTCGACGCGCTGCAGAGCAGCATCTCGTGGCTCATGGGCTGGCCGGCGGGTCTCAAGCTCAACGGCGAGCTGGCCGCGTTCCTGGGCGACCTGTTCCTCTGGGTCATTGCCTACTGGGCCAGCTGCATCGAGGCCCTGCGGCCCGCGCTGCCGCACATTATCTGGTTCATTGGCTTTTCCAGCTTCGCCGGCGCCAGCATGCCCCTCGCCCTCTGCTCGGACCTGCTGTCCGTGCTGACCATTCACATTTACTCGTTTTACCTCGCGTCCGCCCGCATCTACTACTGGCAGCTGACCATTTTGATCTCGCTCTTCCACCTGTTTCGCGGCAAGAAACAAAACGTCTTGCGCAACCGCATCGACTCGTGCGACTATGACCTCGACCAGCTGCTCGTCGGCACCATTCTTTTTACTTTCTTGTTCTTCTTGCTGCCCACCGTCGTCGTCTTTTACCTCAATTTCGCCATTGCCCGCATGGTCATCATCTCGCTCAAGGCCGTCTTTGACACGCTGCTGTCGTGCCTCAACCATTTCCCGCTGTTTGCCCTCATGCTGCGCATCAAGGACCCGCGCCGTCTGCCCGGCGGCATCCGCTTTGAGCTGCGGGATGGGCGGGGGCAAACTGCAGCTGCAGCTCCTACAGCAGCGGGGACGCAGCCACCCTCCCCCTCCCCCAGCCACCCGTCAACGTCCGTCGTCTGCCTGACGCCCATCCCGCTGTCGTTTGAGGCCATGTTCCACCAGTACTTCCAGATGGGCTCGCGCATCCGCAAGCACTACCTGGCGCCGCGCGTGCTGCTGTGCCTGCTCACCGGCAAGTTTGTGCCGCCCATCAACCGCAAGAACCTGTATAGTTTGCAGTACGTCATGCTGCCGGCGCGGCGCGCGGGCATCTGGGAGATGTGGGAGGCGCTCAAGTCGCTGGCGCCGCTGACGCGGCCGCGGCGGACGGTGTTTCCGGACCTGGGGGGCGGGCGGCAGACGGGTGGTGGTTCAAGGGCCAGGGCAAGGCGGTAGCCTTTTTATGTATGTTATAGCCTTGTGGTTTTGTTCTTATGTTTTTTATGTTTTTTATGTGATACACATTTTATAGAAGTTTAGCAAAAAAATTATTGTTTCATCTTTTTGATTTTATTGTTTCAGTGATTTTATTTTGATTTCTGTGATTTATATATAGAATTATGTCGAGCTTTTGTAGCAAGAAAACTATATTTGAAGTAAGTGGGCCTTTTTATTAACGCTGTTGTTAAAGTACTTACTTGTAAACAGACGAGACTTGCACCGCACGCCGCATCACCAACTACCCAACACCCCGTACTAGCCACTGTACTGTCACTGCCTGACATGATATTCACTCTTGCCATTGCACAATATATTCTGCCTTTGCACCCTAATATACTCGTACTCATGCTCACGTGGTCACCCTTCGGGAAAGCGCACCCGGCAGAACAGAGCTTTCCCCGCATCCGTGCACCAACCAGAAGACACTGGCATCACATCACAACAATGCGGGAAAGAGCAAGGGGCGGCTGGGCAGGCAGGCCCTTGGTTGGATTGTATTGTACTCGTACGAGTACTCGTCAGACAGCCAGTCCTGGTGAGATACACCAAAGGGTACTCGTAGACGCTGCTACACAGAGAGAGGGGAACCTGGACAGGGCAAGAGGCAGTGGCTGTCCGTAGGGTTGCAAGCAGCGCTGTGTTTTCTCCTCTCTCCTTTCTCCTTTCTCTCCTGTCGTCTCTCTCGTCTCACTCTCTTTCCTCTTCAACATCTCACTCCCGTTCCCTCCTTCTTCCCATCGTCTTCGTCTTTCCATCGTCCTCGCCTTCACTCCCAATACCCACTGCAATTAGCGGACGAAGCGACCGAAGCGACTGCAAATGCACCAAAATGGGCCTTGCATTAGCGAAAGCGAAAAACGAACAGAGAGCAAGAGCTTCAAGTGGAGCGCATCTCTGCCAGAAAACCGTCCCTTTTCCTCCCGAGAGGCAAGGAGACGTATTTTTTGAGTTTTTTTTGCGGTGCCCCGGAAGGGTCTGGGTGTTGCTGTGCTGCTTTGTCTGTTTGTCTCGCCGCCGCGCCTCCGTGACTTTGCGGCAAAGCTGTCACATAGGCTACGTCCCGGTGCTCTCGGGACCACCGGCCTTGACCGGGAATGGGATACACGTGTTCTCCACGGTGCTCAACCTCATCTGCAAGCAAGTGCTTCAAGCTGTCAGAGCATGTCAAGTATGTTGAGCTATCAGCGGGCAAAAGTTACGGCTGGCAGACAGCATGCTGAGAATAGAGTATCAAAGAAACCGACCGAGCAAGCTGAACACAATCATGCTGTTAACCTCCACAACCTCAGTTTGTTGATGATTTTTATTGAAGTTCTTTTTTACAGGTTCGGTTTGCCTTTGACCCTCCATTATTTACAAACCCGGGTTGTCCAAAGTTTTTTCAGTCTCCCCTTGTTTCGCTTTGTCGTCGTCGTACACTCGGCAAATGCTTTCCATGTTTTGAATGATGAGTGGTAGTCGCTAGGTTCCATTTTCGAAGGTTTGAGGCATTTTTTTTTCATGATGCCCATCCCTGAATCCGTCCTTGTCCGAGCTGGCAGGTCGAAAGTCGAGAACGGAGCATCACGAAGCCCAGACAGATCGAGCCTCCCATGGGGGCAGAAGGCGAGTTGTGCAGCGTTGATACATTTAAGTCTTTCTTGGTTAGTGATTGAGGGACGACAATGACGGAACACGTCATGCGCGCGTGCGGGTATACGTACGAACTTGGCCATGAGGGCAACCATCAGATCGAACAGACCAATGGCCTCGACGAAGGCGAAACCCAGAATGGCGTACGAGAACAGCTGGCCACGGAGGGCGGGGTTGCGGGCAACACCCTGGATCAGGGCGGCGAAAACCAGGCCGATACCGATACCGGCACCAGTCAGACCGATGGCAGCAGAGCCCATACCAATGTTCTTGGAGACCTCAACCATGGCGTTGGCAACCTCGGAGCTGTACATGCGGCGGCCGCCAAAGGCAGCCTTCTTGGTGGCAGCCTGGACGAGCAGGCTGGGCTGCTGGCGCTTGACAGCCTGGAAGGGGCTGGGGCGGGCAGCGGCTGTGGTGGGCGTTAGTGATTTGTTTTGTGGTTTGTGTTTTGTGTGTATTGAGAATGGCATTGCATTGCATATTGCATCGAGTGATGCCATGCGCCGGGTTGACGCCGATCCGGAGCTCCGGCATGCCGCGGGCCAATTGAGGCGTTTTTTTTTGCGTCTTTGCCCCGAAAGGCCGAAATTGCCGCAAAATCGAATTTGCGTTTTCTGGCCCGGACACGCGGGGATCGCGGGGATCGGGTGCGACGTATGTTGAGCATGTGCGTTCAACCGTTGCCTTCATCGGTCACAAAAAGAGCCTTACCCGTGATGGTGCGCTTGGAGGCAGCGACGGCCTGAGTCCGCAGAGCGGGACGAGCCATCGAGGTGGCGAGTCTGGAAGCGAGAACGCGGGAAGCCATTGCGACTGATTTTTGTGTGAGGCTGCAAAAAGAGCAGAAAGAAAAAAAAGGCTCGAAAGTTGGGGAGGGTAAAGGCAAAAGTTTGCGATAGTGGAGAGTGGATGGGAAGGAGAGAAGGAAAGGAAAAGAGAAGGGAAGGAGAGGAGGAAAAGAGGGAGGGAAGAGAGAAGGAAAAGGAAAGGGAAAGGAGAAAGGAGAAGCCGAGAATGGACGAAGGGGAATGAGTGAATTGAAGAGAGAAAGCCGGAAAAAAAAGAAAAAGAAGTGGGCACCACCGGGTCCAGCTTTTTTGCAGCGAAAACAGTGGTGGGTACGGGACCATGGACGACGCCGGGAGAGAAGACAGGTATGCAAAGAGAGCTGTGAGACTCGTAGTGACGAGTGGTAGCAGTGATTGCTGGCCTGGTTGAGCTTCCTTTTCTTTATGGATTTATGGAAGCTGTTGTTTACGAGATGTAAACATACGCACGATGAGGAAGAAGGGCACAATGCACGTGATGGCAATACAGGGCAATTACGACAACAAGGACGGCAGTTACGAATAACAATAACAGCAACAGCAACAGCAACAGCAACAGCAGCAACAACTACTACGAGTGCTACTCGTACAACAACTGGAGGCACCAACGGATAGACACAACCCGCCACCAGACAATGCGAACACAGCTGCTCTCCACATGAGCTTCGTCGCGACGTTCGGTCTACGGAGTCTTTGTACGGAGAACAACGATATCAGCAAAAACGATCAGACGGGGGGGGAGGGGGGGGAAAGAAGCGCTGCTGCAACAGTGGGAAAATGGAGAAAATACAGCAAGCAGACTGGGTCAAATGTGGCCGCTCGGACAATGTCGGAAAGCTACGCCATAGCACAGCACAGGGCGCGCGAGCTGTTTTCCTCGTCCCCAGAGCCCTGAATGTTTCTTGGGTGGTGGGTGGTGGTGGATACTACGAGTACGGTACCTGCAAATGGCATCCTGAGGCATCAACATCTACGAGTATTCCCGTATTCCTACAGTCAAAAGATTACCGTATTCTGTTCTCCCACGCCGTGACGTCTTGAGAAACCTTGAACGGGAAAGAACAGGCTGGTAGTAGTGGAGCCCGCGATCGGTACCTTTTGTTCCAGGGATTGGCTCGATTGGGAAAGAAAAAAAGAGCAAGAGGACCCACCTTTACCACGGACGGCTACGGAGGAAACGGGAAACAGCCCTGTATTCGTAGTCATAATAGCGTCTGTCAGCCACCGGACAATGTTCACCGACTGCGTGTAGCAGTTGGTCACCCTCATCTTGCATTGGCTGCATGCCGCGATTGGTGGTGTTCTGACTAAGCCATACTGACGATAGCTTCGAGCAAACGAGCTTGATGAGCTCAAATAAACATCAAGAACAGATCGCCCACCGCAATCCCGGCTGCTGCCGGGACTCGCTACGGAGCACGACCACGATGATGCAAATCCCTCTGCATATTACCCCTGTAGCACAACGGGCTCAATATTGGATTCAGGTGTCCCGGCCAGTGGAATACCGAAACGACCGCCTCAATATGGTGGTACGCTGTACGACTACGATACTACAACTAAAATTATATCACGTGACACGAAGAAACGGACAGCTAGAGTACTCTGATTGGCTGCGGGAGGGCTCGGAAAAACTGCAGGTTTAC
This sequence comes from Ophiostoma montium, assembly GCA_029299015.1. NCBI lineage: Eukaryota > Fungi > Ascomycota > Sordariomycetes > Ophiostomatales > Ophiostomataceae > Ophiostoma > Ophiostoma montium. Next base: position 286,108 of record JANSMC010000001.1, read on the forward strand.
CTGCATAGGACTGTGGAGAGAGAGAAAGCGACCGTCCTGCATCTCCATACTTCGTACCCGTTGTTATTATGGGGACCGCGAATGTGTAAATGGCGCACTGCGGACAGAGGGTACGAGTACGCACGGGAACAAGTAAACAAATACGTTGAGAAACGGAGCAGCGTGTACGGAGCAAACGGAGCCGGTCCTTCCATTTTGAGTGCCGCGATAATCCCGGAGGACAGAATGTCATACAACCCCGTAGCTAGTCCTCGACGGCTGCTTCCTTGGGCGTGTAGTCTTTCAGGAACCCAGCCGGGTCGCACGTCCGCTCCAGGCTGATGCGGTTGTCGGCGGCCCACTGGCGCACGGCGGCCTTGGACAGGCGCACGCGCTTGACCTGGGGCACGGGCTCGGCCTCGGCGGATGGAGCACGCGCGGCCGTCTCGGGCGGTGCGGTCAATGCGTCGGTGGCTGCAGCGGCTGATGCGGCTGATGCGGCTGATGCGGCAGCTGCACCACCCAATGCATCATCCCCCTCGCCGGACGACGCCGCCGCCGCCGCCACGACCAGCGGCGGCGGCAGCACATGCTCGCAGAAGCGCTTGGGCGGGCCCATGCCGGCATCCTCGACGAGGCCCATTTCGCGCAGCACATAGAGGCAGTCGTCGCGCACAATCCACGTGGCGGCACTGCAGTCGTCGATATCAATGACGAGGGAGGAGGAGTCAGACTCGGAGTTGCCAGTGTCGGACGCTGCCACCCCCACATCCAACCCCAGCAGCCACCGCGCAATCTCGCCGGCCCAGAACCGCCGGTAACCCCTTTTGCCCAGATCCGAAATGGGCTTCTCCGGCCCGCCCAGCACGCCCTCGCGCCGCGCAATCTCGTACGACAGGCCCATCAGCAGCGCGCCCAGACCTTTGCGCTGCCACGGCGGGAACACGAGGATGCACGCCAGGTTGTTGTTGTCCCACGACAACTTTTCTTTGCTGAAAAAGCCGACGACGCGCGGCCGCGGTGCGGCACCGCCCAAAATGCTGGCGGGCGGCTGCCCAGCACCATTGCCGCTGCCGCTGCCGCCACCGCCGCTGCCGGTCCGCATGGACGACAGCGTGGCCGTGGCGGCGGCCCGCAGCGACGACGGCAGCGACGGCGGCGGTGTATAAACGAGCAAAAAGTACTTGAAGCCGAGGACGTCGAAAAACACCGACTTGGTGTCGAGAAAGAGCTTGGCAAAGAGGGAAATGTTTTGGCAAAACAGCACGTCGCGCTCGCCGTCGACCTCCCAGACGCTCCACTCGCCCTCGTCGGCGACGGTCTGCTCGACGTAGTCGTTTTCGCTTGTTGATGCCGTTGCTGGTACTGCTGATGGTGCGCTGGTGCTGCCGCCGCCGCCACCACTGCTAGGCGTCCTCCTCTTGCTACCGCCCCCCCGGACCGCCGCCGTCGCCGGCGGCACAATGGGCACGCGGATCGTGCGCACGCCCTTGGGGTGGACATAGACCTTTTCGCCGGGGATCTGAAACTGCGACTCGCACACCTGCACGTGGCCGTGCCACGGCACAATCTCGCGCGAGTACTTGAAGCAAAAGGGACACACGTAGAGCCGGTCCAGCATCGGCGTGCTTTCTTTGTGGTGGCCGGCACCGCCAGCGTGGCTGCTGTTGTTCTTGCCTGACGGCCCACCGTGTCCGCCGCTGGCATGGTTCTCCTTTCCAGATTGGCCCTTGGAGGCATGCCCACCGCGGCCATGATGGTGCGAGTTGCCGGCCGTGTCGCCGAGCACTTCTTTGCCGTAGTAGGAAGGGTACCACGCCTTGAAGCAGATCTCGCCCAGAACAACCTTGTCAATGTTACGGTCGGGCTGACTGGGGCTGCGGGGGGATGCATTGGCAGTGGCAGTGGCAGAAGCAGATGTAGATGCAGGCGTTGTTGTTGTTGTCGGACGGGATGCTGTGGTGGGCGCCGTGATGGGTGTCACCGTGGGTTTTGCCTGACTGCGTGGTGCCGGGGCTTGTATGGGTGTGGCCTTGGCCGGAACTGCTGGTGGCTTGATCTCGGTGACCTTTTTTGGCCGGGCCGGCGGTGGTGCAGTCGCAGTCGTGGCCATGCTCGGCACAAACGGCGGCTTGATGGTTGTTTCTCGCCTCGGCTGAAACGGACCAACGACGGGTGCGGGAATGGCCGTCGCTGCAATGTGCGGCGGCGTGAGCGGCGACACGACGTTAGCAGAAGCGGAAGCAGAAGCGGCGTCGGCCTTTTTCCATTGCCGCGTGTGTGGTGGCGAAGCGTCGCTGCTGTCTTGGCGGTCGGACGGCTCCGAGTCGGGTATGGAGTGGTCCTGGCTGTCCTGGCTGGCCGCGTCGTCGTCGTCTTTCTCTTCGTCGTCGTCGTCGTCGTCGTCGTTTGCCTCTTCGTCTTCTGCATCCTCCTCCTCATCATCGTCTGCCTCGTCGTCATCCGCCTCGTCGTCATCGGCCACATCGTCCGAGTCGGCAATCTCCGTGTCCCGGACAGCCTGCCGTGTTCTTCGCTTGGGAATAACTGTGTTCTCAACAACCGTCCTCCGCAATGTACGTTGTTGGCCAGGCTTCGAGTCGATATCCTCTTTTTGTCTGGCCCTTGACCGTGTCGTCCGCACTTCTTCCTCTGCCTCCTCCTCCACAACGGGATCGACATTGTCGCTCTTCTTCAAGGCGCGTCGACCGCGACGAACTGGCTTGGTTGGATTCGATGCATGACGCGTCACACGGCGCGTCGTTTCAGAACAGTCGTCGCCATTCTGGCGTTTTCGTTTTGATAATGGCATTGTGATGTGCAAATGTGTGCGTCGAGTCGTCGTCGTTGGGAAGCGTGTCGCGGTAACGTCATGTTGAAGTTGTCCCGCGCGCTGTCACGTGGGGCGACATGTGACCAGCCAACATCTACGAGTAGCCGCTACCCGATTGGTAATTTGACGACGACGGAAAACGACGACAGAAGGACGACTGAAGGACGACGAAAATCGCCAAAATCGCCAGAAATCGACAGAAATTGTACGACCACCACAATGCGTGCAATTGGATAGAGTGCGATGCTATCACGAAGAGCATTATACCAGGGCGCGGCCCGGCAGCGGTGTGCCGTGCAGGCCGCCCAGCTGCAGAGAAGGACGACGCCGGCGACGACATCGGCAACGGCAAGGGTGCAGACATACTCGACGGAAGCCGTGCCGGTGATTCGTGGCAATATTGACCCGGCAACGGGCCGGTCACGACGGCGCACAACATACTCGTCGTCTTCGTCTTCGTCATCGTCGTCCAAAAAAAGAAACTGGCCGCGGTACCCCAAATACCTAAAAGACTCGCCGAGCAAGACGCTGGCAATACGGGTCAAGAGCCGGTACCGGCCGCTGGATTTTGCAACGTGGAAGCTGTTTGACGCGGCGGCCAGCAGCGACAGCATGCGGCTGCCGGTGGTGGCGCTGCAGCACATGATCCGGGCGGACGAGGCGGTGCAACGCACGAGCCTGTCGGACCGGCTTTGCGGCGAGGAGGCGCAGCGGCGGCGGGCGAGCGTGCTGGCCTACAAGGGCATTACCAAGGATGATTTGCGGCTGTGGGCGTGGATCCTGAAAGCGGACACGCCCGACGAGCGCGCGGCGCGGTTTGTGGCGACGCCGGCCGACAACAAGCCCAAGCCGATTTTCCTGCTGCTGCAGATGCTGCAGCGCGACAATACGTTTATGCGGGGCACGACGCTGGCGCACCTGAACCGGTACATTGACGAGCACCACGTGCAGACGCGCAAGGCGGCGGCGGCGCTGCCGTTTGGGGCGGTGCGGCGGACGCTGGACGCGGGGCTCAACATGGCGCCCGAGATGTTTGTGCAGACCATGGGCCTGCTGGTGCACCACTACCTGCGGCTGTGGCCGTCGGCGCTGACGGCGGTGGCCAAGCTGATGGCCGACTACATGATGACGATTCCGGCCATGGCGAAGCGGGGGCATGATTCGAGGGAAGAACAAGAGCCCGGAGAAGCCAGCGCGGCCAAACGCGACCGCAAAGTGTATGCCGACATGTGCTACGTGTTCAACGCCGGGCTGGGGCTGTTCCGGCAGAAAGCACCGGTCGAGCCCGTGGCCAACATGCGGTACAACTGGCGGGCCCAGCGCGTGCTGCTGGCGGCGTCCACAAATACCTCAGCAGAGGGAATGACGCGACCACTGCTCATCAGCCGCAACGGGTTTCGGTCGATCCGACAAGTGCTGCTGGCGCTGGGCAAGTCGCCGGCGGAGCGGCGCGTGTCGATGCGCATGGCGCGCACGTGGCCGCCGTACCGGCGCGACTGGGACGGACTGGACGAGCAGCGGCAGCCCAAGGACGACTTTAGCCGGTCGGTGCAGGCGGGCGTGATGATGCACGAGGCCGGGTACGGCGACCGCGAGCACGAGCGGGCGCTGAGCGTGCTGGGCGGCGTGGTGCCGGGCGAGACGCCGACGGTGCAGACGCGGAGCCTGGGGCCGCGGATCTGGCCGGGCCGGCATGCCAACCTGAATGTGTATTCGGAGTGGGCGGCACGGGTGCGGGCGACACGGGATGTCAATGAGGCGTGGCGGGAGTTTTCCCGGCCGGGGTTGGGGTCGGCATCGTCATCATCACCGTCACCTTCCACCCCAAGCGCACAGGTGTACGCGGAAATGTTTACCAAGCTGCACGCGGCACCGGTCGAGCGGCACCACCCGGTGGAGTCGGCATCGTCGACGGCGACCTGGCCACACGGCAAAGAGCTGCTGCCGGGCGACGCGCGCGAGGTGTACCCGGTGCACGACGCGGCGCTGACGCCGTTTGAGCGCGCGCGCATCAGCCCGCCGACGGTGGACCAGCTGTACAACCGCATGTTGGGCGAGGGCACGCGGCCGGCCGGCGAGTGTCTGGTGGTGCTGCTCAAGAACGCGGCGACGCTGGAGGAGGCCATGCGGTACCTGCACGACGCGGCGCTGGACGAGGAGGCCGTGGCGGCGCTGCGGGTGCCCGACACATTTACGGCGTCGCCGCTGTCCCGGCCGTCTCCGGTGCTGCCGGTTCGGTCCGAGACCCGGAGCCGGAGCCGGAGCCGGATGTCGGCGGCGGCCACCACGACTCCGACCGAGTTGGACAACAACTCCATATCTTCAGCCGTCCGCCAAATCCCCCTGCGCGTCTTCAACGCCTTTATCGGCGTGCTGTGCCGGCTGCAGCCCGTCGCCACCTACACGCCCGCCGGCCCGCGCAAGCAGCTGCGCACGCAACTGGTGCACCACGCCGTGCGGCTGACCATGGCGCGGCTGCCGCCGACGAGCACGAGCGGCCGCACGTTTATGGCGCCGTGGCACATGATTTTGAGGCGGCTGTCGTACCCCAAAGTGCTCGTGGGACCGGAGCACACGACGGACGCGCTGCTGCACAACCAGGAGGCGCTGGCGCTGGCCCTCGAGGTGTCGGCGTACCTGCAGCGCACGGGCAGCGGCGTGGACGACTTTATCTTTCGCAGCATCGTGCGGGCGGCTCTTGTGTACAATAACAACCTGGGTGCCGGCAGCGACAACGACGGCGATGGCGAGCTCATGGCCCGGGCCCACGCCACGATTGTCGACATGTTTTCCGGTATTTTGAGTGACGGCCCGGGGCCGGGCTCCAACGACGACAACCACCCGGCCACGCGGCACAACGTCAAAGCGTTTACCCTTGATTTATACCTCAAATTTCTGGCCTTCCGCCGCGACGCCCAGCACATGGCCGAGGCCCTGGCGTGGGTCGTGCGCGTCTACGATGACGCCGTGCTGCTCGAGGACGCCAAGGACGTCGACGACGCCCAGCACAGCGCGCTGCAGCGTGCGCTGATCCTGTACCGCGTCGTGGCCGAGGCGTCGACGGACGCGCGCGACGCGGCCGCCATGGCCGAGCTGGCGCGGCAGTTTGCGGCGCTGCGCCAAAAACGCGGGGCCACGTGGCAGTGGCCGACGGCCGACGACGCGGACGCGTTTGTGCAGTGGCGGCGCGGCGACGTGCACAACCGGGATTTCTGGCGGCGGATCCGGGCGGTGGAGGGGGAGGGGGAGATGATACCATGAATAGACAACTACTGTAGCCTAGAGTAGGGATAGAAAGCTATAGAGAGCTATAGAGAGCTATAGGCTATAGTAAAGATATAGCCACGCGTCGTCGTGGCCTTGAGCTCACGATCTCTGCTGCATTCACTGACTCATGTACGCTGGCCTCTGCTTATGTCTCTTCTTTCACAACTCTCTCTCTCATCATTCATTATTCATCATTCATCTCACTCACTCATCTCTCATCTCGACTCACGACTTACCATCTCTTTATTTACTCCTAACCGAAGCACATGCCTGCCAATCCACATCACGTGACCACTTAAATAAGGGGGCTTCCCGACTGGGCCATGAAGAAGAGACTTGAAAACCACGACCATTGAGATTGGAGATGCCCCCCTTTATCGACCTGTTGTCGGAGTCGGACGCCGATGCCGCGAGTGTCGCCAGCTCGTGGACTGTGCCGTCGAGTCCGGTGAGCCCGTCCAGATCGACCAGCCCGTCGCTGCCATGTCCGGCGCTTGTGTCCGGGCCGTCGTCTGCCACGGAGGACGAGGATGAAGACAATGAGGATGGGGTCTCTCTGCTACCATTCACGCCAAGCAAGACAAAACGCGGGTACAACCGAGTGGTTGATGAGGACGAGGACAAGGAGGATGAGAATGAGGATGAGAATGAGCACGAGGTCTCTCTACCATTCACGCCGAGCAAGACAAAACGCGGGTACAATCGAGTGGTCGATGAGGAGGATAAAAAGGAGGACGATGATGATGAGAATGAGGACGATGAGCCCTTTACGCCAAGCAGGACAAAGCGCGGATACAATCGGGTGGTCGACGAGGACGACGTGGGCGAGAAGGATGAAGATGAGAATGAGGACGACGAAGACGACGGCATCGATTACGACGATGACGGCAACGACTACGATGACGACTATGGCGTCGATGACGTCGACGAGGACTACGATGAAGACGATGAAGACGATAAAGACTATGGCGATGCCTGCCGGCCAGACGGCTCTCTACTCACCGTTGAGCTGCCTGCATCCACCCTTCTCTGCCCCCGCTCGCTGGCCGCCAACTACGAGCCGCCGCTGCCCGTCACGCACGAGGCCAGTGCGGTCACGGCACTGCTGGCCCTGAGCGAGCGCCACCGGCCGGCGTGCTCGTCCCGCAAACAATACATTGAGCTCGACCAGTTTGAGATTTACTTTGACAGTCACCGGTCAAGGGACCGCCTGCGGTCGCTGCACACGCTCGGCCCGGGATCCTCTACTTTCTACTTTGACGGCATCCTGCGCGTCGGCGGCACCACCACCATTACGCAGTTCTACGTCCAGCGCGTGCCCTTTTCCGCCGCCCCCGTCGGCCACTACGGCACGCACCACGACACCGTGCGTGGGCACGTCTGCATCCGCTCCGTGCTGAACAGGAATCGGCCGGTGTACTACCGCCTGGGCGCGCCGTCGCCGGCCTATGCGCGCTTCTACGACCCGTACCTGTGGGTGGCCGACCTCGGCAAGCACTTTGTCGACTACGCGCACCGCGTCGGCAGCGGCCTGCGCATCGCCCATTTTAGGGTCAGCTTCAGCAAGTGGCTCGCTCGTACACACCCGCAGTCAGCCGCTGTGCAAGCATGGCGACAACGTTTCCGTCCCGGCCACAACGCCGTCGTCATTGATTTCAGCCCCGCCGTCGTCGCCTACAAGGCGTATCTGCTGCGTGAGACCAAGGCCGTGCTCGGCATCGACGCTGCCGCCAAGCTGCGCTTCTTCCACGAGGTCTCGTCCACCTACTACCCAACGCACCCGCCACGCGTTCCCGCTGGCCACCCGCCCGGAGCACCACTACCCACGGTCGTCACGCCCTACGTCTACCACGCCTTTCGCGGCTTTGCCGTGCAGAAATACATGGTGGCGACGCCGGGACGCCATGCACCAGAAGAGCTCGGCAACGCGACGCTCTTACCGCAAGGCCAGACGCCCTTTGTCACAGGCCGTGCACACGACGACGACGAGACGCTGCAAGACCGCCTCCGCCACATCCAGCCAGGCGACGTCTTGTCGACGATGCCCGACGGCCAGGCCACGGGAAGCAAGTGGACCATGGACTTTGGCGACGACGGCGGCGGCGACGGCAACGGCAACGGCAACGGCAACGGCAACGACAAGCGATGGTACGCCCTCGTGCACCGCATCATCGAGCCGGGCGACGGCCCCGACGGCGGCAACCACGACACGCAGCGCACGTTTGACGTTGCGTGGCTGTACGCGCCGCAGCACACGCCGTGTCGCCAGACCAAATACCCGTGGGCCAACGAGCTCTTTCTGTCCGACCACTGCACCTGCGAAGAAGACGGCTGTTTTATTCAAGAAGATGAGATTGCCGGCGTGCACTCGGTGGCCTGGTTTGGTGGGCCGGAGACGGCAGCCGATTTCTTCATACGGCAAACCTTTTTGCACGGCGAGCGCAGCTGGATTCAGCTGAAGCTGGGCCACGTCTTTTGCCAGCGCAGCACGGCCGAGGCGCTCAGCATCGGCTGGTTCCGCGAGCGGTACGAGCCGTCGTCGTCGTCGTCGTCGTCATCGCCGATTGGCCAGTTTGAGACGCCGGTCAATTACGAGGTGGGCGACACTGTCCTTGCCGTCTTGTCAAAGGGCCAGACGCGCGCCGAGCCCTGCATCGTCGAGGGGACGGACGGCCCTATCCGATTACGAGTACTACTACGCCGACACGAGCTGGACGATGCCGACGCTGCACCAAACGAGCTCGTCTACACCGACAGGATTGTCGACTCTGCCGTCCAAATCCTAGGCCGCTGCATTGTGCGCATCTTTGCAGCCACCGAGACGATCCCGACGCCGTACGACCGCAACGGCACCGGCAACGCCTTTTACATGACCCACCGCCTGGCCGTCGACGACCCTGCCACAGTCGTCGTCCCGATTGGCAGCGCCCACCCTCCTTTCAAACAAGGATTCGACCCGGCCGCGCCCGTGCCGCGCCTGCGTGCCCTGGAGCTGTTTTGCGGGTGTGGCAACCTGGGCCGCGGCATCGAGGATGCCGGCGTGACCCAGACGCGCTGCGCCAACGACATCTGGCCCGTGGCCATGCACACGTTCATGGCCAACGTGTCGTCGGACGACGACGTCGAGCCCTTTATCGGCTCGGCCGACACGCTTCTCCGCTACGCCATCCGCGGCGTGCGTGTCGCCAAGGTCAAGACGACGGCGACGACGACGGCTACAGCCTCGATCAAAACGTCGACCACCATCCCGGCCCCGGGCGAGATTGACTTCATCTCTGGCGGCAGCCCGTGCCAGGGCTTTTCGCGGCTCACGACCGACAAAGCGACGCCGCAGCATTTCAAGAACCGGTCCATGGTGGCCTCGTTTGCGTCGTATGTCGACCTGTACCGCCCCAAATACGGCATCCTGGAAAACGTCGTCGCCATGGCCGAGGCCGCCAGCAGCAAGGCGGGCCCCGCCGCCGTCACCGAGGACATTTTCAGCCAGCTCGTGTGCGCGCTGCTGGGCATCGGCTACCAGCTGCGCATTGTTCTGGGCAACGCCTGGTTCCACGGCGCACCGCAGAAACGCCAACGCGTCTTTGTCGTCTTTGCCGCGCCCGGCCTGCCGCTGCCCGACGTGCCGCTGCCGTCGCACGGCCCGGCCACGCAGCTCATGGGCGGCGAGCACACCGACGGCTCCTACAAGGCCATTGGCAACCTGGACGGCGGCGACTGGATCACGACCGTGCTGGCACCGCCGGCTGCTGCTTTCCCCCTGGTGTCGAGCGGTGCGGCCACGGCCGATTTGGACAAGGTTGGCATCGACGATGGCCAAGTCGGCATCTGCGTGCCCTTTCCCGACCACCGCGTGACGGTTGGTGTGAGCGATGGCCTGCGCAGCCGCATTGCGCAGATCCCGACGCGACCCTTTGGGATGGGACTCGCCGAGGCCCGCCACTTGCGGGGGTTTGCGCGCTCGTGCTTCACCGACACGGCCCTGGCGGCGCCCAACCACTCCAAGGCCTACAAGCGCGTCGACCCCCGGCGCCTCTTTCGGACCGTGCGCACGCGCTGTGTGCTGGCCGACGCCTGGGGGCCCGGCGACCTGCACTGGCGCGAGCTGCGGCCGCTGACACTGATGGAGATGCGGCGCGCCCAAGGGATGCCGGACGGGGACCTGCTGCTGTACGATGCGGCGTCGGACCCCTGGAAGATGGTGGGCAACGCCGTGGCGCGGCAGATGGCGCTGGCTCTGGGGCTGGCGCTGCGGGCGGCGTACCTGGGGGGGTTGTACGAGGGGGCCGCCGGTTCGGATGTGCAGCACAACGTCTCCTCTCCCACGGACAACGGCATCCATACGAGCAAGCGACAGCGGCGACCAGGCTCGCCCGACGACGACGACACGGCCAAGCGCGCACGCAGCGACGACGGACCGCGGCCCGTGCTGGTTATCGACCTGGACGACCGTGACGTGGTTGATCTGACAATGGACTGATTTTTTTCTTCTATATTCTTGTATCTTCTTCTCTATCTCTTTTGCAACTTATCCATCTTGCATTGACGGTCTCGGTTACGGTCGACATGCAGCGTTTTCCCACTTGTCAGGACTATAAATAACTGCCGGTGCCAGCAAAGGCCTATCATGCTGCGTCGTTTCGGAGAGTGACTTTAGAGAACGCGTATATAGACGGGACCCCGTCACTCGACTCGCTGAGTCAGCCCTTTTCACCTTTCTTGACCTTTTACCGCCGTCGTGGAGATGTCGCGCGACAAGCCAGCGCGTAGTTCATATTATCTATCTACTGGGGCTCAAATCGACAGTGATCTCACTCACCACCAGCCAATCACTCGCCCTGTGCGGCTGTTTCAGTGCGCGTGCAACAGCAGCCGCCGTGTGGACTACAGGCGGAGAGCAGCCGTGGGAGGGGACCCACTCTGTAAATGATTGGCTGAGAGGTGGCGACAGCACTTACACGGTTTTTTTCCTTTTTTTTCTTCCTCCTGTCTTCTGTCTACGAGTATTCGTTGTCTTTGCTCTCTTGCTCGTTTGCTCGTTTGTTGACATGCTTTTCGTTTCCGTTTTGAATTGTTGGCCGCCGACTGTCCTTAATCCATTGCCGGAGCAGAAAGATCTAGACCACCGTACAAGCATTAATTGATAAAAAAAAAGAAAAAAAAAAAAAGAAAAATACAAAACAACCAAATCATCCCGACTCGCATTGCAGCTACCCACCCACCCGGCCACCCGGCGAGATGAAGCCGCACAAGCGACCGTCTACAGCTACTCGTACCAGCTTGTCATGGCGAGACTCTCCAGATCAGATGTTTCCATTTCGGTCTACGGAGTATTTTCTTTCCCTCGTACCCTCGTCTCCTCGTCTCCTCGTCTCTCCATCTTTCCCCTTCCGTATCCTCGACGCAAAAGTCCACCCCATTCTAAATACGTCGACAGCAGACGACTGGCTAGGACGACCGCAGCTCTCGTCCACGGCAGGTCCATTGCAGGTCCATAGCAGGTCCGTACCAGGGGCCCTTGCAACTGGCTTCCACGGGTCTAGACTTTTTGATTTTCTGTTTTCGGCCTTTTCTTTTCTGTTCTCGGTAGAGCAACCATTCTTCCCTCGTCTGGCGTCTACCCTGCTCAGTCGTGCATCTACAAAAGCAGTCTTCCCCTCTGTTTCGAGTGTTACCAATGTGCATCTTTTTCTTGGCGTACACTGACTATCTCTGTTTGTTCCTCGATTTCCTTTTTTCTCCTTCTGTCTTGCCCTTGCAGTCTTTTAGCCTTTTTTTGCTTCCCACCACCACGACTCGTTACAATCTCTGATCCAACCCTCGTTTTGCTGTCCTCTCGTTGGTCATTTCTTTGTTGCCGTAATCACTGGTCAACTCGTCCCTCACTTGGTTATACGTTTCGTCCTCTTTGGTTTCCTTTCCGTCTGCCTTTTCTTTTTTTTCTTTTTTTTCTTTCATAATCATCTTATTTTTTCCTACTTCCGTCGCTGCTCTCGCCGAGTCACCTTCCCTAATCCTACCACCCCGTCATACATCGCCTTGTTCACACCTTGCGTCGCTGCTGCAAGCCAGCCCCCTGGGTTCCTTTGTCTGCCGCGACTTTTCGTTTGTTGCCATTTTCAACTTGTTCACGCCTTCTTTCAACGCCCGACGCTTTCAACGGTTTCTTTGACGTTTCTTGATTGAAGGCATCCAACGGCTTTTTTCTACACGTTTCAGCCTTTCCCTTTCGCCTTTCGCCTTTCCCTTTCGCCTCTCGCCTTTCCTCTCCCCAGCGTTCTATTTGATAAAAGACAGCCGGTCTGTCGTGCCAAGTTTTGTGTTGTTCGTTTTCATCTTCCAAGTTTTTTGAGAAACTTTGCCTGCCATGCACCATCTACTCTTTTTGGCCGCCGCGGCCCTCGTCCACGCCTCGCCGGCGCCGGTGCCTGCTCCGGCCCCCCGGGACGCCTTTGACACCACCGACCTCATCTACTACCTGACGGCCACAGACGTGTCGTCCATCCCGTCGTTTGACCTCTCGTCCATTACATCGTCCCCGCCCCCCGGTCTGGTCATTGTCACGGCCACGGTCACGGCCAGCACCAGCAGCACCAGCAGCACCACCAACTCGCCGCGGGACATTTCCGTGCAGCCGCTGACGGAGTCGCGGACGACGTACACGGAGGCGGGTGGGCGGGTGGTGACGTCGACGAGCGATTTGATTGCGACGAGCACGGCGGCGGCGACGACGACGACGCATTCTACGCCGGCGACGACTACGCATTCTACGCCAATCTCGACGCCCACCACGCATGCCAGCTCAACGATTGCAACCACGCACAGCACGTCCACGCATGCTTCCACGTCCACCCACAGCACATCCACACATGCCAGCTCAAGTGCCGTGCCGACTGTGCCTGCTGCCGTCGGCGCCAACTCGACCACCCACAGCACCACCCACAGCACGAGCACGCATGCCACTGTGCATAGCTCGTCGACTGTGCCTGCCCACAGCAGCCCTGCCCACAGCAGCAACTCGACGGCCCACGCCACTACGAGTCACTCGCCAACTGTTGCTCCTACCCATGGCAGCAACTCGACCACTCATGCTGCTACAGCGGGCAAGACGTCAGTCACATCTTCACACTCCAGTTCATCCTCATCTTCGCATTCAACTTCTCACTCAACCTCTCACTCAACGTCATCCTCATCTTCCCATCCAACTTCTACATCTCCAACTGCACACTCAGCTTCACCCTCATCTTCACATGCAACTTCTACGCATCCAGCTTCCTCATCCTCGTCTTCACACGCAACCTCGCACTCAACGTCATCCTCATCTTCGCATCCAACTGCTCCTTCTTCGACTGCACACTCAACTTCTGCCTCAACTCCACATGCAACTTTTACGCATCCAACCTCGTCAACTTTACACTCATCTTCACACTCATCTTCTACATCCAAATCGTCTGCTCCGTCTTTCCCAACGCCCACCGCCTCCGTCAACACGGCCATCCCCACCGCCCTGCCCGTCCCTTCTTCGTCGTCGACCGCCGCCCCAGCCGCATCCCTGGCCGCCAACGTCTACGCCGCCAACCTCGCGCAGGCCAAGACGTACAATGGCATGTACGTGGGCCTGACGCTCGCGTCCGCGTGCACGGCCAACCAGGTGGCGTGCATTGGCGGCAACGTCATGAAGTGCAGCGGCGGCGCGACCAACAAGTATGTGATGCTGGCCGAGTGCGGCGCGGGCAACACGCGGTGCTATGCGATGCCCGACACGGGCCGGGTCGGCGTGGACGTGGGGTGTGTGGACGAGGCGGTGGCGACGTCTGTGTTGGGGTTGTCGGCGGCGGTGGCAACCCCGTCCCCGTCATCGCCCGTCTCGTCCGCCTCCGTCTCGTCCGCCTCCGGCTACGCCTCCGGCTACGACACCACCGTCACCGAGACCATCCCGACGACACACACCGTGTACATGACGCGGTCGTTGACGGTCCCGGGAGCACCGACCACGTCAACGCCGACGACGTTTGCGACGTCGACGCGGCGTGCGTCGTCGAGTTCGTCGGTAGTGGACGCCCACACAGCCCTTGCCGTGACCAGTGCTGCGTCCTCGCCCGGCGCCGTCACAGTCTACAAGACCGTCCACGACACTGTCCACGACACTGTCCACGACACCGTCACGAAGCTGTTGACGATGACGGCTACGACGACCGCCACCAAGATGGCCACCACGACGGCAACAAACACGATTGTTGCCACCACTCTGGAGGTGAATTATGATTACTGATTTTTGTTTTTGTTTTTTTTTACTTTTTTAGCTTTGGGTGGTCTTTTTGGTGATATTCCCTTTCAGATTGTCTGATTTATTTTCCTCAACGGGTACTGTCCTTTTATTTTCCTTATTTCCTTATTTCCTTATTCCCTTATTTTCCTTATTTTCCTTTATTTCCTTAGTTATTTCTACAATGACACATCCTTTTTCTTGTCAATTCCTGATCTGTCAATTTTATATTTATTTTCAGTAAATCATTTTCAGTAAAAAGAATCAAAAGCGTGAACAGAAAGAGCGCTTGGTGAGCTCCTTCCTCTAAAACTACAAGTGCACGTGACCAGCCTGCTCGGCCCAACCCCTTACATCATCAATCACATCACCAACTTTTTAGGCTTCATTCCTGCTTTCATCCAACCTCGACATTATCCATCATTGCCTCGACCAGCATCTTTTTCTGTCCGTTCTCTGGCATCGCCCATCCATCAATACTCGTATCCGTACAGTGACCACCACCGAGTGGGTCAGTGGACCGTCCCACCCAGCAAAGGCGGTGGCCCAATCTGCCGTGTTTTTCATGCTTTTTCCGTGTCCGACTCTAAAATTTTGGCCGTCGCCCTTGCGATTTGCATCTGTTGTACCTACGAGTACCTCTCTAACTCTCTCTCTTTTTGCGCCCTCTCGAACGGCGCTCCCCCCCTCCCCCCCCGGCCATGGACTCTGACGACTTCAAGGCGCAGCAGCAAAAGATCCAGGCCGCGCTTGTTGCCGTCAACCGCACGGTCAATGGCATTGCGGGCGAGGACCTGACGTTCTTGCGGACGGTCAACCCCGATGTGGCGGGCGAGATGGACGAGCAGGCGGCGCGGCTGCTGCGGCTGTCGAACCGGCTGATCAAGAGCGCGGCGGGCGCGACGGGCCGCAAGGCGAGCGAGGTGCCGACGCTGGAGGACGCAGACGACGTCGAGGTGCAGTGGCGCGGCGTCGTGGACGTGATTGATGCGCTGCTGGAGCGGGCCGACACGACGCTGGATGAGTACACGGGGCTCCTTAAGCGAAAGGATGCGCCGAGCAGCGAGGGGGTGCGTACTTTTTTGAAAACAAAAAGAAAACAAAAACAAAACAAAAAAAAAGATCGTCGCTAACCAGCAGGGCCCCGACTTGAAAAAAACAAAACAGCAGACGGAACGCCTCGACTGGTCGTTGCGGCGCGCCAACATTGCCAAGCCGCAGAACCTGTTTGAGCACAAGCCCGACAACTTGGACATGGGCCCGTGGAAGCCGCTGCTGACGCGCAAGCCGCACGCCACGTACGTGTCGCTCGAGGACAGCCTGACGACGTTTGTCGACGAGTTTGACCACGTGCAGTACCGCCACCCCTACGAGACGGAGATTGCGCGGCTGCAGTACCCGGCCGCCGTGTACCAGAAGCGCGAGCCCATCCCGTTCCAGCCCGTCGAGACGACCGAGGCCGTCTGGGTCGATACCTTTGAAGGCGTCGAGGCCATGCTCGCGGAGCTGCGGCAGCCCGACGTCGACGTCATCGCCGTCGACCTGGAGCACCACGACTTCCGCACGTACACGGGCCTGCTGTCGCTGATGCAGATCAGCACGCGCACCAAGGACTGGGTCATTGACACGCTGCAGCCGTGGCGGCACCGGCTCGAGGTGCTCAACGAGGTGTTTGCCGACCCGACCAAGCTCAAGGTGTTCCACGGCGCCAGCAGCGACATTGTGTGGCTGCAGCGCGACTTGGGCCTCTACATTGTCGGGCTCTTTGACACGTACTTCGCCTGCGACTGTCTCGAGTATGGCAAGCGCAGCCTGGCCTACCTGCTGGAGCGCTTTGTCAACTTTGACGCCGACAAAAAGTACCAGATGGCCGACTGGCGCATCCGGCCGCTGTCGGACGAGATGCTGTACTATGCACGGTCCGACACGCACTACCTGCTGTACATTTACGACATGGTGCGCAACGAGCTGGTCGACAAGTCCAAGGCCAACAACGACAAGTCCAAGTCAGCGAACCTGACCGACTACGTGCTGCGCAAATCAAAAGAGGTGTCGCTGTCGCGCCACGAGGCCCAGGTCTACGACGACGAGACGGGCCAGGGCAACCGCGGCTGGCTCAACAACCTGCTCAAGACGTACACGATGCTGTCGGGCGAGCAGTTTGCCGTGTACCGCGCGCTGTTTGCGTGGCGCGACGCGACGGCGCGGCGCCTCGACGAGAGCACGGGCTACATTATGCCCAACCGCGTGCTGTCGGACATTGCGCGTATCCTGCCGCCCGACCAAAAGGCCCTGCTGAGCCTGCTGGGCAGCAACACGGCGCGCATCACCAAGGCGTCGCTGGGCGAGCTGTTTGTGCTGATCCAGGAGGCCAAGGCGAGGGGGGCCTCGGGGCCGACGTCGGTGGAGTTTTTGCGCTCCGACAAGATCAGCGCGCTGACCAAGGCGTCGTCGGCGGCGGCGGCGGCCCACCGGCACCATCCGTCGAGTTTTGCTTCTGCTGCTGCTTCTGCTGCTGCTGCTTCTGCTTCTACTTCTGCTCCGACGGTGATGGCTGCCAAGGACACGACACCACTACCCGACATTACGAATCTCCGGAGCAGCTTCTCGCAGCTCTGGGGCAAGACGGCGATGACACCGGGTCCGCGTGGCGACGACAATGCCGGTGGTGTGGCGATCGAGGCGCCCTGGTATGTTCAGGCAGCCATGCCGGTTGCAGTGAATGCTGCCAGTACTACAACCACGGAGGCTGCTACGGCTGCTACGGCTGCCACTACGGCCACGCCGGCAAAGGCACGCCCAGCTGAGGACTACGAGTATATCGAGTTCCCGCAGTCGGCGCAAAAGACGGAGCCACCGACGCCGCAGCTGGCGACGACCGAGACCGAGACACCCGAGACCAAGGAGGACGTCGAGATGACTGAAAAAGAGGCCGAGCCGGCCAAGGAACCCGAGGGAGCTTTCACGCTGAAATGGGGCCAGAAGCCAGTGGCCAAGGCCAAGGACGGCAAGAGCGACAAGACCACCAAGAGCGATAAGACTGCTGCTCAAGCCGCCAAGACCGCAAAGAAGACGGCCAAGGACGAAGAACGCAAAGCCGCCAAGCTGGCCCGCAAGGCTGCCAAGAAGAGCAAGCGGGCGGCTGCCGACGAGGCCGAGTACGCCGACGCGGTGTCCGGCGCGGCATCGAGCGCACATACGTCGGATAGTGACGGCGGTGGTGCGCCGATCCACGACGTTGACGCCGACGCCGACGCGGGTGCCGACGACGCCGACATGGACTTTGAGCCCTTCAACTACGACACGGCCGGCAGCGTGCTGCACCCGCCCAAGAGCCAGCAGCAGCCGGCGGGCAAGCGCAAGGGCAAAAAGACGTTCAACCCCTACGGCGGCGGCAACAACGCCGACGGCAAGGGCGACGACGGGCCCAAGCCGGCGCGGCGGATGCACTTTGAAAAGATGGGCAAGGGAGGGACGTTTCGAAAGTAGTCCTTTTTCCCTTGTTGTTTTTGGTTTTGTTTTCCCTGTCTGGCATCTCTGGCGTTGTTGGGTTTTGTAGTGGCTTTGGCTACGGTGCGGCGTGTATTTCTTAGTCAATGGCAACGCTGGATAGCATTGGTATGCATTGTCGTGTCGTGATGCGATGTGGTGATATATTGGATATAGTGATATTGGATATAGTGATGCGATGCGATGACGTAGTGTCGGATATATCGATACCCGATAGAGATATATCCACTAAACTATATCGAGTAGAGTACAGAGCACAACGGCTCCCCGCATATGTGCCTAAGCTGGAGCTACTCCAAGGACACTATCACCAACACCAACACCACCACCATCACCGACACGACGACACACGTCTCAACATGTATTCCATGTTGCATAGACCGGCTCGCACTTGATACGGAATAGAAATACACACACCATGGCCACATCATCACCACCACCGCCGCAGGTGGTCTTCCCCTTTGGCGAGCCCGACCCGCGCCTCGAGGATTTCCTCGACGACAAGCTGCAGTCGACGGCGGACCTGGCCACCGCTGGTCTGGACGCGCTGCTGGCGCGTGTCCACGAGCAGCAGCACCAGCTGCGCGACCAGCTGGAGGGTGCGGCGCGCGAGCTCGACGACGCACGCGCGGCGGCCGCTGTCCAGCACGACGCGCTGCAGGCGGCCGTCGAGCAGTTTGGCGCACTGGAAGAGCGGATCGCCAAGCGGATGGCCGTCGTCGAAAATGCCGACACGGGACCAGAGACTGTCCTCGAACAACTGGCCATGCCCATGGACCAGCTGCACCGCGTGACGCTGGCGCACGACTACCTGGTGCTGCTGCAGGATGTGGCCACATGGGCGGAGGCGGCGCGAACAGCTCTGCCCGACCGGCCAGAGGATGCGCTGCCGTACTATCAGAAAATCAAACGACTGTCGGCACGACTCGCCGAGCTGCAGACCGACGACGTCGCCGCCCCGCACCTCGTGGCCTACGTCGCCGACGTGGCCGACCGGCTGTGGCGCGAGATGAACGCGACGATGCGCGCGTCTTTCGGCAAGCTGCTGGCCGACCGGCAGTGGACCGTGGGGAAGGTCGACCCGGCGGTGGCGGCGGACGCGACGTGGCGCGATGCGTTTGGGAAGCTGCTGGCGCTGCAGGCGGCCGATGTCGTGGCGGCGGCCACCGAATCATCATCTTCACCACAGATCCTCCTCCCCGTCGCCGTCATGGCCGACTTTTTCGTCCTCGAATTCCGCTACCACTTCATGGCCTTGCCCGACGCCGGCCGCCAGACCAGCGAGCCCCAGCGCACGGGCCAGCTGTGTTTTCCCTGGTTCCTGCAGCGCATCGACCGCTGGACCGGGTTTATGCGGCGCAGTTTTGCAGCGATCCTCAAGCAGCAGTTCCAGGGGACGCCCGCGTGGCTGTCGACGGCGTACCGGGACCCGGCGTGCGCGCTCGCGGCGGCGCTGCTGCCCGTGCTGCGGCAAAAGGTGCAGCACACCGTGGACATTGCGGTGGGTGCGCTGCACGAGCAGCGGCAGCAGCTGCGGCAGCAGTTGCGGCAGAAGACGAAGACGCAGAAGACGCAGCTGCCAGAGTTGGACTCGGCCGCCGCCGCCGACGAGGTGGTGCTGCTGAATGCGCCTACTTTCCTGGGCGTCTTTATCGGTCAGCTGCTCGAGTTTGACGACGAGCTGCGGCAGCGCGGCTACGACGGGGGGGTTGTGCAGAGGCGGCAAAGGGATAGTTTGCCATCTCCCACCAACGACGCCGCCTGGCCCGGCCTGGCCGGCGACGTGCTCGACGACGACCTCTTTGAGCTGTGGCTGCGCGCCGAAAAGGAGTATGCCGTGGCCCGCTTCCGCGACACCGTCGACGGCGACGGCAAGGCCGCGCTCGACGCCCGCGCCACCATTGACTACGACTATGCGCCGCGCGGCTACACAAAACCGACGCGCGCCGCCCAGCACGTCGTCGACCTGCTGCGCGGTCTCACGGCGCAGTACCGGCGCGTGCGGCCCTTTCGCCACCGCCGCCGTTTTTTTATCGAAATCCAAATCACGCTGCTCGACCAGTACCACGACCGCCTGCAGGGCACGCTCGAGGCGTACGCGGCCATGACGTCGACGCTGGGGCGCACGCTGCAAGGGTTTAGTTTTGGCGGTGGCGGCGGCGGCAACGATAAAGGAAAAGGCAACGACGACGACCAGCAGCACCAGGCGGCGGCGCAGCAGCAGCTGCTGGCCGGCACCCTCGGCCGCCTCGAGGTGCTGTGCCGCGTGTTTGGCAGCGCCGACCTCGTGGCCGACACGCTGCGCGGGTGGAGCGACGAGGCGTTTTTCGTCACGCTGTCGCACGAGGTGAATGTGCGGGCGGCCCTGGCCTCGCCGGGCGTGCCGACAGCGTTGGCCGACGACGACGACGGCCTGTTTGGCGGCAACATTCGCGCGTACGAGGCGCTGCGCGACGCCGCCGAGGCGCAGATCGTTGCCGCCCTGGTCCAGTCGCACAGCAACGCGCTGCGGCCCTACATTCTGCGCACACACTGGACGACGCAGGCGGCGGCGGCGGCGGCAGGCGAAGAGGGGGATCCCGAAAAAGAAGACAACATCTCGCCCGAGCTCGACGAGCCGCTGCGCGTCGTGCAGCGCAACTTGGCGTTTCTGGCCCGCGCCCTCGGCACGGTCCCGCTGCGCCGCATCGTGCGCAAGGCCCTGCTGGCCCTCGAGCAGCAGCTTTTCGGTGAGCTGCTGCTCAAGAGCCGCTTCACGGGGCCCGGCGCCGCCCAGTTTGCGCGCGACGTGGCGGCGCTGCAGCTCGTGGTCGCGCGCGAGGTGCCCGTGGCGGCGGTGGCGGCCGGTGCGGGTGCGGGCGCAGCAGCGGCGACGACGACGCCCTTTTTTGAGTGGCTGCGGCAGGGCACAGTTCTGCTGACGCTGCCTCTGACAAAGTCCGGGGACGAGAGTATACTGACACTACAAGAGGCCGACGACATCATGTTCCGGGGCGCGCGGGCTAGTGGCAGTGGCGGCGGCGGCGGCGACCACGGCGGCGACGACACCAACGCGGGCGCGCGGCAGGTGCTGCAGCAGCTGGGGCTGAGCGGCGTGGACGAGGCGCACGCGCACAAGATTGTGCGGCGGCGGGTGGAGCTGCAGTAGTTGCCGTATAGACTTTGAAGTATAATGAATCGGATACACCATAGAGTACGGCATATAGTGCTTTGGAACAGTGAATCGAAACGTCATATAGTCATCAGAACGTAGTCTTTCGGAACGTCATATAGTCCTTCGGAACGTATAGTGATTCGGAACGTATAGTATTCGGAACGTAATAACACTCGCATACGCCGTATAGTCTACCTATGCCCTCGCCATGCAAACTTTTAAAATGACAACACATGCAACAGCCCTAGTTGATCGCCCGCATCGTAAACTCAACGACGGCAAACGTCCCCGCGCTCACCGGCATGGCCCGCAGCAGCGTCGGCGCCAGGCCACGCCAAAACCCACGGGCCCCTTCCTGCCGGTACGTCTGCGCAAAGCAGTCCCGCATCGTCTTGTACCGCTGGTCCGCGGGCCGCAGCGCGTCCGTCTGCATCTTGCTCTTGATGACGTCAAAGGGGTACGACGCCAGCCACAGGGCCTCGCCCGCCAGCCCGCCATACAGCGCCACCTTGTAGGCCGGCACCTGCGCGCGCTCCACGCCGTTGCGCGCCGCGTCGGCGTTCATCAGGTACTCGAAAGTCGTAAACCACACGCCGTACGCCTGGGCCTCGCGCCACAGCGTCACGGCCTGCCCGCGGAACAGGCCGCGCGCGACACCGCCGCCCCCCTGTGGGCTCACAAGCTGGCGCACACAATCGAGGGGACCACTGTACAACCGCTCGGCCAGGCTGTGCGGCTGCGTCTGCAGGCGGATGCGCACGTGCTCAATGGGGCCCGACAGCACCGAGTTGGCCAGGCCGGCAAAGGCGCCCGCGGCATAGTACTGCCCATAGGACAGGTCGCCAGAACGACGATCGGCCACATTCCGCGCCTCAAACCACCGCCGCGCCTGGTGGAAAGCCCCAAACTGCACCGACACGCAGGCGCCAATGCCGATCAGCGGCGTCAGCGTGCCCTTGTAAAAGGCCAGCGGGCCCTCGGCGCGCCAGATGGCCGTGGCGGCGCTGAGCGCGCTCGGGTAGGCCGTCGACGTCTGGAGGCGCACCTTGACAATGTCAAACGGTTGGCCTGTTGGTTAGTCGGCTGCTCGCTCGATCGGGGCAAAACAAAAAACCCACCCAACAACACCTGGGCGACACCACCCGCGGCGCCCGCAAACAGATCCTTGGCCGTCTGCGACGCGCTGCCCTCTGCTTCAGCCATGGCGGTGGTGGAGCGCAATGTATGCGTGGGTGTGTCGATACTCGATCCGATGGATGCAATGTCGTGATGCGATGCAGTGTTGTAAAATCTGCCAATCTGCCGTATCTGCCCGTGCACGCAATTGCAACTCGTCAATGCTGTTGCTCGTCTTTTATTAACTCTTAGGTTTTTCCTCGTCTTCTCACAGATCTACAGTGTATCGTCGCATTCGTTATCCTTATCAATTGAGATTGCTTTTGTTGGACGCCGGTTGAGTACCAGTAGTCGCCGACTATCGGCCCCACGGCGTTCATGGCGTGCTGGACCCATAAAATGGATGCTCGCAGTCCCCGACAGCCGTGATGACTAATCACCACAATATAAGATGACTAATCACCTCCCCCGCTGCTCGGCCGCGCGCACCTGGATCTCAATGGCCTCCTTCAGCTTGGCCACGACGTCGGGCTGCGCCGGAAACGCCGCCTGCAGAAGCTCGTCCAGCTCGCGCTCCATCTTGGCCACGTTCTTGCCGCCCAGCTGCTGCTTGTTTTTGTTGTTTGTGCTGTGCGACGAGCCGCCCCCCTCGTACATGGCCTTGCCCCAGCGCGTCGTAAAGGCCGTGATGGATTTCCGCAGCGCGTCGTCGAGCTGCTCGCTGACGTCCGACGGCGAGCCGGTGACAGCCGCTGTAGTTGTAGTGGTAGTGGTAGTGGCAAGACCGGCCGACGGCATCAGACTGCCCGTCATGCTGCCGACGACCGACGCCGCGCGCGTGTACCCGCCGGCCACTGACGCAGCACGTGACCACAGCGACTGCGGCACGGCAGCCGGGGCAGGAGCACCACCACCACCACCACCACCACCAGAAGAAGAAGAATGAGCACCACCACCAACCACCCCACTGCCCGGCGGAAACGTTCCCACCGCCGGCGTGCCCGGGATAAACGTCGAAATGTAGCCGACCAGGTGCTGCGCCATGCTCAGCGCATCCCAGATCTGGCCAAAGTGTGTGTGTGTCGCCCCGGCACTGCCGCCGGCACCACGGCCACCGGCACCACCTCCTCCCGGCCCATCGCGGATATCGCCAATCTCCAACGACAGCAGCTCATTCTTCAGCACCAGCAGATTCTTAATCATAAACAGGTCGGCGTCCGTCGCGATCCGGCCGGCCTTGATGCGCGCCTCGGCCCGCTGCAGTGCCAAAATGGCCTCGCGCACAATCCGAAAGACCACGGGCGAGCTGTGCTGGCACCGCTCCTTGGGCATGGCCTGGTCAAACAGCACCAGCAGCTCAATGGCGCGCCGCACTGGCGGGTAGGCCGTGGCCGCATTGGCCGCTGCTGCGCCGAGGACTGGCACGGAGACGGACACGGGAACGGACACGGCCGGCACCGCGTCGAGCGTCAACGCCTCAGGCACAACGGCGGCCTTACTAATCGTCTTGGCCACCTCGGCCTCAAACAGCGAGTCGGCAAACACCCACAGGTGCTCGGCCAGCAGCCGCGCCGCCAGCTGCCGACTGTGGGCCGTCATGTAGCTATCGCTGACGCCGCCGCCGCCGCCACCGCCGTGCTGCCCTTGTCCGTTGCCGTTGCCATTGCTGTCGTCTCCATCGTCGCCGCCATCGTCGTCATCGTCGTCGTCGTCGTAATAGTCCTGGTCCAGCCGCAGATACTCGTGCGTGATCCAGCCCAGCACATTGCACACCACGACCAAATCATGCGTGCCCGCCAGCGTCGTCTGCAGCAAACCCGCCAGCGGCGCCACATTGACCGCATTCACCAGGTCGCTGCGGTACGCGCGCAGGGCCCCAAACACCGAGTGCTCCGTGTCGCCGCTGTACTGCGGGTCGACGGCAAACACCTTTGCAAACAGCAGCAGCTCGTGGTACGACCGCTCAAAGCTCTGCTGCACAAAGCTGCGCGCCGCCGTCTCAATGGCTGCCTTGTTGTTGCTGCCGCTGCTGCCGCCGTCCTTGACCGCTTCCCGGAACGCGTCCAGCTCCTTTTGGATAATCGGCCGCAGGCACATGTCGCGCCACCGCAGGTAGGTGTGGAACATGTTGTTGGCCGTGTTGGTGTAGATGGCGTAGCTGTGTCGTTTGTTGGTAGTCTCCGTGTCTGTGTCGTCGCCGTTGTCATCGTCCTGCTCGCCGTCGCCCTCGTCCCGGGCCGTCCGGGCCGCCCCCGTCTGCGGATGGTACGCGCTCGCCACCACCTGCTGCACGTTGGGCACCAGCGCATACGACTTTTCCACCAGCAGGTCCTCGAACCGCCCGTACGCCAGCGCGTGCTGCGCCGCGTCGCTCTTGGTCGCCGCAATCTGCCGCGCAAAGTCCGTCGCCACGCGCTCCAGCCGCGCCGTGAACCCTGTTTCCAGCACGTGCAGCGCCTTGGTCAGCAGGGACTGGTACCGCGCCAGGTACGACTCGGCGTCGCGGTACGTCTTCTCGTGCGCCGCCATGAACCCAATGCACGCGTCCAGGTTCGTCAGAATGTCGGCCAGCTCCTCGCCGTCCGCCAGCTGCGCCGCCCCCGGTCCGTTGAGCCGCCGCGTCGCCGTGTCCAGGTACCCGTAGTAGTGCAGGTCCGTGCCCACCGCGTCCGCCAGCGCCTGCAGCCGCGCCTGCTCCGCCACCAGGTCGTTGCACTGCGACTGGAACGACGTCGTCTGCTCCTCCACCGTCCGGAACGACTCGCCCAGCGACGACAGCAGCCGCAGCGCCCCGTTGGTGTCCGTCACCAGGCTGTCGAGGTGCCGCTCCGTCATGGCCAGCTGGTCGCGGTATGTCCTGGTTGTCAGTCAGTCTCTGTCTCTGTCTCTGTCTCTGTCTCTGTCTCTGTCTCGCTCTCTCAAAAAGTACAACGACGCAACATACAAATACTCCTGCTGGCTCGCTTCTAGCAGCTCGTCGCTCCGGTCCAGCAGCACCGGCACCTCCAGCACCTTTTGCCACGCCAGCCCGTCCGTCAAGCCCAGCTGCGCCAGATCCGCAATCGCCAGCGCGTCCAGCGTCACCTCCTTTTTGCGCCGCGTGCTGCGTCGCTTGTTGTTGAGTCGTCGGTCGCCGCCGCCGCCCGTAGCGCTCTGTGGTGTCGCTGCTGTCGTCGTCATTGTAGACGGTATCTTCTGAGAGGCCGCCACCGCAGCAAACTTGGGCCGTCGGCTCGTCGCGCGCTCCGCCACACACGGAAACGACCGCGTCCGCCGCAGCCGCCGCAAGCCCTCTTCGCGCGCCTGCAGCAGGTCGTCGTCCTCGTTTTTTTTGCTGCTGCTGTTGCCGGTGGCGTCGTCGTCCTCCTCCAGCAGCGCGTCCAGCGTCTCTGCCGCCTGCGATCCGCCGCCGTTGGCCTGCTGCGGCTGCAGCAGCGACTCGCGCCGTCGGTGGCCCGGGCCCGGTCCCTGTTGTTGTTGTTGTTGTTGTTGTTGTGTGTTGTTGCTGCTGTTGTTGTTGCTGCTGTTGCTGTTGCTGTTGCTGTTGCTGTTGCTGTTGTTGTTGCTTCCGCCGCTGCGCCCGCTGCGCTGCGGCTGCGGCTCCGGCACAAAGCTGTACCAGGCGTCCTCGTACATTGGGGGCGGTCGTGGGAGGGCTGTGGGTGTCGGGTCTTCGGTTGTGTGGTCCTCGCAGTCGTGATGCCACGGGTGTGACGACGTATGCCAGAGCTCTGGCTCTCTCTGGGGGGGCCAGCGCCAAGTGTCCAGACTTGTGGGGGCATTTGTTGTGGGTCCCTGCAGCAAAGTATCATATTAGCGACTCTTTCCTAATCTGGAACTACAGACATACGACGACGACGACGTGCCTTTGTACCTTTTGTTGTGTATGTATGATATCAGTCCTTGCTAAAGAAGGAGCATCATGGTTGTTTACTTGACGGCACTTTCTGTCTTTCCTCTACTATCAACCCTCCTTCTCTCCTCTCTTCTCCTCTCTACTCCCTCCTCTCCAACCCTAAAACTATCACCATCCTCCTCCATCATTACTATCCTATAGCCCATCCCCTCCTCATTAATTCAATCATTGATACCATAATACCGTCCCTCGCTCGCCTGCAGCAGCTACCGCAGCCATCAAGACTCTCGAAATGCGCTTCCTCTTTAGCCCGCTGTTTTCCCTTGCTTGTTGGCTTGCTCTCTTGGTCACCTTGGGCTCCGACCACAGTACCGCCGCCGCGCACGAGTACGAGTTCGACTCGGTCAACAACAACAACAAAAACAACGAGACTGCTGCTGCTGCTGCCGCCGCCGCCGCCGGCACGTGTCCCACGCGCAACCCGTTTACGCAGCCCGCGGCCACGAACCCGGCCAACGCTTATTGTAATAACAATTGTTTGCTGTTCGTGTTTCCCTGCATACCCGCCAACTGCAGCATTCCTTGGCGTGAGCAGAAGTGTCCGTCGTGTCCACCGGCCCGGTACTTACCAGAGTAGCCGCCGCCACCGACGCCGTCGCCGTCACCGTCGCCGTCGCCGTCACCGTCGCCGTCGCCGCCGCTCTGGCCGTGTGGCCAAGTCGAAAGTAGCCAAGCCGAAACGACCAACACACAAAAAGGGCTGCCGAGCCAGGACCCGCGCGCGCAGCCGGGCAAAGCGGACCAGACCGCGGTGGAAGAAACAAGCAGGTCGCAGGAGGGATACAGCTGAGGCCATGTGACAAGAATGGGCCGTCTCTGGTGTGAAGTGGGCGTGGGCGGTACGAGTGCTGCAGGTTGGTTGTGGCGAGGGTTCCGACTCCTCTTTGATTTTGGTGCTTTCTTGTGATTTTTTGTAATGTCTCCATTTGGAGACTGGACACTGAGCGAAACAATAGCGAAACTTTGTCCATAGCGGCGTAGAATACATTTGCTCTTCCCAATTAGCAATGATCAAAGACAAATAATTCAAATCAAGCAAACTCCTTGGTATTCCTGGCAACTATCATTGCCCTCGCTGTACATGTTATGAAATCCTCCTGTTCCTATGCCGTATCCCTATCCCTTCCTTTTCCGAGCCGTCCATTTGCAAGACAAGCTTTCCTATTGCAGACCGCTCTGGCAGTCCTTGATACAAAACAACACTATAAAACAAAATCAAATCCAGTCCAAGCGTACAATATCCTCCAACGCTCATACAATGATCCATCATCGTGGACAAAAAAGACAAGAATACAGGTCGCTGCCATGGTGTGTTCCATCCTCTAGTTGCTCGCTGTGAAAACCAAAAAAAAAAGGCAAGTGCGTATATAAAAGTACAGCCACCTCGATCGAGCCTGCTGATCAAGCGGTCACATTAAGTCATTAATATCGAGCCAGCACGGCCACGTCTGAGAGCACTAGCCCAGAGCAACACCCAGCTCCAGCAGCAGCCGCACAAAGCGCGTGTGCAGCTCGATGAAGAAATCGGGCATGCCCAGGATCTCGGGCAGGCCGCGCGCGCGCAGCGATGCCACGGCGGCCGAGCTGCTGCCGAGCCCGCCGAAACCCGCGTAGCCGGGGCCCATGCGCCGCGACAGGCCGTTGCCGGCTGCCATGAGGAAGCTGCTGCCGCCGCTGCTGGCCTGTGCGTTGGACAGCGACGACGGCTGCGTCACCGGTGGCGAGGTGTAGGGCGAGATATACGGCGAGCGGTCGGGGAGGCCCGAGGCCGCGGCAGCGGCGGCAGCAGCAGCAGCTGCAGCCGACGCGCCACCGCCACTACCGCCGCCACCGCCACCACCACTGCCACCACCGCCGACTGGACCGGCATCGTCCCGCGCGTACGCCACCCGTTCGGCCTCGGCCTCGGCGAGCTGCTGGATCCACGTGGCCAAGTCATTGAACGCGGCCGAGACAAAACCAAAGGCCTTCATGGCCATGCGCTCGCGGTGCGTGTTGAGGGCAATCAGCGCATACACGCGCTTGTGCCCGCGCGCGTGCACGTCAGCGACACGAAAGACGTGCGCCGTCGTATAGCCGCCGGCCGGGTCGCCAAAGAACAGCGGCCCGCCGTTAGAGGTCGCCGATGCCGCAGACGCTGCTGCTGCACTCTGTTCGGCGGCAGAGCGGTAGTACGTCGACGCAGGGGACATTTGCGAGGGGGTCGGGGACTGTGATGCCGCCGAAGACGACGCCGCAGACGACGACGAAGCCGGACTGCGTGGCAATGTTTCCAGCGTCAGCGTGCGCAGACACGACTGGCGGATGATGCCAAAGGCGCTGGTCGACACGGGCTCGTGCGTCGACGTGTAGTCAATGTAGTGGGTATGGCTGGGCTGGACGAGGCGCGACGCCGACGAGGACACGCTCGACCGTGACGTGGCGACAGACGTCATTGTGCCTGTGCGGCGGTGGTGGGGGCCGGCGTGTTGGAGGTGTGCCGGGTGATTGTGGTGGCCACGATGGTGGTCGTCACCCTCGTCCGACGATGTCGACGACGACACTGACGACGACGACGGATGCAGCAGCAGCGAGGGCGAACCGTCGCTGGAAGCAACGTCGTACACGCGCGCACACGGTACACGGGTGCGCAGAGTAGGGTTTCGTGTGTCCGTGGCACTGTTACCGTTACCAGACGCGCTGGCCGTGCCACCGGCTGCCCCTTTGCGTCGTGGCAGCGTCATTGCGCAGTTGTCGCAGGGCACGGCGCGCTTCGTCACAGAGTCGTCATACGTCTTGCGAAAGTTGCTGCTGGCGCTGGACTGCGCGTCTGCATGCGCGCCACCAGGGGATGCGGCGGCCGCTGCGTCGGGACGTGGCCGAGTTGCTGTAGGCGGTGTTGATGGTGATGACGACGACGACGCCGGACGGGTCTTGGCCAGGTTCATCTTGTGCAGAGCGTCGGCGACAGCGGCCGTTGCCGCCGTTGCGGCTGTGTGGGGCGTGGAAGCGGAACAGCTGGAGCTGGTAGTCGAATCGACGGCCGAGTTGACAGCCGAAGCAACGGCCGCCATGAGGTCGGGGACGTCGTGGTCGTCGCAAGAGCTGCACTTGACGGGCAGGCCCTCGGTGACCATGAGGGGCGTGGGGCCATGGACTTCGCAAAAGTGCGCGAGGCACAGCTGAAAGCTGGGTATTAGTAACATGGTCGATGTCGATGCACACTAGGTGGAGAGGATGGCCAGCAGGAGAATCGAGACATTGGGCAGCAAGAGAGGGGAAAGAGAATATAAGAAGCAGAGACAGAAAAAGAGGGAGGGAGAGAAAAGGGGTGAGGCTAATTATGAGCAAACAAACACAACGGGAAGCAGACGCAACGGGAGAACGGACAGAAAGGATGAGACGGAAAGAGACGCCAAACGAAAAAAAAAAGTAGTCGTAAATAGATAAAAAAGCAACGGCCAACAGCTGGTTGGGTTGTTTCGCTGGATCAAACGGAAATGGATGCCCATAGGTCGCGCTAGTGAGGACGGGCTCGAGCTTCCTAATTCTACCCGGCCCAGTCATTCAAATGCGTTTGCATGGACCGTGTCAGACGGAGAGACGGAGAGGCGAAACAGAAAGCAGCAGAATAATGAAAAAGGGGCGTGCCAAGTGAGCAATATCGGTGCGACGCGCCACAAGTCAATAAGACAGGAGACTGAGGAATGTGAGGAAACGGAAGCAGAAACAGGGCTGCCGGGACAGGGTCGGACCCAGCCAGCCAGTTGCTGTTTGCTGTCGTCACTGGCAAACAGCCTCATGACCGCATGACAGGGATGCAGAGGACATGGAGGAGTCCGTATTCCATGAATACCAAGCTTGTAAGAGTGGCGTGGGGGTTGGGCGTTGGGAAGTGGGATATGATATAAAAGCAACGAGTACGACCCAGGGATAGAAAGAGGAAGCTGAAAGGAAGCCCTTCAAACAAAAGCATCAAAGGATGCGTGGGAGTCGATGAACAGCTATGCGATCAGGAGTGGGGGGGTGTGGCCGATTGACGCTGTACGGAGTACAGAGGACGCTGTACCTTGTACACCGTACTTTGTGCGAGAGGACCGGGGGTGGAAATCAATAAAGGGGTGGCATCAGGCGCAAGGGAGCATCATAAGGTGCTGCTATGATGTAATGCCATGTCGGTCGAGCAACTGGTGTGGTTGCGATAAGCAGTCGAGGTGCCGCAGGAGCTGAAGGCGAGGCGAGGCGACAAGGAGGCCTGTTGCATGCGCTGTGTTTCCCCAGCATTGCTGAAAATAGCCAGGGCTGGATCGTACGTGATTCCTGTGTTGCCCTTCTTTGCTGCTTTCCGTCTGTGCTCGTCTTCTTTGTGGTGTTCTTTCGGTTCCGTGCATGGCCGTTGGACAAGAATGAGGCGGTGAGTGTGGTAACTAACCATGGCGCAGGGGTCGTTGGTTGTGTCCAGCGCATGGTGCATGCATGTTGCAGTCGCAGCGCAGGTTGCAAGCCAGAGATAAGACGATAGGCGGCCACGGCCGATGCTCCTTGGATGGTGTGGCGGCATGTTGTTGGTTGGATGCTTTTGCCGTTGTCGGTATGCCGGCAGCGAAATGTCCGATGACTAAAAGGACATGCGGCGTGGCGACAAAAGGAAGCAGGCAAGGAAGAAAAGGTGGCGAGAACAGCAGAAGAAAGACGACGATGCTCCAGGTGGACAAAGTGCTTACTTTGTCGCTTGTTGAAAGCAGAGGAAGGAATGGTATTGCAGTCAGGCGCGCAATAAACAATCTGACAGGTCGTATGGGTTATGCGGCTGAGGCCTCGAGCAATGGAGAGAGCCCAACAGAGGAGCCCAACAAGGATGACAAAAGCAGGCAACAGGCAAAAAGCAAGAAATGGCAAAAGACAAAAAGACAAC
The DNA here is from genome assembly GCA_029299015.1 of Ophiostoma montium. Taxonomy (NCBI): domain Eukaryota; kingdom Fungi; phylum Ascomycota; class Sordariomycetes; order Ophiostomatales; family Ophiostomataceae; genus Ophiostoma; species Ophiostoma montium. The sequence goes on from JANSMC010000001.1 coordinate 317,040, forward strand.
GCAGAGAAAGATAACAAGCCAAAACGCAGATCATCAAGCCGGGCGAAACGAGGCTGCCTGCACTGACAGGTGGGATGCATGTATGCAAGATGCGCAGGTGCGGCGAGGTGCAGGGCAAGTCACGAGGACAGACAGCAGACAGGATCGACTTACAATGGACGTCATGGTGGTTTGTTGATAAAGGGCCGCGATATAAAGGCCGCGCAGAGGAGCGCTGCAGTCAACGGTGGGCGTGCTATCTTATCGTCCTGCAGGATCTGGCACTTTTTTTTTTTCCTGTGTATCGCCGGTTTGGGGTTGCTTCGGGTTGGTTGGCGGGCGTGTAAGCCGACCAATGTACAATATCGTGAGATCGTGGAAAAAGAGGGGAATCGATTCTCCGCAATCGGTGGGGGAAAGCGGCAGGAAGTCAATGGGGGGAAATTGATGCAACGGAAGAACGCCCTGAGGTCGTCGGCAGGTTTGACTCGGGCAACGGGCAGCACGGCAAGAGCGGAGGATAGCTCAGGAAGGGAGCCGGCTGTTTGTGTCAGGATCGATGCTGCAGGAGGTGGCGGGGGCAAGAAAGAACGCATGTACTCGTACGAGTATATGCAAAGTCGAGGGAGGGTATAAGAGGAGGAAGAGGAAAATGGGAGAAGAGAAAAGTAGGAAAAGATTGACGGCCTGGGAGAGAAAGAGGAGGAAGAGGAAGCGGAGGGAGAAGGAGGGAGGGAGGGAGGGAGAGAGCACAGAAGAAGGAAACAAGGCGAGGATAAAGGAGGGAAAGTGCGCTGCTGGATTTTATCCAGAGTGCAGGTGCGAGGGAGAGAGAAGAAAAATAGAATGCAGGTACGGAAACAAAACAAAAGAAGGAACGAATCGAGAAGCGCGAATTGACAAGGGAAGGAGCGCCAAGGTGAGCGCGCACACAACTCCAAGAAAGAAGGAACAAAGGTGGTCTTGCCAGACGACAGACGACGAGGACTCGGCAGAAGGACGGAAGAGACGAATCAAATCGAAAAGAATGGCAGGAGCGATCCCGGGGAAGACATAAAGTAGAAATGGATAAATGAATAAAAGTACGGAGTATGCTATATTAGGCCAGGCCAGGTCAGCTAGCTGTTCCTTTTTTCGGGCCGGCAATACGGGAGTGTGGAAACGTTATGTATTGTCGGAGGAAAAGAGCCTTTGGGTAAAATAGAGAAAGAAGCTCGAGCATAATATCGAGTTTTGAGAGGACAATAGCTCCGACGGCAGGCGCAAGGGAAAGGTCAGGCGCGCAAAGAGCAAAGCAGTAGCTGCAACAATGGGAAAGAACAAAGCAATAGCGAAGGAGCAGGCGGGGTCGACCTCGACCGATTTGCGGCACAGTGCTAATAATAATGCGACTCAGTACTCCGTACGAATACAATGGCTCCGCCATGCATGCGGCAGGAGTCGAGCGCAAAGTACTCTACTCCGAAAAAAAAAGGACTGTTCAGCGCCATGGCTTGGACTTCAAGAAAAAGAAAGAAGGCTGCATCCCGGGAGACTTTGTCTTGGCTGTCTCACATGCTGCTGTGTTTTATCCTCTGTGCTTTTATTAGGCTCATCCTATCGGTAGCGACGGAGCAGGATTACGAGTACGAGTACTTACTCCAAGAAATGCGGTGTACTGACGGATCACGTGATGGCATTGTCGTCGATGATCAAAAGTACTCAGTACTACTCGTACTCAGACCTGTTGCACCCTTGATCCTACGCAGCGTGCCATGCCTGCCATCGGAGCGTCTGAAAGAGGAAGCTCAACACCCTCCCCCATTCTTGCATGGGCACTCGAACTCGTAAAACATAAAACGGGATCCAAGCACGCAATGCCTTGCCAGAGTACGGAGTACGAATGCAACACGCCCTGACAATGGCAATGACAAACGAGAGCCAGGGCACAAACAAAGGCCAGGGCAGTGCTGAAGCAAAGCGGACGTGCACGAATCCAAGAGGCTGGGTCCTGGCTTATTTTTGCGGACATTTTTAGGGACTCGCAACGTGCACGATCCAAGTCGTAAGGTCCTCAAATTTCACGTGTCACTCGGCATTTCCGTTTACTCGTTGCTAATACTTGTTCAACATACGATTAAGAAGCTCAAGCTCCGACCTACTCATATTTACACTCTGCTCTTATCGGAGCTTCTAGAAAAGCTCTTCCCCCAGTCCGAGTGCTCCGGACCTAACAGACCCAAACGACAAGGAGGTTGCACTCTGTTCCGTCGTAGCCTGGCCAGCCTGCCACGAGGGATTCTCCATTTTCCCTCTCACCGGTGTGGGGCGGGCGACTGGGGTCTGGGCTCCCTAATGCTGGCCGTGTCGTATGAATCGGTATCCTGGTAAAGAGGTCGTTTCATTTGCTGCTGTTATTTATGTGGTAATATCCGTCCGACGCTGGTACCAGTCCTGTCTTGATTTCTCTTTTGTTTGATGGAGTGGTTTTGTTCCCATTCTTTACAGATTACGTTTTACGGATCCGTCCGGCGGTTACGGACCTGTGTTGGGCCTAATTTGCCGTCGTCCAGTATGAGTAAGGGGAATCATCACACGTTTTTGCCCTGCTCTCCTTTGTTTTTATCCCGTCCCCTTTTGCCGTTCCGGCTCGGTGTACTCGTAGATTGTACTCGTAGTACGTACTCGTAGACCGTTTCCTTTTACCCTTCTCCTTTTCTCCATTCTCCTCTTCTGCCGTCTTACTTTCCCTTTAACCGTTGCCCTCTATCCTCCCTCGCCCAACCCCCTGCTTGCCATGTGCTCGACGTCGCATCAGCCGAGCACTCTCGTACTCCGTACTTTGTATCCCGTACTCGTACACGATACCGTGTTCACTTTCTATCGTACTGATACAGAGTAGCGTCGGGCGCCAACGACTAACGGGCGGGTGCCGCCTTTGTTGTTTCGCATCGCGTGGCCTTCACCTTGTCACCGGGGGGTTGTTTACCATGGGCCTCCTCCCTCCTTCGGCATATCCTCGGTCTTCTTTTACGAGTGTTCTTTGTCAGTGCTCGTCCGTGTCATCGTTTCTCGTATCATCCGCTTAAGCTCGTCGGATATTACCTATTACCAATCGTCGTCCATCTCGCCACGCAAACGTACTCGTAGTAGCCTGACTGCTATGGAGATGGTCGTCTCTTGCTGCCAAGCTTCCAAGCTACTCCGTATTTATCGCAAGAAATCGTAACCGTTTTTCCTGGTCTGTGCTGCTAGCTTCTGGCTTTTAGCTTCTACCAAGTACTCCGTAGCTTCTACGGAGTACGAGTGGTGCTTCTGGTGGGCTTCCGAGCATCGTACCTGTGCTAGCGCCTTTCATGGCCCCCGGTGAGCCGTTTCGTCGAGTTGATTTGGCTGCAAAGTACGAACTCAGCTAACATTTTTTTTGATTATCAACACGCAACCCTCACCGCAGTATTATCATTATCAACCGGCACGTATGCCCAAGTATATTATTAATGTATGATGTGGTATTCCCAGACCAGACGCCTTTTGCCCGCCCTATCCCGCCCTTTCCCGTCGCCCCTACCCCTACCGATCAGGGTACGGGTCCACCTCCAACCGCTTGGCCGCCGGCTCCGACGACGACGTGTCCGAATACGCGTCGGGCGAGCCCGGCCCTGTTATGGTCGTCGCCGGCAGCGTCACGCCGTACTTGTTTTCCCACAGCCGCCGCAGCACGCGGTAGATGAACACATACTGGCTCTCGGCCTGCACCATCATGCGCCGCTGCTCGCGCAGCTGGTTGACCGTCGAGAAGACGAGGTCGAGCTGTGCGTCGGGCAGCGCCGCGCCGGCCGCGCCGTTGTCGCCCGCGGCCGTAGTAGTAGCAGTGAACGCCTCGTCCTCAAACACGCCCGCCTCCAGCTCGCGCTGCAGGTGCTCGAGCGCAATAAACGTGCCGGACCGCCCGACGCCCGCGCTGCAGTGCACAATCCGCGGGTTGTCGGCGTCGGCATTCTTCTCGGCCGACAGCCGCATCAGCCCCAGAAAGCTGTCGACGTCTTCCATCAGCGGCACGCCAAAGTCGGGCCACCGCTTGTACAGGAAGTGGTACACGACCCGCTCGTCTTCGTAGTCGGCCATGTCAATGTCGTCGGCGGTCAGCTCGGCATGCATCATCGGCGGTGGAGGTGCCTCGCCCGTCGTCTTTGCCGAGTCCGAGTCCGAGTCCGAAATGTCCGTCTCGCCGTCTTCGTCGATGCGCGCGCCGCCGGCAGTCGACGCCGTCGTGATGGACGATATACGCTGCAGCGGTGCACCGCCCATGTCCGTGTCGTCGTCGTCGCTCAGCCGGGAGCCCAACGGCACGCCGCCGTCGACCGTGCCTGCGTCGCTAGCCGGGGGCGCGGCCCGGCGGTGCACACGCATCACAATCCGCCGCAGCTCAATGGCGTCGCCGTACGGCGTCTCCTCAATCGCCTCGCACTGCACCGTCGCGCGGAACCCGTCGCCAAACTCGTCAATCTCGTTGATCTGCATGGGCGGCTCGTCCGGACTGCGCGGAAAGTACGGGTAGCACTTTTCTTGGGGTCCCTCGTGCGTCTCCGTCAGCATCACAATCACCGCCGGCGACCGCAGCTGCTCGTACACCATGCGCCACACGCGGTCGACTGAGTTTTGCCGTGGACCTTGCATCGCGATGAACCGGTCGGGTGGCCGTGCGGCACTCGAAGGCCTTGTCGTTGTCAGCACAATCGGTGACGCATTCATGTACTCGACGTGGCCCGCCGGCACGTTGAGCTTGATGCGGTTGCGGTCCCACGGCTGGATGTTGCCATAGCGGTCGTAGATGCGTGCGTGATGGGGCGGCACGGGCGCCCAGGGGCCGTTTGGCTGCGCGGCCGAGTTGAGCAGCCGCGAGCGCTCCAGCCATACGAGGTCATGGAACTTCATTTCCATTTCTAACAGGTCAGCGTATGATCACGCTATGCGAACAAAGAATAACTCACCTCGTGGCGAAATGTCTAGGAAAGCGGGCAGCACCGGCTTCTTGAAGCTGATGACAGACTGCACCGACAGCCGGCTTCGCTGCGGTGTGTCGGTTGTGTTTGTGTTTGTGCGTGTGTGTGTAGTGGCTGTCGTGCTTGCGAGGGTGCTTGTGCTTGTGTTTGTGCTTGTGCTTGTCGCGGCCTTTTTGGGTGGACTGGGCGATGTCTGGTGTGTCGGCAGCGAAAAGTTTTGCATCTGCGCATTGATGCCCGTCGTTGGCGATGCCGGGCTCGTATTGAGTGCGGTTGTGGGCGGTGCTGACGGCGGCGACGCGCGCGGCCGTTTGTTAGAGGATCGCAAGAGGTTGCGGAACGGCGAGCGCGACGTGCGCATCGCGCCCTGCATCTTGTTCTGCATCATCTGCGGCACGTGTGCTAGATTCGCGAGTTGGAGGGACGGGTGGGAGTGCCGATGGCTCTGCGTGTCTTCCGCGGTCGGCGTTGTCGAGATGGACCGACGGTTGCTTGCGTGGTTGCTCGCGTGGACGGCATCGCTGCTGGTGAGGCTCGTCGGCAGATGTGGTATTTCGGGAGGGGTGCCGGCCGACGTCGACGTGATGGCGCCGATGGCAGTGGCCGGGCGCGGCACGGGCTTCGGCGTCGGCGTCGGCGCGGAAAAGGGGGCATTTTGTGTCGGAGTAGGCGTCGTGCCTGTGCTGGGCGCGGTGTCGTCGTTGTCGACGTCGGCGTCGGATGCAATGATGGTTCCCGCGCCCTTGCCAATCGCGGGCAGAGATCCCGAGGTGGCTGCGGCGGCGGCTGTGGCCTTTTTGTATCGCCGGAAGCGGGAGAAGCGCTCCATGGCTGTGGCGATGCCGAGGCGCGGCGGCGTGCGCACAGTTTTGGCCTACTCCGTAGGTTGCCAGGAGCAAGGCAGCGCAGTTGTCGCAGTCGCAAGGTCGATGATTGCTGGATGAATTTTCGAATGGCTGATGGTGTATTCGTAATGTCGTAATGGGAGACGGAGAGGTAAAGAAGAAAGAAGAAAAAAAATCGAAACACGTCAGCAGCGCTAAACGTCCGAATCACCATCCAAACTCTGCCGGGATGGTGAGACAGTCGAGTCGCGGAAGAAGCAAGGAGGAAAAGAAACACTCCGTAGTCAGTCCTCGGGCTTTCAGAGCACAAAGGGCCCCTAGTCCGTTCTGGTTTGGAGGTACGAGTCCTCCGTACCACCTAGCCGGGACTAATAAGCATAACAAGGCGCGGAGTGGGCCGTCCTAACCGTGGATCGTGGGGCGGTGGCTGTGATTGTGACGGGCGTTGTCTCGCTGCAGGTCAGACGCTGAGGAAGTTAGCAAAGCTGGACTCGGGGCAGGTTCAAGTTCTGGTGGTGACGCGGACAGAACAGACCTGAGCGATATCGTCATTGAACAAGACGAGGGGTGCACGTCCGCGACCCAGGATTGGCAAAAAAAAAAAACCAGGATGGACCGAGGAGGAGAGGAACGAGCAGCTGGAGACGACGCCGTTGGACAGGCAAGTGGAACAAGGAAGATTGCAAGTCCAAATAGGGGAGGGGGGGCGCAACGCGTGTCGGATGGATACTGGGTACAGTGGCGATAACGACGGGTACCGTGTCGATCTCTGCCTCGGGTGAGAGATTGGTGTGTTGGGGGTCGGGGAGATGAAGCGGACGTGAGGATGAAAAGAGGTCGTGATAGTGCCGACGACAGGATGTGCTACAAGGAAGGGGCGCGGCTACGGCACAGGGGGCTACAAGGAAGGGGCCCAGCTACAGGGGTGGCAGGAGCGAGTAGGGGGAGAGGGGCGAGGGGCAGAAGGAGCGATGCGCACAATGCAAGATTAGCAGAAGGGAAGGAGCGACTCGAGTACGGAGTACTCAGTACTCGTACAAATCCCCGACCGACTCCTGACGCGTGGGTAAGAGCGTGCATAAGCTCCCGAAATAGCCGATAGCGGATGGTGCATCCGATTGTGCATCGTGAAATTTATCCTGGCTTCACATATCGTACAACACGATAATGCTCGTACATGCCCAGTCCGTTGATTTACATACTCTTTACATAATGTACAACAAGATCGTAATGTCAGTCCGTTGAAAGTGTCCCATGCGCCGTATCCTGTCTTTTCGTTCCTTTATCTTTTCCATTCCTTTCTTTTTATTTTCTTCCCCCCCTCAGCTACACGCACAGTACACCCCCGACACGTACCGGCCGCACGTCGCCCGCTGCTCCATGTCCACCTTGTGCCCGTCCGGCAGCCGCACGCGCGTCCGCGGCGTCAATATCAGCCGCTCGCGCGTCAGCTCCGGGTCCGCCGTCACGCCTGCCGGTTGTCCCCGGGTCTTGGCCGCCAATGCCGACGACGACGACGACGACGCACCGGCCACAGCACCAACCGCATCCAGCGGCGCAATGTGCACCGGCTCGCTCTGGTTGCTGCGCTTGCCCGTGCCCAGCTGGTAGTACTCGTTGCCACCCCACCACAGCGTGTCGAAGCCCCAGTTGGTGTCGCTCTTGTTCTTTTCACTGGCCACATGCGTCGCGTTCTGCAGCACCGCCATGGCGTGCGTCGCGCCCGCCGCAATGTGCGCCAGCCGGATCGGCACCGTGGCCCGCGCCGCCTCGCTGTACTCGGCCAGGCCCGACAGCGCGCGGATCTTGCCGGGCCCGGCCGTCGAGATGTGCACCCACTTGCCCGTGCCCAGCATGCCGTAGATGCCCGAGCCGCACGCCCACGTGTCGACGGTGACGTTTTGCGGTGCCTTTTGCTCTTGCCGGGGTGTAACGTCCACGGTGAAAAAAGATGTGGCACCGCCGGCGGCTATCGATGTGACGCGCGCCGTCGGCTGGTTCTGGCGCTGCAGGGCGGCATTGTTGTTGCCGAGCGGCGTGCCGTCACTCACAGGCTCGTAGAGCTTCTGGACAGGCACCTTGATCGGGTTGGCCGAGTACTGCGTGCCCAGCGACGCCGGCACGCACAGCTGGCCCGTCGAGTTGTCGCCAAAGCTGTACAGCGTGTGGTCGTTGTCCTGAGCAAGCACGAGCCCGTGATAGTCGCCGGTGGCAATCTGCTCGGCGGACACGCCTCGCAAGCCGGGCACCTCGTAGGCCGCATCCAGGGGCCGGTCCGTGCTGCGCGTCTCCCACGTGAGCCCGGGGACGCCGAGCTGGCCGCGCGCAGGGAACGAAGAAAAGCTCGCAACGGCCGAAAAGACGCGGCCCTTGTTGGTGCGCATCAGGCAGTGCTCCTGGCCGCTGCACAGGTCGACGACGCGCTCGCCCCAGCCGAGGCCGGTGGGTGTCATACTCGTGCGGATGCCGGAGCCGGTCAGGTCTTTGCTCTCAGTCTTAAGATTGAGATTGAGGCCCTGCATCGCCTGAGGGATCGAGTAGACGGTGCCGTTGGCGGCCAGGGCCAGCACGCGGTCGTTGGACAGCGCCACCTTGACAATGTTCTTGCCCTTGAGCGTCACGGCCGGCTCCAGTGGCACAGTGGGAGGGGATGGCTGGGCCGCTTTCGATCCTTTGGCCAGCTTGGCCCAGACGGGTGCTGCCGGCACGGCCTCGGCGCCCCAGAACCCGAGCCCCCACTGCACCACGTCACCTTGCTCCGTCACAGCCACGCCAATGTCCTTGTCGAGTTTCAGGTCGCGCAGCACCTGGCCGTCAAAAAAGGAGAGGCGCCGCGGCTCGCGCACCATGGCCTCGGCCGACTCGGGGGCCACGACGCGGCCGGCATTGGAGCCCCACGCATAGACGCCCGGGTGCTCGATGCTGTGCTTGATCTGGCGGTGCTGCGGGCTCAGCGCTTCGCGCACGTCGTCGTTGTTCGAGCCCTCTGATGGCACCGTCGTCGTCACGGCCGACTCAAACTCGACCTCGGCCTTGGGAATCACATAGGTGTACTGGCCCTCGACCAGTCCGTCCTTGTTCATCTTGCGGCCGGCCGGCGTGCTGTCGCTGGACTGGGTCACAAAGGCGTAGAAGCCGGCGCCCGTCAGGAAAAAGACGGCCATTGTCGGTGCCATGCCGATTCCTCCTCCACCTCCACCACCACCACCACGGCGACCTGTGCTGCTTCTCAAATTGGGTCGGCTCGCCAGCCAGCGCACTTGTGATGCTGCCCGGCACGGCTGTGCCAGTGACGGCCTGGGCGCGCGGGTCACGAAGCCGGCAGCCCTTTGTAATGACATCATCGTGCAAGTCAACGGTGCTTGTAGCAGCTCCGACTTTAGTAGCTCCGAGGTGAAGCGCAAAACTGACAATAGCTTGATGGTGATTGCCCGGTGTGAATTCTCCACAATTCACGTGCAGCAGCGGCTTGAGCTTTGAGCCTCATACTCGAGTAATGAAATCAATGATGGAAGACAGTAAGGTAAAGAACACAATAAGACGAGTAAAAAAAATCAAACAAGGAATAATAGATATGAATAAATAACAGAGAAATACAAATAAAAATACAGAGAAAGCGTGGTGCGATATCATAATGTTTTGAAAGAATAGGAAACGTAAAGCACAAAGCAACAACACTTTCTTTATGTTTCTTCGAATAAAATGTGAAGATAAAAGAAAAGAAAGTAAATAACTACAAAACCCCATTCTTCACAATTCAAAAATTACAGAAAAATGCCTACAACTGCTGGACTGTATTGATATGTAGAATGCTAAACCTGCCCCCCGCCTACTTGTAGAAATCAAACTTGTTCTCGTCGCTCGTCGTCTTGACCTGGCTCGAGTACGCATCCTCCAAGTCCACCTGGATAATGTTGTAGCGGTTCTTGCGCACTGCCCGCAGGCCGGCCTCCTGCATAATCGCCGCAATCACCGCGCCCGACAGCGGGTCGTTGCGCACAATCAGGCTGTCCAGGTCCACCTCGGGCGCCAGGCTCATCTTGCTGGCAATCGTCGAGAAGATCAGCCGCCGCTCGCGACGGTCCCGCAGCGAGGGGAACTCAATCTTGCGGTCCAGCCGGCCGGGCCGCAGCAGCGCCGGGTCCAGCGTGTCGGCGCGGTTCGTCGCCATGATGACTTTGACGTTGGCCGTCTGGTCGAAGCCGTCCATCTGGTTGAGCAGCTCCAGCAGAATCCGCTGCACCTCGCGGTCCGCGCCCGTCTGCGCGTCGAACCGCTTCGTCGCAATGGCGTCAATCTCGTCGATGAAAATAATGGCCGGTGCGTTCTCGCGCGCCATCCGGAACACGTCGCGCACCATGCGCGGGCCCTCGCCCAGGTACTTTTGCACAAACTCGGAGCCCACGACGCGGATGAAGTTGGCCGTCGTCGAGTTGGCCACGGCCTTGACCAGCATCGTCTTGCCCGTGCCGGGCGGGCCGTACAGCAGCACGCCGCGCGGCGGGTCGATGCCAATCTGCTTGTACAGGTCAAAGTGCGTCAGCGGCAGCTCGACCGCCTCGCGGATCTCCTGCTTCTGCATGTCCAGGCCACCGACGTCGGCATACGTCACGTCGGGCTTCTCGTCCGAGCCCAGCATCGCAATCGACGAGTCGGCCTCGGGCGGCAAGATGTCGACGAGCGCGTTCGAGTGCCGGTGCAGCGCCACCGACGACGACGGCTTGAGCAGCTCGCGGTCCAGCGTCGACAGAATGCGCACGACGTAGTTGGACCCGGTCGACGACTGCACGATGCCCGTGTTCTGGTCGATTGCTTCCATAAACTGGCCAATGACCAGCGGCACGCTCTGGATGCGCTTGATCTCCTCCTGCGCGCGCACCAGCTCACGCTTCAGGGATCTGACAGGTTAGCAAAGGGTATGTATACAGAGTAAATACAGAGAATAGAAAGGAGAAAAACCCACCTCTGCTCATCCTTGATGTACTCCTCCTGCAGCTGAATGTACTCCAGCTGGCCCTGCAGCTTCTTGAGCGAGCCGTACTCGTCGCCGCTCTCCGTGGCAGCGCCCTCAAAGTTGGCCAGGCTCTGTATTGATGACAGCGCGGCCTTTTTGTGTGGGGAGGCGTGAGCGCCGAGCGGCGACTCGACCAGGGCGTCGGCCATGGTGAAGGAGAGAGGGGGATGTTCGAGGGAGACGGAGACGAAGACGAAGACGAAGAGAAGAAGCGACGGCAGAGCTCGCTACCTCGGACGCGGAAACGGAAGCAGAGTCGAGGGGCGTGTAGTCGTAACGGTGCACGGCGTTGGGCGTAGTCGTGGTCGTGGTCGTGTTGTGGTGATGGATCGTGTTGGACTGCGGCAAAGCAATAGCTGGACCTCAGCAGCCAGCAGCTTTGACGCGGCAGGCAGCCTGCCTAGCTACGAGTTGTCGTATACGACACGTGATATTACACGGGGATGTCATCACGTGATGGCTGCCGAACCTTGTAGAAGAGGGATAGCGCGTAGGGTGGAGACATGCCCCATGTGGGCTGTTGATTGGCCGGGCTCCGAGATCGCAGCAGCAAATCACCCCACTACGCCTCTTTTATTCGGCTTACACCAGGGACATTGACTAAAGAAATCGAACAAAAAGAATGACTCTAAAGGCTGTCGATGCAATTTTTTCTTCCTGCCGTGGCGGTTAAGTGTATTGTTTTGGGGATTTTCGGCATTGTTCTTGCTATTTATTTATTGCCTTTTTTTAAGCGCAGCTACGAGTACTCGTATATCTTCCACTGCTCCTTCCCTCTGCTGCTTCTTCCTCCTTCCTCTTCTGTCTCCTTCCCCAGATCTTCAAACTTCTCCAATTTGCTCTCATCGTTTCACTTTGACGATACCTCACATCCCGCCACCATGCCTACCTACGCCCTTCCCCAGTCTCACAAGGAGGTTAGTCAATACAATACCTAAACAGACCAAACAGACCAACAGGCCAAAGCACGACTGCTAACCGTCTAGATGCTGGAAAAGTCTCTCGTCGAGACCGACCCCGAGGTCGCCGCCATCATGAAGCGCGAGATCCAGCGTCAGCGCGAGTCCATCATCCTGATTGCGTCGGAGAACGTCACGTCGCGCGCCGTCTTTGACGCGCTCGGCTCGCCCATGTCCAACAAGTACTCGGAGGGCTACCCCGGTGCGCGCTACTACGGCGGCAACCAGCACATTGACGAGGTCGAGCTGCTGTGCCAGAAGCGTGCGCTCGAGGCCTTCCACCTCGACAGCGAGCGCTGGGGCGTCAACGTGCAGTGCCTGTCGGGCAGCCCGGCCAACCTGCAGGTGTACCAGGCCATCATGCCGGTGCACGGCCGCCTGATGGGCCTGGACCTGCCGCACGGCGGCCACCTGTCGCACGGCTACCAGACGCCGCAGAAGAAGATCTCGGCCGTGTCGACGTACTTTGAGACGATGCCGTACCGCGTCGACCTGGAGACGGGCATCATCGACTACGACACGCTCGAGAAGAACGCCCAGCTGTTCCGCCCCAAGGTGCTCGTGGCCGGCACGTCGGCCTACTGCCGCCTGATCGACTACGGCCGCATGCGCAAGATTGCCGACTCGGTCGGTGCCTACCTCGTGGTCGACATGGCGCACATTTCGGGCCTGATTGCAGCGGGTGTGATCCCGTCGCCCTTTGAGTTCGCCGACATTGTGACGACGACGACGCACAAGTCGCTGCGTGGCCCGCGCGGCGCCATGATCTTCTTCCGCAAGGGCGTGCGGTCCGTCGACGCCAAGACGGGCAAGCAGACGCTCTACGACCTGGAGAACCCCATCAACTTCTCCGTGTTCCCCGGCCACCAGGGCGGGCCGCACAACCACACGATCACGGCGCTGACGGTGGCGCTGAAGCAGGCGGCGTCGCCCGAGTTCAAGCAGTACCAGCAGCAGGTGGTCGACAACGCCAAGGCCCTCGAAAAGACGTTCAAGGAGCTCGGCTACAAGCTCGTGTCCGACGGCACCGACTCGCACATGGTGCTGCTGGACCTGCGCTCGTTTGCGCTGGACGGCGCGCGCGTCGAGGCCGTGCTGGAGCAGATCAACATTGCGTGCAACAAGAACTCGATTCCCGGTGACAAGAGCGCGCTGACCCCCTGCGGCATCCGCATCGGCACGCCGGCCATGACCAGCCGCGGCTTCGGCACGGCTGACTTTGAGCGCGTGGCCAAGTACATTGACGCGGCCGTCAAGATCTGCAAGGAGGTGCAGGGCGCGCTGCCCAAGGAGGCCAACAAGCTCAAGGATTTCAAGGCCAAGGTGGCCGGCGGCGAGGTTGAGGCGATCAACAGCCTGCGGGCCGAGATTGCGGCGTGGTCGAGCGGCTTCCCGCTGCCCGTCGAGGGCTGGCGCACGGATGCGGGTATCTAAGTCTAGGTACTTGCAACGAAGAACGGACGAGAAAACAAAAAAGGAGGAGGTGATACCAGTTTCAACATTTTGGTGAGACACGCGACGTGAGATTTTCAACACTTGGGATTTGCAGGAATAAAACCGGAAAAGGAGACAGCATTTGATTTTGGCATTTTACTATCATAACAAATAATCAGCCTCTGCTTTCAACAAAGTAGAACGGCTCGACACTCATTGGTTTCTTTCTTGTGATGTGACGTGACGTGGCGTTGGGCAGAGACAAGGCAGATAAGCCAGACCATGCATATTAGCCAGCGTGGCTGTCGTCGGGCACCTCTGCCGCCGACGCAGCCAGCAATGCCGCCTCGTCCAGCTTGAGCAGCCGCGCCGCGTTCCGCCACCGGATGCCCTCGAGCTCGTACGCCGTCACCATGCCGCTGCTGCCCGCGAGCTCGTCCAGCCACGCCAGGCCGTCGCGGCTCTTGGCAAACGGGTAGTCCACGCTGTACAGGATGCGGTCGTGCAGCGTGTTGCGCAGGATGCACGCCAGCGGGTCCAGCGACCAGTTGCCGCTCGTCGTCAGCCACACGTTGGTGTCCCAGACGGCGCGGAAAGACCGCGTCGTCTGGCCTGTCTGGCCCGTCGTCGGACCCCAGCGCGCCGTCACGCGCTCGATCCGCTGCAGCATGTAGGGGATCATCTCGCCCATGTGGCCGATGATGATCTTGAGTGCCGGAAACCGCTCAAACACCCCCGACGCGTACAGCCGCAGCAGGTGCATGGCAACGTCGCTGTGCCAGCCAAAGCCAAAGGCCAGGATCGCCGTGTTGACGTCGTCGGCCAGGTGCGGCGACCGGGTGCGGGCTGTGCCGATGTCGGCGGGCGTTGGCCACGTCGGATGGATATAAATGGGCACATCGAGCCGCGTCGCTGCCGCCCACACGACGTCGTACGCGGGGCCGTCATAGTACTGTCCGGCGTCCGTGTGGCTGTCGACGAGCGCGCCGGCAAATCCGAGTCCTCCTCCTCCCTTCTCGTCATCATCGACACGTCCGCACGCCCGCTCGAGCTCGCGTGCTGTCGCCTCTGGGTCGTGCATCGGCAGCTCGGCGAACCCCGCAAACCGGCCCGTCTGGCGCCGCACGGCCGCGGCCAGCTGGTCGTTGCACTCTCTACACGCCTCCGCCGACAGGTCGCCCGGCGCGTGCGAGATGACCTGCATGGTGACGTGGCCGCTGTCCATGTCGGCGAGGCGGCGCGGGCCCAGGTCGGTGAACTGCTCGAAAAAGTCCGGAACGGCCTTGAAGCCGGCGAGGCGCGCATCGTCGAGGCGGCTGGCGGCCGCCGACAAGAAATGCTCCTCGAGGGCGATGATGGGTCTACTCGTACGCATGGCTGACGTCGGCATGATGCGGGATACGAAACAGTTTCAATAAAAACTTCAAATAGTTTACATCAACGAAACAACGCCTTTTGTACTCGCCGTACTTAAGGATAGGACTTAAGCTGGCCTACGTCCGATGGACAGACGTGAGAATGAGGCTGCATCTTACCTTTGTGCCATGGCATCCCGTTCCACGACCGCTTAACAACTAGCTGGCTGCTGACTGTTGACTGTTGACTGCTGACAAGCTGCCGAAAAAAAAAAAACAGGATCGGCAGCGCCACGCCTGCCTAGTTACGACGTCCGCTCCGTCCATTCTCCCGGCATGGACAGTTCCACTTTTTGTGCACGGTGTAAATGGACAAAAGTGGAGTGTGAATGGATATGCCGGGGACTGGACGGTGTCGGGGCAATGGTCTGTACTGAGTACGAGTACTTGTAGCTGATTGTACTGAGTGCGAGTACTCGGCGTATTGCAGGCGTGCCTGCCCGAAAGAAACAGAGAAGGCATCTCCAAAGGCAAGTGCGATGCAACAGCGATGCAGCAATCAGGCAGGAACGAGGCTACTCGTACCCGTAGACGTAGGCAAGAACGAGGCCCGGCAAGGAAAGTACAGTCGTGCCCGGAAAGAACGACGCAGCGACCCGCTCCACGTCTGGCCTCACTTTGTCCGTCGGACGCACCATCCATACGATATGCTCCGCCAGGTCCTCCGGCAAACACCCCTGCGATAAGCACCGTACGAGTACGGAGTACGAGCACTCTCGCTGTTCGACGCCTGTGGGTGGACCTGGCCAGGCCCGAGAGCATCAGCACCCCCTCCCTCCCTTGCCCTTGCCGCCTTGTCCCACGACCTTTTGGTTCGGTTGCCCAACGCTCTTGCATTTCTCTCCTTCCTTCTCTCCTCTGCTTCTCTCCTCTCTTTCCTCCTTTCTTCCCCTTCGTCTGCCTGTCTCCTTTCCCCTCTCTTTTCAATATCTTCGTCTCTTCTTCTTCCTCCTCCCTCTCCTCCCTCTCCTCCCTCCTCCTCCTCCACCACCCACCCGCTCGTATCGTATCTCGACTCTCTACACCGTCTTATCCGCTTATCCACCCAGTGCCGCTTATCTCAAACGTCACAAACGCCCCGGATCGCCGAATCGCTCCTTGCTTTTCTTGTGCCATCTTGAGCCTCCAGTTTCCGGGTTTCCAGTTCCAGTTTCCAGTTTCCAGTTCCTCCGAACGCGGCACCAAAAAACAAACAAACGACAAATCACCTCCTTCCTGCATACCACTTCCCTGTACAGCACATCGGATTCAGCCCAACACCCCAAAGAGACGACGCCCGACCTGCACCACCACCCACCATCCACTACCCATCAACCCTGGCCGTCCTTTCAGCCTGCTCTAGCTAGTCCCAACGCCTGACCAGCCTAACAATTGTCCCGACCAGACCCGATTTGGCCTTGTTTGTGTCGTAGCGTCGACTCATCCAAGTGATACCATTGTTTCTGTTTCGTCATCTGCTTCATCTGATTCATCCGCCTTTTCTTCATCCAAATTTGCTTCATCTGCCTTTGCTTCATCCGCAGTTCCTTATCACGCCCGCTCCATCGCTCCATCTCGTCACCATGTCGTCTTCGATCCCCATCCCGGCTCAGGCCTCCGGCAGCGGCTCGCTTGGCCACCACGACCGCAAGCCCCACCAGCGTCACCACCACCACCTGCGTTCCATGGATGCCTCGATGGGCTCGCCCGTCACGTCGTCGGAAATGAGCCCGTCTCCATCGACCTCGTCGTCGTCGTCGTCGACTGCCTCTCCGTCGTCGCTCTACTCGGCTGCAACACCGCCGTCCCGCTCGGCCAAGGGCAAGGAGCCCGTATCGCCGCTATCGCACCTATCGCAGTCCGTGCCCGCCGCCACCACACGAAAGCAGCAGCAGCTGGGACACCGGCGCCGTCCCAGCCTTTTGAGTATGTTTTTTTTTTGCACTCTTTTGTCACCATTTGTCCTCATTTATTAATATTTTTTAGGCTCGGCCATCCTGCACCAAGAAGCCAACGTCATCAACATTGGCGACCCCGATGGCGCCCCGCGGCTCATCTCCTACCTGTCGTCCAGCCAGGGCTTTATCTGGAACCCCGAAATCTTTGTCCCCTCGTACATCGACTACGATTACACGCCGCTCGAGAACCGCCGCGAGCCGATTATCGAGATCCTTTTGAGCGACGAGGAGATTCGAAACATGCTTCCCGAGTAGATGTCACGGCGTGCCATTGCGAACCCAACAGCACTGCAATTGCCTAGACTTGCTGGCAACGGGCAGTTGTAGTCTACGTCTTTACGCCTCTCTTGACTTTTATTCTCCTTTTCCATTTCCACTTCGCCTCTTGATACCACCCGGACGGCGGACGCGATGATCCACCGACGCAGCCAGCTGTCCAACACAGCGGCCAAGACGTCCTGTCTACCCCGTTCACGAAGCTTTCTACGCCACTTCTTTTACTGTACATTTGGTTTTCGGCGTTCTTGTCCTGGGTTTTACTGTACAGCCTTGATCCGAGGCGTTTGTTGTTTCTGCTGGTTTTCGTATTGCTTCAAATTGTATGCTGCTTGGACGGCGATTCAGGAAGGATTGTCATGTTATTTCTGGGAATACAAACTACTCTTTAAATCACTTTTAAGCTGCTCTTAAATTCGTAAGAATTTAGATCACGCAAAGGTCACATGACAAGCCTGGCATTCGGTAGATGACGAGTATTCAGTAATTGTCCGATGCCGCCACAGTGCACGGCCGGGATTAGGACGGCTGAGAGGCCGAGACTGACGGAGGCAGGTCTCTAAAACAAAGTTGGCTTTGAACGACGGATGTATCGTGATGGAGCAAGCAGCTAATTTATATGAATAACACAACAGTTTTCACACAGAGACCGTTGCAAACGTCAAAAAGAACAGGTAATAAAAACGCCACAAGATTCAAGTAATAAAAACAAGTAAAAGAATCAAGAGTGACTCACCTTCACGGCAGGGATTCTGTCCCACGCAGCGATAAGATACCGAGTACGGTACAGAGTACGAGTACGGCGCACGGGTCAGATCAGCCGCAGCCGCGCGTAGCCTTGCCCCGCCCTGCCAGTAGTCTGTACTTTGTAGTTTACGAGCACTGTAAACAATCGAACCGACCGTCAACCACCATCCTTCCTTCCACCCACGACAGAATGGACCCCCACCACCGCAAAATTGAGCTCCAGTCCCCCGAGGACTTGGCCTACCTCGTCGACAATGTCCGCCGCGCCGCCGCCGAGTCCGTGCAAGCCGCCTTTCCGCCGGTGGAGGTGCCCGAGGAGCAGCCGCAGCCCAAGTCGTTGAAGAAGAAAAGGCGCGTCGCGGAAGACGACCTCCACACGCGCGTCGAGGCCCTGGTGACCGAGTACATATCGCGCACTTTTGCCCTCGCCGCCCCGAACCTGAGCATCAACGGGCAGACGGTGGACCTTTCTGTTCTAGACAACAAGGAGAAAGAGGAGGAAGACTCCTCGGAGCCCCCCCAAGAACCCTTTGACACCCGCAAGCGGCAGCGCGTCGAGGACCTGGCGCGCGACGAGGAGGACCTGCTGCGCGACATTGCGCTGCTCAAGCGGCGCGTGCCGGCGGCGGCCGTGCGCGCGCGCGAGCAGGCGCTGGCGGGCGCGCTGGCGGCGGACGCGGCGGCTGTGGCGGCGCTGGGGGAGGTGGGGGAGGTGGCGGGCGTCGATTTGGACGAGGATGAGGTGGATGGGGATGCTGCCGACACCGACGACCCTGCAGCCGCCTATGCATCGGCCGTCGCAGGCCTGGGCCGGCTCAAACAGGCCATGCCGGCGACGGTGGCGCGTATGGAGCGGGCACGCGTCGCGGCCGACTATGCCGTCAAGGAGCGGTAGCCCTTTTTGGGTTGGTTTTGTTTGGTTATTTTACTTTTACTGTACGGCGTCTGGATCGATACCACGGAATACAACGGATCACAAAATACAACAATCACATAAACTCGAGTTTGATCTTGATATCTCGTTCATCTTGATAACAATGACTCGTGACGACAAACGACAAACGACAAAAAGCAGAATAACAAAGCTCCCTTGAGCGTACGGTTAAACCACACTCTAGTACGAGTACTCGTATACCAGCCTCCTCTTCAAACGAGCTGCATGTTGGTTTGCATGTTGTTTGTGCCGTTTGAATCACCAGCTCCTCTCTTGCCCCCCACCCCCCCCCTAGACAGCCGGCGCCTTGTCACCGACAGTCTCGGCGGCAGTGGCGTTCAGGTTGATGCCCTCGGTTGATGTGTCGACTGGTGCGGCACCGGGGGCCGGGGCAGCAGCCACATCCGCAGCACCCGCAGCAGCAGCACCGTCCTTCTTCTCCCACACCGCAGGCCGGTACCACTCGTCCTCGCGCCAGGGACCCATGTCGGACATGGCACAGCCGCCGGGGCAATTGCACGAGCCGCCAAACTGCTTGGGCAGGTTGACGGGGTCGATCTGCTCAAAGAGCTCCTTTTGGTAGGAGCTGCCGAGGATGTGGATCTTGGCCACGGTGACAGGGTCGAGCCAGGCCTTGATAACGCCCCAAATGGCCGAGAACCCCCAGGGCGCGTTGATGAGGTAGAAGCGGCCGAGGCGCTCCGGGTAGTAGTTTTGTGAGACGCCCGAGGCCAGCTTGATGTAGCTGTAGACCTGGGACACCTTGGACAGGCCGACGCCCTTCATGTCCATAATGGTGCAGCACGTCTCGAGCAGCTGGTTGGCCTTGCGCGAGCAGGCGGGCAGGCGCGGGTCGGCGAGGCGCTCGTACTCGACGGCCAGGTTGGTCAGCATGCGCTCGGGCGTCGTGATCTTGTACATGGCCGTCAGGTCAATGTTGCCGAGCGACTCAATGTAGACGGGGCGGCCGTCGCGGTCCGTCTTGTGGTAGTACTGCGGGTAGAAAGCGGCAACCTGCTCCTTTTCGGGGTACTCCCACGTGGCCACGAGGTCGTCGAGGCCCGTCTTTTTGCGCCACGTCTCGCAGTCGACAAACATTTCCTTGGCCAGGTTGACGTCGAACTTGCGGGCACGCAGGAAGCGAAGCTAGGGGGGCAGTTAGTATTTTCTGTCTGTTGTCTGTTGTCTGTTGTCTGATAAGGGGGAAGAGGACGGAAAAAGAGCACCCACCAGAGTCAGCGTGTCGAGACGCTTGGTGTAGCCCAAGGACTCGAGCGTCAGGCGGAACTGGTGCACCTGGGCCTGCTGCTCGGGCGTCAGATGGCCCGGGTGGCCGGGCAGGGCCACGGGGGCCACGATCGGGTAGTCGTAGTTGTCGTACTTGGCGTCGAGCTCCATACCGCCGTTCTTGTCTGTTTCTGTCGCCATTGTGATGGATGGTGGGGTTGATTGATGAGGAGGGAGGAGGGGATGAGGATGGAGGATGAGGATGAGGAATAGAGGTTAGAGTAGAGGTCAAGGACGAGAGAAGAAGAACGTAATTCAAAATCACGTTGGAAAAGGAGAAGGGCAAGAGCAAGAGTCAAGAGGAAGGAAGCCCAAATTGAAAAGAAGGAGCAATTGTACTCGTAGTCCAGCTAGCCTGCTGTGGCAGAGAGGAAAAAGGGAGCGAGGCGGGCAGGAGGAGGAGAGAGCGATACTGGATTCGTAGGGGGGGGTAATGCGCTAGTGCGACGCAGGGAAGGAGGGCAGCAAAGCAGTTTTCCCCGTTTCTGCAGAGGACCCGATTTAAAAGAGGGTCTGCCAGCGGGCTGGTGAAGGGGAGGAAGATGGCGGTAAAGCTAGCAGGGTTTATGTAATCCGCTGAATTCGGGAGATAGCTGTGCCTCCTTTCTGTTAAATTTATTTTCCGGCCTTGTATGTTGTCGATCGTCGGCCGGTTGGCATTCAAGTGATGGCAAGATCGACCGCTTGCACGGTCAAGGCACGGTCAAGCTGGCACATTACGAGCCCGAGTGTCGTTGGGCGAGTGTACTTCATATGATACGAGTACTCGTAATCCAAACTCATACTCCGTAGCCATACAAAGTACGAGAACTCGTATGTAGGCCAAGATGGCAGGTTGCAGTGTCCCTGACCACTGTCACTGTCACTGTACATGTACCCACTAACCCGTAACTGTTGACTGCAGCCGACACATGCTCCGTGACCGACTTTGCTATGAGTGCAGTCGGTAGCCACCTCGCGTCCGCTGCCTCTGCTCTCGTACTGCAGCTGTCAAAGTCGTCGTATATTAAATCATTATCTTTTTTCAAGAGACTACCCCCCCGCCTCGCCTGCAACCGCTTTGCTGCTGCTACTTGTTGTCTTGCCCGCCAGCTCCGCGTCCGTCTTCTCCTTGCGCTTCTGCACCACGTCCCAGTTGTACACGCGCGCAATCGCCACCTCCATCGTCGTAATCTGCTCGCGCAAAAACTCGAGGTCCTCCTCGCAGTTGCGCCGGCTCGTCTGCGCCGCCGTCAGCTTCTGCTGCAGCAGCGCCTGCGCGTCGTCGATGGGGTACGACAGCATAACGTTGGCCTGTAATTAGCAATGTACATAGGTGGATAAGGATATAGAGAACCTACCCCCAACCATAGGTGCACCTCGTCGGTGGGCGGAATGGTGGCCTTGGCGTACAGCGTGTCGTTGAGCTCAAAGGTTGTCTCGATCGGCTCATCGTCGTCGTCGCTGCCCTCTTCGTCATCATCATCCACCTGCCGGCCCGGCCGCCGGGTCTGCAGAAACTGGACCGTCTCGAGCGTCTTGCGAATGTCGGGCAGCTTCTCGTCGAGGCCGGCGACGCGGCGCTGCAGGTTCTGCTCCATGAATTGGTATTTCCTGGGGGTCAGTCTCTGTTTAAGTATAGGCCCAGAATGACGTAGACCCACGATATCATCTCCTGGAACCGGCGCAGGGTCGGCTCGACCTCGTCGCGCGACGTGACATAGTCTTCGACCTTGTCGACAAAGGGCGCCTGCGGGATGCCGCGCGGGTTGGTGGGCACGTCCCTGGGGTGTTAGTCTCGTAGAGCAAAAGAGGAGCAGAGCAACAGATCAGCCATACTTGTCTTTGCTTGAGGAAGCCATGGTGCTGTTGACGTGGTTGTGTCGTCGCTGCAGACTCAGGAGAGACGTTCCCCCACTAGAGCTGGGCGGAGAGGGCGGTGACGCGGGGCAGTACTTTGAGAGCTGAGCCTCACTTATCATCATCACGATTCGCTAACATAACTACGACACAGACGACAACATACATCATAATATTATAGAATTAAATCGTAATGCCATGGCAAGTTTTCTGACCCAAACGACCTCCACGCTGACTAAAAGGAAACACCGACTTGGTATAATAAATAACAAAAAGAAAACAGTAATAAAGAGAAAAAAAATGAGATTGAAAAAAAGACATAGAAAAAAAGACCAAATCAACCGCTGCATATCATCGTACATATCATACTCTTACCACACTTCTCACAGCCGCCTGACGGCGGTGCGGGTGGCACCACCGCCTACGCACTGTCCTCCATTGTCATGTCCTCGCCCGCCTCGACGTCGCCGTCCTCGCCCGACGACATCAGCAGCTCCGACGCGTTGATTGACGGATTGACCGAGTGGTTCACCGAGTGGTGCACCGAGTGGTGCGGGTTGGCGCGCCGCGAAATCACCGACGACGTCGAAAACATGCTCGAGTCGCCGTCGTCCACCACCTCCGAGTCCAGCAGGTCTTCGCTCTCGTCCGACTCGGACGACTGGCTAAACGGCGGGTAGAACATGGCCGGTGGCGGCAGCTTGACGGGCTCGCGCTGGCCGTACTGCACGGCGAGGTACTGGACGACGACGGGGGGTGGCGGTGGCGGTGGCAGCTGCTGTGTCTGTGCGTGTGCGTGTGCGTGTGCATCCTCGTGTGCGCGCACCGGCACGGCGGCCGAGATCGGAGCCGTCTGTTTCTTGAGGGCAGCCACACGCTGTGCCAGCGACGACATGGAAAAGACGCAGGCACCGCCGCTCGTGGCCGGCGACACAGCCTCCGTATGATCATCCGCCGCCGCCGCCTCGTCAAACTCAATCGCGCTGGCCACGCGGAACGGCCGCTGCGTCGTCACGCGCACGCAGAAATGGTCGTCCGGCACAACGCCGCTCATGCCCGACGCCTCGAGCAGCGGCTCCTCGCTGGCCACGACGGGCGACAACGTCGGCGAGCTGCTGCTGTCGTCGGTGCTGCTGAAGCCCTCATCAACAAAGGCCTGCTGCGGTGCCAGCATAAACAGCTCGTCGTCGGCCACGTTTTCCGTGCTCGCGCTGTAGCTCGCCGACGAGCTGCTCATATTGTCAGCACCCCCGGCACCACCACCACCATCTTTGTCTCCCTCGGCAACGACGACACCCCCGCCCAGCGCGCCCGTGCCGCTGCCGCGCCCCACGGTGCCAATGCCCAGCAGGCCCAGGCCCGCCCACTCGTCGCGCGACAAGCTCAGATAGTCCGTCAGCGGCCGGAACGGAATCAGCGACCCCGACGACGACCGGTGGATCGTCGGCCGCCCTTGCAGCGCCTCGTCCACCGACTCGTCCAGCGCGCCCGTCCCCGACGACATGTACGTCGTCGGGCTGCCCTCGCCGCCGCTGTCGCCCGCCAGGTCCGTGCAGAACGGCATGCCGCTGTAGTACACCACGACGCCGTCCGACCTGTGCCGTTGTTGTTGTAGTTGTTGTTGTTGTCGCGTGTTGCCCGACCCCGACCGGCTCATCATCTCCGTGCCGTACCGCGTGCTGTTGCTGTTGTTGGGGCTGTGCTCTTTCGCACCGGCGCCGGTGGCGTCGTGGTGGTGGTGATGGTGGTGCTGGTGTTGGTGGTGGCCCGCCAGATGCTTTTTCTGCTTACTTAGCGCTTTGCTGCCGCGCTTGCTGCGGCTGGCCTCGGACAGCAGCGTCGACCCGGCCGCCGCCGACTCCCCCCCCTCCATCATCATCTCCTCGCCCGACGTGGCCATGGGCGACGGCGTCGGCAGCCGCACAAACAGCGGCTTGTACTGCACAATCGATGACGTGCCACCCCCGCCCGCGCCCGAGTGGTGGTGGTGGTGGTGGTGCCCTCCTCCGGCCGCCCCCCCGGCCCCCGATGCCCCCCCCGTCGTCGTGTGCCGCTTCTTGTTGCTGCTCGACGTCGCCGACCCCGACGCCGGCTTGGGCCGCTTGCGCTTGCCGTTCTCGTCCGACGCGCCGCCGCTGTCGTCCGTCGACAGGCTCGGCTGCGACGTGTTGCCGTTGCTGCTGTCGCTGCTGAACTTGGTGCCGTCTGCGCCGCCGCGCCACCGGATCTTTTGCCCGTCCGGCGACAGCTGGAACTTGGTGCTCTTCTCGACCACGGCCTGCCGAATAAAGTCGGGCGCGACGTGGAAAATGTGCAGCTGCGCCAGGTTGGCCAGCAGGTTCAGATACACCCAGCCGTTGGCGTCGGGCGACACGTCCACCGTCGTCGCGACGCTCTTGGGCCCAATCTCGGGCGGTACCAGGCCCAGGTGCCGGATGTACGCCATGTTTTCTGATGGTACCTGCACGCGGTCCGGGTCCAGGTCCAGCGGGCGCGTCGGCCGCTGCTCCGGCAGTGTCGACCCGGGCGGCGATGATTTGGCCGTGCCGCCGTGGCCCGCCGACGCGTTGCCCGGGCCGTGGCCGTGTCCGTGTCCGATGTGGCCATGAACGTGACCGTGACCGTGTCCGCCGCTGCCGCTGTGTGCCGTCGCGTTGCCGCTGCCGCTGTCGTTGCCGCTGCCGGGCGACTTTTCCTTGCCGGCCATGCCGCCTCCTGTTGCCGTTTCTTCGCCGTTGGACTGCGACGTCGATGCATTGTCTTGCGAGCCGAGCTTGTTGTGCGCGTGCCGCATCTGGATGCGGGCCTCGCGGAGCGGTTCCGAGTCGGCTGCGGTCGATGTTGCAAGTGGTGTCTTTGTTGTTGTTGTTGTTGTTGTTGTTGTTGTTGTTGTTGTTGTTGTTGTTGTTGCTGCTAGTGCTGGTGTTGGTGCGGTTGTTGCTGCCGCCGGGACGCTGCCGTTACCGCTTCCGCTTCCACTTCCACTCTCTTTGCTCCCTCTGCCCAGACTCTTGGCCTTGATCGCCTGCAGGGCCAGCGGCGTCATCGACGACGTCTTGACCGCCGGCGGCATCGTGGCGTCGGCCGGTGCCGCGTTCTGCTGCTCTACCACCTCCTCGGCAATTGTGCCGTGGCTCGTCGTAGGACGTGCAAACCGCCCGCCGATGCGGCCCGTAAACAGCTGCTCCAGCCGCCGCACAATCAGCCGCTTCTTCTCCTTGTCACTGAGCGAACGCATGCCGTAGTTGGGGTGCAACCCCTGTGGAATGTCCTGCAGGTAGCGCTCAACTTTTTGCTCCGACGACGCGCGCGCCTTGCTGCCGCCAAACGGCTGCCGCGACAGCGACGGGTCGCTGCTCTGCGCGCCCGTCGACATACTGGCGTAGGCCGAGTCGACGGGCCGCGACCACGACGACGAGTTGGACGCGTGCTTGCTGCGCGACCCGCTGCTCGAGTTGGGGTCCGGCTTGCTGTGCGGGTGGCGCAGCGACGTATGGTGGTGGTGGTGGTGGTGGCTCGACGACCGTTCTTTGGACGACACCGACAGCTTGTCGCGCTTGCGCTGCGAGGCCGAGTCGCCGCTCGACGGCGAGTCGCCCAGGCTGGCCGCAAAGTCGCGCAGCGTCGCCTCCAGCTCCTGCTTCTTGCGCCGCGGCAAGCCGTGCACTTTGATCTCAAACAGCTTGTCCTTTTCCAGCACGTCGCCGCGGTTCAGGCTCTGCCGGTACCGTTTGAGTTCCTCCTTGAGCCGCTTGTTTTCGATGGTGAGGTCGTCAATCACGCTGCGGTAGTCGTCGGCGCTACTGCTGTGCGGCGTGCCCATGGCCGGGCCGAGCCCGCCAAGTCCGCCAAGTCCGCCGAGCCCGCCGAGCCCGAGAGCCCCGGGAGGCGGCATATACGCCGCAGTCCCCGGCGGCACCGACGGTGGCGGCCGCTGCGGCGACATGAGCGGGTCATTGTTGTCGTTTTCGTTGTCGTCGTTGTTGTTGTTGTTGTTGGCAATCTCGTCGCCCGACGAGTCGCGCTTCAAGAAATACGGCGAGTCGTCGTCGTCAAAGAGCATGTTGTCGTTGTCGTTGTCGTTGTTGTCGTTGTTGTCGTTGTTGTTCTTGTTCTTGAGATGATCGACATTGTTGTTGGCATTGTCAAACCACGTCTGCGCGTCGTTCATCAGTGAGCCGCCGCTCTGGCCCGACTCGGTGCTTTGGACATCGGTCTTGTTGAGCGCCGGCTGCTCGGCGTCCGCCGCGTCCGCAGCGTCCGACGCGTCGGCAGTCGGCGGTGGCACAGCATGGGCGGCCGGGGCGGCGTCGGACACGGAGGCTTGCCGGAGAGGGTGCGGATGCTGATGGGACTGTTGTTGCTGTTGCTGTTGTTGTTGTTGTTGTTGTTGTTGTTGTCGGGAAGAAGAAGACTGCATTACGGGGAAAAGCCGATCTGATTATCAGATCAAAAGAAAGAGGAAGCGTTGGCGCGCTTGGGGCGCAGGGGCAAGGCGAGGCATCTGCTACCGGCCTCTTGGTCGTGAGGATGGGTTGAGCGGGTTGATATCTCTGATGTCGGGTGTGCGTTGGAATGTGCCGTGCGAGCCGTGCGAGAATCGTCAGACGGACGGAATGGACCGAGGATGGTGCCGAATGAAAGCTGAAGCAAGACAGGTCGATATTTCGATTCGATGCGTGATCTCAAAGGTATAAATGGTGATGTTGGGAGAATGGAGGAATGGGAGACTGATCAAAAGGCGAGAATGGCGAGATGTTTGTTGCGTGAGGAAAATCGAGTCGATGAAACAAGAGCTGTGCGAGTACTTGTAAATAAAAGCGAGCGGCAGTCGACCTCGTATATGGCGAACAAGCACTGTGACCGGATCTTCTGAGAGACTTTGAGAGAAGAAAACGGGCTTCGCTGTACTGCAGTACGGAGTACTCGTACGGAGTAGCAATGCACTGGCTGCACTTGGTAGTGCGTACGGGTTTACTCGCAAATATTTTTCTATGCCGCAGTCATTTTTGTCGTTTCTGTTCCGTTCCGGTCACCAGGTGTGGGTCCCCAGCAGGGCCCGGGGGGTGCGGATAGCGGGTACGATGTGCTACGAGTATGTGCTTGTACATTGCCCTGAAAATGGCGTGTTGTGATAGGGCTACGAGCACGGGTCCAGAGCGTGGACGGAGTACGAGTGGACGTTGTAGCAAAAAACGGTGCACTCAAAAAGACAAAAACAGGAAAGAGCAGGAACGAGGAACGAGGAAAAGAGGAAAGCGCAGGCAGAGCGCGAGCAATGGCCGATGGCAGATGGAACTACGGATCGTACGACGCAACTGCCGTTCTTTTCGCAGTCTGGCAGGAATCTCCACCATGTGGAAATGGTAAGAAGATTCGACGTCGTACGGCCATTTTTTGTTGTTGTTCTGGGCGGCATGCGAGCGGGGGAGCAGCAGCAGCAGCAGCAGCAGGATGCAAAGAAAGGGGCCCTTTTCCCTTTTTTTTTCTCTCATCGATTTCATCGAGATCAGCTGCTCGTTAAAACGGGGTCGCGCTGAGTCATACGTGCGCGGGGTTCCGTTTTCCGTCGGTGAGACGGTAGCAAAACGGTGGCAGTTTGAGACAACGGTCCCTGCCATAGTATCGTACGCGAGTGCTCGTATTTACTTTATTCAACATGCACCGTTCATCTTTGACTATTCTTCCGATTCTCGTGCTTCTGTTTCTTTCTGCTTTTTTTCCCATCTTTTTTTTTCTGGTCGACTCTTTTTTTCCCCCCCCCGGTTCGCCCACGCCGTTGCTGGTTTTGGGGATCGTGGATTTGCATGAGATCGAAGTTGGCTGTTTGGTCTAGCCCGATTGGGAACGCTAGCTGTGTCTTGCAGTAGTGGCCCCAAGTCCCTGTATTTTGTGCTATTGTGCTGGCTGTGTTGTTGTTGCTTTTACGAGTATTACGAGTATTTGCACGAATCGCTATGGATGTCGATGCTCTTGAACCAAGAAATAATAGCACACATTACCTCTAAAAGCGAAGTCGCGTATGACAGCACCTACGAGTACTCGTAATTATCGTCATCCATCGACAATCGTCGACTTGCCAGATTGAAACTCTCCCTCTCACATCATTGAAATCGGTCTGACCAGAATCAGTCGATTAACCAGCACTTGCACGTGACATGTGTCGTTTTGGCTGACAGACACACGACTGCTGCAGCTGCAGCGCTGCAGACAGGCCTCGCTGCAGGCCACTTTCTAGAATGCTCTCGGTCTGAACTTTACACCGCCGGCGCTGACGTCCCGTATGACGTCATGCCGCTGCTTACGATACCTAAATTTGGCCTCATCCTGCAGCAATGTGCGTACTTTTCATCACGTCAAGACGGACGCAAGACGGGACAAGCTTCCAAGTTGAGATGATTGCGAGTACGAATGTTTACCTCGCTGTGTTCATGCATGTACGAGTACGAGTACGAGATTTCAATCAAACCATGCATTGTCTTCTGCGTGTATTCTAGCTGCTCTCATACTCAAAGACGTGGGGCAACAAAACGATTCTAGAAATATCGAGAACTCTTCCAACACTAAGACGTCACCGTGCAGACAAGCTGGACCCTGGGGCTGCAATGCAACGCGGGTAAAAGACGATCAGGGTCGAACGACCCGCCGCACAAGGCGTGTCTCACCACTAACTTGCACTCGCACTCGCACTTGCACGCCTACGCCTTGACCAGCAGGCTCGTGCCCGTCATCTCGGCCGGCTGCGGCAGCCCCATGGCCGCCAGCACGGTCGGCGCCACGTCGCCCAGCACGCCCGACGTGCCCTGCTTGAGGCTCCAGCCGGAGGGTGCGTTGGCCATGATAAAGGGCACCTTGTTGGTCGTGTGCGACGTCTTGGGCTTGCCGTCGTCAAACTTCATCTCCTCGGCGTTGCCGTGGTCGGCCGTGATGAAGAGGATGTAGTTTTCCTTCTTGCAGGCCTCGTAGATGGCGCCGATGCCCTTGTCGGTGGTCGCACAGCCGACAATGGCGGCCTCGTAGACGCCCGTGTGGCCGACCATGTCGGGCGGCGCAAAGTTGGTCATGACAAAGGGGAATTTCCCGTCTTCGAGGCGCTTGACGACCTGCTTGGCAACGCCGGCGGCCGACATCTCGGGGGCTTTGTCGTAGGTGGCGACAGCCTTGTTGGACGGGACGAGGTCCTGGGTCTCGTCGCGCGTCTCCAGGGGGAACACCTTTTCGACGCCGCCGTTGAAGAAAAAGGTGACGTGCGCATACTTTTCCGTCTCGGCGACGTGCACCTGCTCGACGCCCTCTTTGCCGAGCCACTCGGCCAGCACGTTGCCCATGTGCTGGGGCTTGAACGCAATGGCAAAGGGGTAGTCGGCCTTGTACTGGGTCATGGTGACGAGGGAAATGTCCTTGGGGAAAGGGAAATCGGGCAGCGGCGAGCGGTCGACGTTGCCGAGCAGCTGCGTGATCTGGCGCACGCGGTCGGAGCGGTAGTTGAAGAAGAAGACGACATCTTTATCCTGGATGCGGCGGGCGGCACCGCCGACGATGATGGGCTTGAGGAACTCGTCGGTCTCGCCGGCGGCGTAGCGGGCCTTGACGGTGGCCAGGGGGTCCTCGCTGGCCTCGCCCTCGCCGAGGATCATGCCCTTGAGGGCGAGCTCGTTGCGCTCCCAGCGCTTGTCGCGGTCCATGGCGTAGTAGCGGCCGACGAGCGTGGCGATCTCGCCGGTGCCAATCTCCTGGATGGTGGCCAGCAGCTCCTCGAGGTAGGCGGCGCCCGACTTGGGGTCGGTGTCGCGGCCGTCGCCAAAGAAGTGGATGTACACCTCGGGCACGCCGGCGGCCTTGGCGGCGCGCAGCAGGGAGTAGAGGTGTTGTTGCTTTGCGTGCTGGGGGGGCAGTCAGTTGAACGTTCTTGAGCTTTGACTATGAATAAGGGATCAGGAGGACTTACAACACCACCATGCGAGACAAGCCCGCACAGGTGCAGACGGCCGGTGCCGTTCTTGGCCGCCTGCAGCGTCTTGCTGATAACCTCGTTGGACGCAAACGTGTCCGTCTTGACGGCCTGGTCGATGCGCACAACGTCCTGCCACACAACACGGCCGGCGCCAATGTTGAGGTGGCCGACCTCGCTGTTGCCCATCAGGCCCTCGGGTAGGCCGACGGCCAGCGACGAGGCCTCGAGCTCGGTGTAGCCGCCGGCGGCGTTCTTGGCAAAGGTGTCCATCACGGGCGTCTCGGCCGCGGCAATGGCGTCGCCGTTCTTGGGCGACGTCTCGGACGCGATGCCCCATCCATCAATGACGACTGTTTTAGGGGGGGAAGAGCAGCGCCAGGAGCGCAACGGGCGGCCCATGATGGTGGCCGGCCGACGCGCGCACGAGCAACATGATTAGCCAGGCGATCTCTAGGTAGACGAGCATGTAGGCAGCAACCATGAGCCAGTCGAGGGGGGGTCGGGGTTGGTGTTGGGGCTGTGGTCGGGGCTGTTGCAGAATTTCTCTCGGGGGCTCTTCGTCTTCTTCTTCTCTCGGCAACTCTTCTCTCGACTGTTCCTCTCTCGACCGCTCTCGCTCTCTCAACTCGGACTCGCCAACAGGTGGCAGGGGCTTGTCACATACTGAGGCAGGCATTGTGCTCGGCTTTGGTCATGTTTGCGTTGGTGATGCGATGTGGAAGTGGTGGTGATGTTGTGATGGTGATAAGTTGTCAACCGAAAGATCAGACGAGATGGCAGCTGGACTCGTTAAGTGTCTACAGAGTAGTCTGACAATCTCCCACGGCTGCGTGATTTTCAATAACGGCTCGAAAGTGGTGAGACGTCGTGTTAGTCTACTTGCTATTTTTCTCTCTTGTTTATTTCCATTACATCACCCTCGCTGTAATTCTCTCAAATTACTGCCACCACGGGGCAATACAGCGCGAGCCCCTCGTGTACGAGTACTCGTACAATCTTGGCGGGGTCGCTTACTGTGCGAGTTTAATAATATTACTTGACACTGTCTTATATGCACTGTGTCCTTGGGTCAACTCTTAGCTCCTTAGCTTCGGCTTCAAGCTCAGCCTTTTCTGCCTTCTGCCTTGTTATCACCACCACCACCACCACACCACCACCATGCCACACCCGCTCGCGCTGCCAAAAACGTTCTCGCCCGACGCCCTCGACACGACGGCCGAGCTGGCCGCCATCCTCGCGCGTCTGCAGCCGCCCCAGGCCAATACCACGCAAGCGAATGGCAGCACGGGACCCGACGCAGCCAACCCCGACGACAACAACGGAACAACCCTTGGCGGCCCTGCAGCCGGCCCGCCCATTACGCTGCGCGACCTGCCGACAGCAACTGACGGCATCAAGCACAAGCTCAAGCACGCGCGCGCGCAGATCAAGACGCTGCCCGACGTCGGCCGCTCGGTGACGGCGCAGGAGATGGAGATGCGGCAGCTCGAGGCGCGCATCGAGGCGCAGCGCGCGATGCTGGCCAAGCTGCGGGCCGAGGGGGCCAGCATGGCGGGGAGGGACTAGTGCGTGGAAACGATTTCATTGATGTAGTCCGACTCGTCTAAGAATATCGGTGGCCTCCTCTTCTCCTCCCCCCGCCCACACGCTGTCTGACAGCCGGTCCTCCTCCGGCAGCACGGACCAGTTGGGCGACGGCTCGGCGCGCAGCCATTTAAAGTCGTCGACCTGGTCCCATTGGTTGGCGGACGCGGACTCCTCGTGGAACGTCTGGGGCACCGGCGCAAACCGCATCCCCGTGCAGTCCTCAATGATCGGCCGGCTGCGCACGTCCAGGTAGACGTCGACGTTGCGGCACTCGTGGATGCGCACCTGGCGCGCGGCGACGACGAGCACACAGGACCGCAGGCCGGTCATGTGCACGGGGCCCGACACGCGGCCGACGACGACGAGGCTGCGCTGGATGTTGCGCAGCATCAAACTTTGAAAGGGCGCAGCGGCCGTCGGCGCAGACATGTCGACGACGCAGCCGACGAGGTCGGTCAGGGAGCCCGAGGCCGTGGCAGCGGCAGCCGACGGCGGCAGGACAATGTGGAGGCCAGAGTGACCGGAGATGTTTATCTCGTTGGCATGCGAGAAGCTCGGCCGGCGGATGGGGGACGATGGCGACGGCGAAGCTATCTCTGTATTGTAGTCCTTGGTGGCCACGACGGTGGCGGTGCTGGCGGTGCTGGACGGCTCTGCTACGGCCTTGGCGTCAGGCACGCCCCGGAGGAGACGATGGTCTGCCTTGGCGGGAGCTGCTGCTTCTGCTGCTGTGGCTGTGGCTGTGGTGGCAGCTGGCTTGGCCGTCTTCTTGAACTGGAACCGGGGCTTGGCCGGTGCCAGCCGAGCCAGCTCGTCGTTGAGCTGGTCCGTAAACGACTTGACCGTCTATGCAATTAGCAATAGTAATAGTGATGAAAAAAAGTGTTGAACCCACATTCGAATACGTGCGCTGGTCGTAGGCGGGAATAAACTCGGCGGCGTCGGCGACTTGCAGCGACAGCTGGGACAGGCTGGCCAGGATGCCGTCGGAGGCGTGCTTGCGCTGGGCGGCGGCGACGGACTTGAGCTGGCCGATGCGGTCCTGGATGCCGGCGACGTCGGCCTGGAATTTGCGGTAAAAGTGTTCTTTGTCCATTGTGTTGTGAGAGGTGAGAGTGATGAGACTGATTAGAATAAGAAGAAGAATGAAAGAAGAGTAAGCTGGGCAGCTGGAGAAGTGTGTCGGAGTTGTTGGGGACCAGACTTGAGAGACAACAGTAGTCCTTGAATAAGAGCTGCTTGTCAGAGTGTAGATTTAAGACGATGCTTCATAGAAAGACAGACGAAAGACAGAACGAAAGTATGAGACGAGTGACGAGAAAAGAGAGACGGGTAATGAGAGGATGATAAACTCGAAGCAGCAATAAAGACACCTGCTCACAGTGCTATGAGACTCCCCAAGAAGACCAAAAACGTTGTGGCGAGGAGACATGCAAACTGACATCCAGCACATGATGTCCCGTGCCTCTGAAATCTCGCATTTAGCTGCCTGGAGAGCTACATGCACTTATCCAAACGTACACCCCCACTTATGCATACCGTGCTAACTCAACAGCCTACGGAGAAGTGGAGACTGCCGGACTGCCGTACTGCCGAACTACGAGTACAAACGACAAACTACAAAATACAAAACTACACAAAAAAACTTCCCAACGCCAGCGTTTACATTGCTGCAGCCTCATGGAAGCCCCATCGCAAACATGCCCTCGCCAGCGACATTCGCTTCCCCGGCCGCCGGCAGCCGGATCGGCCGGTCCATGACTCTGCTGAGTGCCTCGTTGGGACGCGGACGCGGCCGCATGCCGTTGCACGTCTCGGCCCCGGCCGGCATGGCGCGCCAGCGCACCTTTTTCACGTCCAAACTGCTGATGCGCGCGGATGATGGTGGTGGTGGTGGTGGTGGTGGTGGTGACCGCGGCGACCGCAGCGACCGCCGAGTGGATGACGCCGCCGCCGGACCAACAGCTGCTGCCGTGCTGGCCGCCAAGCGCAAGCCCCGCTCGGCCGGTGCCAAACACTCGCTGCGCCGCGTGGCCGCGATTGCCCAGCAGCCGGCAAGTACGGTCCTTTCAGCTACAGAGTCGACGGACACGACTAGTGGTTCTGTCCCCGACCCACCACCACCGCACAAATTGGCGTCGCGTGCGGCCCGGCTGCGGCGCGAGGCCGAGGCCAGCGACCTGCACGAATTATCGTCGTTGGACGACCCCGCCGACGGCCGCAACGTCATCAGTGCCGTGTGCCTGGCCGAGTCCTTTGACATGGAGCGCGTCATGGCCATCCTGGCCGCCCAGGGCTTCACGCTCGACCCGGACGGCAGCGGCTTTGAGTCGCACGAGGTGGTGCATGCGCGCAGCAAGGAGGGGGATGTTGATGTTGACCTTTTTGTCTTTGAGTCCGGCACGCTCGTCGGCTGGGGACTGCGGGCCGACGACGTCGACGCGCTGGCGACGTCGCATCTCGTCGCCGCCGCGGCCGACCCGTTTGTGGACCTGCGCGAGACGGAGACTTTGGATTTCAAAAGGGACGCGGCGCGCGACACGAGCGCGATGCGCGGCGACGTCGTCGTGCTGGGCACGCGCAGCGAAGAGGCCGAGGGCGACCGTCTGGCGACGACGCGCGCGCAGATTGCGTTTTCGTCCGGGCTGGCGCGCAGCACAAAACTGGCCGTGCTGGAGCGGTCGTTTACGGATTATTTTGAGTCGACGCGGCGGATTCCCGAGATGCTGGCGGGGCGCAGCAGCAGCAGCAGCAGCGGAAGTGGACAGATTGGTCGAGGCCACCAAAAGGGCAAGGTTTTGCGTCATCTCTCCCAAAAGTTCGTCCTCCAGAAAACCGGCGAGCTGCTGAGCCTGCGCGCGCAGCTCAACCACTACCGCGAGCTGACGGACGCGCTGCCCGACATCTTTTGGGACGCGCGGGCCGAGCTGGGCCTCGAGAGCTACTACGAGCAAGTCGGGCGCGCGCTGGACGTGGGCGTGCGCATCAAGACGCTCAACCAAAAGATGGACTATGCGCAGGAGATTGCGACGGTGCTGCGCGAGGTGTCGAGCGAGCGGCACGGCACGCGGCTGGAGTGGATTATCATTGTGCTGATCACGGTGGAGGTGGTGTTTGAGCTGCGGCGGGTGTACTTGGATTGGCCGGGTGGTGGTGGTGGTGGTGGTGGTGGTGGTGGTGAAGGTGAAGTGGTGGCAAAGTGACGATGCGATGCGATGTTGCGATGGGATGCGGTGATGAGTAAGCTTTCCTTGGATGTACGACCAGTAGATCCTAGATATACCCTCTCCTTTCAATGATAGACTACGTCATACAAAACGTTCAATGAGTAAGAGACAAAACAAGAGAGCGAAAAACAATAATGACGAGAAACAAAGACAAAACAAAACACCAAAAAAAAAAGCCCAAAACCAAAAAGCATTCCGCGCGGGACTCGAACCCGCAACCTCAAGATTAGAAGTCTTGCGCGCTACCATTGCGCCAGCGGAACCAATCGAGTTTAGCTCGGTTTCCTATTTAGAAAGATTGGCATTGCAAACTATAGTCAAGTAGACGAGTTTGTCGCATTACGAGTACTTCGACATGCATTGACGGTGCCAGAGTCGAGCGTCTTGTCGTGTCATGTTCACGGACAACAATGCTGAGAAATGCAGCTCGTTATAGCCCATAGAGGCACGAGCACGAGTATGCCTCCGACAACGAGACACCCGACGTCGTGTCACCGCCACTCTTCTCCGCAACGGTGCACACTGCAGGGCATCTGACGTCCCACGTCACCGACGAGCAGGCGCACGTGCTCTTATTGCTGCTCTTTGTTGATAAATTTGCTGATAAATTTGTTGATATTCCGACAATCAGACGTGAGACTGCACCTGTCAGTGGTGATGGGTGATGCTGTGTCCATGGTAAAGAGTTACGAGTGCAGCTGCTGCACTGCATGTGCAACGGCGAGGGGCACGATATCGGCGATAGGATAGCGGTTGGCGGTTGGCGGTTGGCAGTTGGCAGTTGGCGGAGGCGACTCCACCAGTGCCAGTGTTACGCTGCATGAACTCTTCGGGCCGAGAGGAGTGTTCAAGTACGGAGTAGGCATTCAGGGTATTATTGTGTGCGTGCACTGAGAACACGGTAAAGCTACTAATAGTCATCAAAAATCAAATAAAGCAAACAAACAAACAAAATCAACCAACAAAAAATCACCCCAGCTTTTCGTGCACCTCGGTCGTCTGCGAGGCTGCGTCCTGGACCACATCCGGCGACGCCAGCGTGTTGCGGCGCTTCTCCTCGCGCACGCTGAACCACACGAGCAGCACGCACCAGACGACGAGGGCAATCGACACGGCAATCATGGCCCACATGCCGCGCTGTTGGTTAGCAAAGTACTGACAGCAAAAGAAGACAGAAAAACTCACATTAAACCACGGCGCATATGACGCGCCGTAAAAGATGATGCTCCACCACGCATTGACCGAGTTGCTGCCCAGGTTCATGCCGGCCAGCACAATGCTGCGGAACAGCGCGTCCTCGTAGCGCATGACGTCGTTGCACCATGCGAAAAAGGTGGCTTGGCACGCATACACGCTGCCGGCCCAGTAGTAGGCGGCAAACGTGATGCGCGTCGACACGACGCTGGTCGGGTGGCGCGCGGCCACGAGCACCATGATGGACGTCGCAATGCCGGTCAGGCCGATCCAGAAGCCGACGAGGTAGCGCTTGCCGCCGTAAAAGTCGGTCAGCGTGGCCCAGAACAGCGTAAACAAGATGCCGACGGCCGGCACGCCCGACGGGTAGTTGTTGAGCTGCGGCACCGTGTACTTGTGCGTCGGGTGCTTTTTCATGTACAGGGCCAGCAGGCCGTTGCTGCTGAACGATTCGGTCTCGCCCGCGATGATCCACAGGATCACAAACCCCCACCAGTACCACGACGTCAGCACCTTGCGCGCCAGCTTCAGGGTTAGCTGTTTTTTGAGCGGCTGTCTTTCTTTTTCGTTACTGGGCCCGGCCGTCGATGGCACGCGGTCCTTGGCCAGCTGGCGCTCATCTTCGCTCAAATAGAAAGCCGTGGTCGTGTGCGGCGTGTCCGGGAACAGCAGCACACCGTAAATCGCCACGGGGACGGTCAGCAGCCCGTCAATAATAAACAGCCAGCGCCAGCCCTCGAGGCCGTGGCGGCCATTCAGCGACTTGTAGATGCCCGTCTGCACAAAGCCGCCAATCAGCGTGCCGGCGAGGCCCGACGACGTAAACAGGCCGCTGCGCTTGCCGAGCTCCTGCTCCGTGTACCAGGCGCCCAGAATGTAGTGGGTGCCGACAAACGTCGAGGCCTCGCAGATGCCCTGGAAAAAACGGATGCACATAATGTGCTGGGGCCGGTGGGCGGCGGCCGTGACCATGGTCAGGCCGCCCCAGAGGACCATCATAAAGGGGAAATAGAAGCGCGGCTTGATGTGGTGCAGAGCAATGTTGGACGGGATCTGGCCGATGACGTAGCCGACGGTGAAGCACGTGTTGATCTCGTTGAGCTGGTTGCCGCGGAAGTTGAGGTCCTCCTTCATGCCCGAGACATAGGCATTTGTGAGGTTGGAGCGGTCGAGCTGGGGGTCAGTCAAGCACATGACGATAAATAGACAGAGAATGACTTACATAGTTGATAAAGTAGCTCACGCAGCAAAAGGTCAGGATGAAAAAGTCAATCTTTTGCACCAGCAGCCGCTCGCCGGGCCGGTAGCTGGTGCTAAAGTACGCCTTGATGCGCGACGTCATTGTTTTTTTTTTTTTGTTTTTTTTTGGCGTTTGACGACGTGTTGGTGGTGATGTTGCAGCTGACAAGCAAAGCTGGGACGGGCAGTCGGCAGTCAAGCACTCCAGCACGACGCTACGTGCAGGGGACGACGGCAGGGCACGACGGCAGGGGACGACGACAGGGCGGGATTGCAGACAAAAAAAACCGTGGTCTGTCGGAAGGAAAAGGGCCAGGCCAGGCAAGGCAGGGAAAGCGCAATCTTATGTTTGAGAGAGGCGAGCCCGGGTAACAGCAAAACACTGCAAACACTGCAACCACAGCAAACAAAGCAAACACTGCAACCACAGCAAAAATGCTTGCTCTCCTGAAAAGGGAAGGGAACCAAAGATACCGACGATACGACGCGCCCAGGCTGGCTGTGCGAGATAGCAATGATCCGATATACGATGAAGGAGGAGGTGCTAACTGATACTCACAGTATTCATATCGGACCGGACAAGACGCCGTCCGTCGGGCTTGAGAGGGCCGGGGGAGGAAGAAGCAAGCAAGGAGGACTGACGATCGGAGCGGTAGAGACTGCGACGAAATGAGGCACACCTGGGAGAAAGTCGGCAGACGCCGCAGAAAACGAAGTAGAAAAAGGACGGCTCCACCGATTAGGGATCCTGAGTTAGTTGCTACGATACTGAGTACGAGCACTTGTACGGAGTAGTCGTACCTCCGCCTGGACAACAATGGTGCTACTCGTACATGTGCAGACGGCAGATGGATTGGCACTACGGAGTACGGAGTACTCGTACATGAATTGTTGGTTCCCTTCCAGATCGAGTCAAGGGTATCGACCTTGGCTGGCATCTAGCCGGTCTTATCGCCTTTCGCTTGGGACATCGTCTACGAGGCACAGACCGATGGATGGAG
Organism: Ophiostoma montium; assembly: GCA_029299015.1. Lineage (NCBI taxonomy): Eukaryota > Fungi > Ascomycota > Sordariomycetes > Ophiostomatales > Ophiostomataceae > Ophiostoma > Ophiostoma montium. The sequence continues at coordinate 354,890 of JANSMC010000001.1, forward strand.
AAAGCGACACACTAATGCAGAAAAGATGGATGGACGAGGGTGGTCGATGGACATCTGTCGTGGAAGAGTCTCGGCTTATCTTGCCGGGGTTTTCCACTTGGTTAAAGGGATGCATTTGAGGAGCTCTATTTGAGTTGAATATTGAATTGCGTCCGAGTACGAGTACTCAGTCACGAGTGTAAATAGTACGAGTACGAGCAATCGTTACAGTACCAGTCCCGACAGCGGCAAATGGAAGCATCACGTATTGTATGTAGTATGTAGTACTGTATGTACGATTACTCGTACGCTTTGAGCTGACTGCAGGCGTGCGGCGTGCAGGATCGAGAATCAAAAAGAATGAGTTACGAGTACTCAGTAGTGAGAGAGCTAAAATTGAATTAAATCAAAATTCAATAAAATAAAATAAAATAAAATAAAACGAAGCAAAATCATCAAACTAATCAAGACCGTTATCAGCACCAAGGTGGGGCCACAAACCAGTGGAAGTGGACCCGTAGCACGGCCAATAACGCCGTACGAGTAGAAGGACAGTGCGTTCAGTACTCCGTACGAGTCGCTCGTTGCGGGGGATGGGACTTGGACTCGTAATTAGCGGTGGAGGCCGTGCGTGGGGGAACAATGGCAGTGGGTAGTGGGTGCCGGGGGGGGGGATACACACTACCGCAGCCTGCGATACGCGGGCAGGGATTGGCCGATGGGGTTGGCCAGTCGGACCTGCCTATTGCTGTTGAGATAGGGGGGGGGGACCCTTGGGGCCTTGGGGGCCTGGTTGCCTTTTTGGCGGCGCCATGACCCCTGATGACCCCTGATTGGCTGGATACGCTGGATACGCTGGATAGGGCAAGGCGGTCGCCAGCCTGGGAGAGAAGGACTCGTCACGGGCAGCAGGGGGGGCGGTTTCAGCGTCAACGTCAGCGGTTCTCGCACCGACCAGGAACAAAGGAACAGATCAGACAAACAGACAGGGAAGAGAGAACGAGGCCTCAGAGAGAACAAGGAAGACCAGACAAGGGCAGACAAGGGCAGACGAGGAACAGACGGAGACACAGCAACACAGACTGTTACGTAAAGCAGCGAGCATCCACCTCCACCTCCGCTTCCTGTCGTCATTATTCGTCTCTGGAGTCTGGATCGCCGTTTTTCTTTTTTTTCTTTTTCTTTTTCTTTTTCTTCTTTTTCTTTTTCGGGTTTCTTGTTTTCTTTTTGCTTTTTCTTTTTCGTTTCTTTTTCCTTTTCTTCTTCTTTTTTTCTTCTTTTTTTCTTCTTCTTCTTCTCCCACTGGGAAACGCCCGCTTCGCCCTTATTTCCTGACCACGTTGGTTGCTGCTTCTTCCAACCCACCGCCATGCCGCCCAAAGCGCGTGCCGCCGCAGCAGCAGCCGCCGCGGCGTCCGGCCCGCCAGACCCGTCAGACCCGTCCGGCCCGCCGGCTCCGCCGCGGCAGCGCGGCAAGCCCCGCGGCATCCGCCGGGACCGCGACTGCATCACCTGCAAGAGCCGCAACACCAAGTGCGACCTCAACCGGCCGCAGTGTCTGCCGTGCGTGCAGGCCGGCATTACGTGTGGCGGCTACCCGCTGCGGGTTGTGTGGCTGGACGATCGCCGGCGAGGTGGTGGTGGCGGCAGCAAGGCGGCCATGTCGAAAGCATCCTCGTCGTCGTCGTCACAGTCGACACCGTCACAGTCATCACCATCACAGCCACAGTCGTCGCTGCCACCACCACCACCACCACGTCCACGACCACAACCACATGCATCCCTACGATCTCTCCCAGCCATCTCGTCGCTCACGACACCACCTGCTACATCGCCCTCGACACTACCCCATCCTCCTCCTCCTCCTCCCCCTCCCTCCACCGACGAACCCACAGCGACATCACCACAACCGGGCAGCAGCGGCCGCTCTCCAACTTCAGTCGCGTCGCCGTCCATTACCGGCGACGAGGCGTGGTGCGAGACGGACCAGAACAGCCTGATCAAGCGGCTGGCCGCGCTGTGCAGCCACATCCTGACCACCGAGGACATCCACGCCACCGCCCACAACCACTACCTGGCCCAGCCCGAGACCACAGCGCTGCTGTCCGACCTGTGCGTCTTTATCCAGGCACGCCTCGAGGGCCGCCACGCGCCGTCCACAAATGCCGAGCACTCGCCCCGTGCCGCCGCTGCCGCCACGGCTGCTGCTGCCACGGCCGCTGCCACAGCTGCCGCCGCCGCAGCCATCAAAAAGGCGCCCGAGTCGCTCGACATGGTGCGGTCGCGGCTGACGGCGCTGGCCCGCGTCAACCGCGCCATTGAGGCGGCCAACCCGTTTGCGTTCTTGGGCATTGCGACGTTTGCCGTGTTCGAGGTGTGCGACGACACCTTTGGCGAGTGGCAGTGCCACCTGCACGGCGCGCGCCACCTGCTCGAGTACCACCGGTGCCGCACGCTGGCCGACCTGCAGCGCCTGGCCACGCTGGTGCCGGGCCTGATGAGCATCCTGGCGCGGCTGGTGTGGTTTGACCTCAACGGGTCGGTCGTGCGCAGCTCCGTGGGCAACTGCGGCGGCGTCGGTGGCGGTATTGGAGGAGGTGGTATCTACACGCCCGCGCTCATTTTCGAGGACTGGCACCGCCACGTGCTGCTGGACGCCGATATTTTCGAAACGGTCGGCATCAGCCCTGACACGTGCGCGCTGTACGTCGACATTGCCAAGGCGCGCCTGGTGCACCGGCCCGTTCAGGCGTGTCTGCGGGCGGCCGAGCAGATTCTAAAGCTGGACGAGCTGCCCAGCAGCAGCAGCAGCAGCGGTGATACGCATGCGTCGGGTGGTGGCACCGGCAGCAGCAACGGCACCGGCACCGGCACCGGCAACGACTGGGACTGGGCCATGGCCAAAAACGTGCACCGGTGTGCCGCTGCGCTCGCCGTGCTGGGCCAGGTGCAGGCCGCCCAAGACCAAGCCCTGGCCGCCGCCGAGCGCAGCAGTCGAATCCGGGGCAACCCCCCTCACCCTCACGCCCACCACCACCCCGACGTCATCGAGGACCGCCAGGCCTGGGAGGCCACCACGTGCGCCGCCGTCGACAAGCTGTGCGCCGCGCTGTCGGCCACGCCGCCGTCGTCGCGCTTCTACATCCACCTGGCCGTCGGTGCCTACATGGCCGGCATGCGCGCGCGCACGCCCGAGCACTGCGCCGCCGTGCGCCAGTACTGGCTCAACTGCAGCCTGTCGGGCGTCTCGCGGTACCCGGGGGGCCTGTCGCGGTGCAACGAGCACTGGCGGCGCGTGGGGCTTTTGCGGGATGGCGAGGCCGGAGCAAGCCGGATGATGCCGTGAATAATCTCCCCGGTGGACTGCAAGCGAGATGTGACGACGGCTGACGACGAGCGCGGTCGACGGCCGCCAATGACGATACGAGGGCGTTTATATGCAGGGACTCTTGATTCGTTTCCTATCCGGGAAACCGTGCGGAATTTAATTGCCGGACACAAAGGTCCGGGTCGATCCTCTTTTTTGTTTGTTTTTGTTATCTTGTGCTAGGGGTGACTGGTGCTTGGATCCTGTGACGATAGTAGAATAATGATTACGACATAATATTGGATTTTTGGTTGATTTATCTTGCTTAATTTAAGTAACTTGATTAATTCTGCTTGATTTGTTTGCTTGATTTATTTTGCTTGATTTATTTGCTCGGTTTGATTTGGTTTCTATTTGTATCATATGGTTTGGTCTATTTACCAGCAGTTTTGATTATGAATCATACTTTGAAGCATCTTTTATTCCTTTTCTCTAAAAATACCTACTGCTATCTTTATGTAATGCTGATCTCGTTTTATCTTTTATCTCCTCGTCCTCCTCGCTTGGCACCCGCATGACTTGACTACTTCCTCCCTCAACTCATCACCAGCCTAGATCCATCAACCCCTCTGCGCACCGCAACCACCTTACCCAAAACCGCTTATACGGAGTACGTGACTAGTCTGCCCGCATGTACAGAGTACCACGTCGCAGCACCGCTGTCCCCCCCTAAACCGCTTGTAGAAGGCAATCTATTGCTATCTTATCCGACCCGGCAAGCGGCCTGCACCGCGCCGTGCCTGTGCGACGAGCTTATTCCAACTCTCGGCCATCTTCTATTCCCGGCCGTTTGCACTGCACTGCATGGAGCTACTGCTGGCTGTCTGGTCTATAAATGGGTTGACTTGTTGGATCTTGGACTTGTCCAATACTCGTAACTTACTTTGACTCTACATCTTGGCTTTTCTTGGTCTTTGTCTTTGTCTTCTTCCTCTCCATCTTGATACCCCTCTCCTCAAGTACTCCCCCTCGAGAAATTCCCCTCCAGTACTCCTCCACCACCATGACCAAGTGGCAAGAGCTCGCCGCCGCAAAAAGGGCCCAGCTGGCCGCCTCCCTGCCCCAGGAGTGGCTCGTCCCCGACGACAAGCTACCCCCGGCTGACCAAAACGACGTCACCACATGGCCCGCCACCTCGGGCTGGTTCACGCCCGCCGAGCTGCGCATCACCGAGTCCACCGCCTCGGAGCTGCTGCCCCAGCTGGCCTCGGGCGCCCTGACCAGCGAGGCCGTCACGCGCGCCTTTTGCAAGCGCGCCGTCGCCGCCCACCAGCTGCTCAACTGCCTAGCCGAGGTATGCTTTGACCGTGCCTTGGAGACGGCCAAAGCCCGCGACGCCCACCTGGCCAAGACGGGGCAACCCCTGGGCCCCCTGCACGGCCTGCCCATCTCGCTCAAGGACAATATCAACATCAAGGGTCTCGACTCGACCGTCGGCTTTGCGTCGCACGTCGGCGACCCGGCGGCCGCCGATTCTGCCTTGGTCGACGTGCTGCTGGCTGCCGGCGCCGTGCCCTATGTCAAGACCAACGTGCCGACGGCCATGATGATTGCCGAGACGGTCAACAATGTGTTTGGCCGCACGACGAGCCCGCTGCACCGGGGTGTGACCCCCGGCGGCTCGTCGGGCGGCGAGTCCGCCCTCATCGCCTTCAAGGGCAGCTGTCTGGGTGTCGGCTCCGACATTGGCGGCTCGCTGCGCATCCCCGCCGCGTGCACGGGCATTTTCACCATTCGCGCGTCGGGCGGCCGGTTCCCCGTGCGCAACTGCCGCTCCGGCATGCCCGGGCAGGAGGCCGTCATGTCGGTCAACGGCCCGCTGGCCCGCTCGCTCGACGACATTGAGGCCTACACGCGCGCCGTGCTGGCCGGCCAGCCCTGGCTCGTCGACGCCAAGTGTTTGCCCGTGCCGTGGCGCGATCACGAGGCCGCCGCTGTGCCCGACAAAAAGCTCAAAATTGGCGTCATCTGGCACGACGGCGTCGTGCAGCCGACGCCGCCCGTCGCGCGCGCGCTGCGCCACACCGTCGAGCAGCTGCGCGCCGCCGGCCACACCGTCGTCGACTGGGACCCCGTCGACCAGGCCGAGGGCACGTCCTTGCTGGCCCGCATGTTTGTCGCCGACGGCGGCAAGACCATCCAGCACGAGCTCGACCGCACGGGCGAGCCGCTGCGGCCCGAGATGACCGCCTACGGCGAGGCCGTCGAGCTCGGCACCGCCGACATGTGGAAGCTGCACCTGGAGCGCGCGGCCTACCAGAACAAGTACCTGGACCGCTGGAACGCGGCCGGGATCGATGCGCTGCTGCTGCCGACGATCCCCTTCAACACGGTCAAGCACGACCAGTTTGAGCACGTCGGCTACACGGGCGTCTTTAATGTGCTGGACTACACGGCCATGTCGTTTCCGACGGGCCTGAAAGTCGACAAGGCCGTCGACGTGCTGGACCCGGCCTTTGTGCCCCTCGGCGACAGCGACGAAAAGGTCGCAGCATCTTGTGAGTCCCTCTTCTTCCCCCCCCAATGTTCCAACCGCAACTGACAGACAGACGACCCCGAGACGTTTCACGGACTGCCCATCAGCCTGCAGATTGTCGGGCGCCGCCTCGAGGAGGAAAAGGTCATTGCCATGTGCCGCAAGGTGCTGTCTGTGCTGTAGTCTGTTTTTTGCAAGCGAGCGTATACAGTAATGACGAGAGATGATAGAGCAGACATGGCATACAACTTGGGAGTAACGCATCATTTATGCTGGGTAGAGAACAAAGGGTGGTATCATCCGCAGGCAGATCTGTCTAACAACACAACTCGTCTGTCTAACAGCACGACTCGTGGAATGAGCAGTGCCCGCGGCAGCAGTTGAAGCCAAACGTCATCACGCCGCCGCGCATCGTCGCGTCGTTGTCGTCGTCGCTGTTCGCCGCCAGCTGGGCCATCGGCGCGGGCTCAATAGGCTAGCACGTTAGTACTTTTCTTTTGCAACGAAAAAAAGACCGATACCACCTACAGGCTGCTTCTCGACGACTGAGACGGTCTCGGCGCTGACCGCCTGCATCGGCTCCGTCTGCTTCGGGGTGACGTCGGTAAAGACCATGTTGGCGTGGTAGTAAGGAATCAAAGGACTTCGTTCAAGGTGGAGAGGAAAACAAAACAGCCACGGCGACGCTGAGCTGAAGTTTAGAGTCTTGAGATCGCGCCCCTTTTGCTTTTGCACCAGGGAGGGCGCCAGCCAGCCGCAGGGTCCATCCGTGCCACCACGCGCGAGGCCACGGTGACTAGCTCTGTTTCACGCGCCGGTGGTCTTGGCGAGGCAGTACAGAGTATTGCTGTGGCATCTTGGCGTGGAAAAAGAAACGCCACGGCTGCATATCATTGGGCAGCCGAAGATGGCGCAGGGGCTAATTATTGTCGTATATTAAGAAATCTACTGAGTAGGCGCACGACTCAGAGAATGTCGCCCGGCTTCACAATGACCCAGTTCTTGTCGGCCGTCACGGCCACGCCCGCGGCCCGCTGCCCGGCCGCCTGCGTCCGCATCATCTCCGTCACCTCGGCCATGTACGCGTCCTTGCGGTTGATCCACAGATGGATGCCGCCGCGCTCCACGTCGACGCCGTGGAACAGCATCGGCCCGTCGCTGTCGGGCGTGTCGCCGGCCACGAGCACGGGCCGGTGCCAGTCGGAAATGTACGACAGGATCGCCGCCCACTTGCCCGTCATCCACGTCGCCGGCGTCCACAGGTACGGCGTCAGCACGCCGTTGAGCAGGTTGGCCGTCGCATTGTACGTGCCCTCGGCAATCTGCTTGCGCGATGTTGTCAATACGTCGTCACCACCATTGCCTTGGGCCAGCTTCATCAGCACCGTGACGCCAATCACGTTCTCGGGCTTGACGTTGTAGCCGTACTTGGGGTCCGAGGCGATCATGCGCACGAGCTCCTCCGACGCCGCGCTCACCACATAGACCGTGATGCCATTGTTGGCCAGCCGGTTGTACAGCTCGACCTGGCCCGGAAACACCCGGGGCGGGTTGACCTCGTAGCTGACAACAACATCGTCACCGCCGTCGCTGTCGCTGTCGTAATAGGTCGTCGGGATCGTGCCGTTGAGCGCCATGACCTCGTCGACGTAGCCCTTGAGCGCGCGCAGCGGGATCCCGCTGAAAATCTGCGCGATCCACGGGTAGCACACGAGGTCGTCCACCGCGCACAGCCGGTTGTAGTAGCTGTACAGGCTCTCGCGGTACGTGGCCGTGTCCTTGAAGGGCATCAGCTTGAGCGACGGGTCCATGGTGTCGCGCGTCAGCACGCCCTTGTTGTCGAGGTACGGCAGCAGGGCCTCCTCCAGGTCGTACTGGTAGCTCGTATTGTCCATGTCAAAGCACGCATACCGCCCGCTGTAGGCATGGCGCGCAATCATGCGGTCAATGGCGCGGGCCTCCTTGGCGGGCCAGTGCGTCAGCTCCGGACCGGCCAGCGGCGAGCCGTTGCGGCCGCCCATGGCATGGCCGTGCGAAGTATCAAACGACGCAAACAAGGACAAGGCGATACCGAGCACCTTGGTGTTGGGCTTCATCGTGTTGGCTGGGGAAGTGCAAGGACGAGGGATCGATTGAGCATGATCAACAGGATTTATTTTCAAAGACAAACGGAAATCAGCAGTAGATATAAGTACTCGTACTTTGTCACAACACGGACAGCAAGCCTTGTCGTCTTGTGGGCTCGTTCTTATCGCACTGACATTGGCACGGATCTTGATATTGCGACTACTTAGTACAACTCTTGGCCCCCCGTAGTTCATATGCCTTTACTTGCAAAAACATATCCACAGCCAAGCTCGTCGGCCGTGGAATACTTCCTCTTGCGGACAGATAAAGTCTGGGCAATGGAGGGATACGAACCCAAATGGAAAGACCTTTGAGTGCAACGGCGACTCACAAGCAGGTCGATACCATACTCCGTACTCCATAGAAGCGATAGGACGGGTGAACATGAATAGAAATGGATAAAGAGGAGAGGAGCATTGGAAAGAAAACATGGATGCTGATAAGAGGCGGAGATGCGGCGTGAATCCCGTCCAGCAAACGAGCCCGCTCTCTCGTTTCTACGGACGGCGGCTGATTCCCGTGCTCCGGGCACGGCCTACTCTTCAGGGTGACAGTGTTGTTCCGATAGACAACGGCTCTTTTGAATCCGACGCGTCATCTATTATTGACTGTGTAATGTCTGGGTATTGATCATACTGAGAGCTTGTGAAAGCGGTGCAATGCGCACTGGGCCATAAGAAATTGATCGGTAGCTGCATCGCTTTGTTCCTCGTCTTCTTCCGTTTGCACAACAGAACCCAACGCTCAACAACCGTGCTTTCACACAACTTTTTTTACCTTTCTTGCCTGTGGCCTTTTGCAGCTCAATCGAATCTATATAAATGAATCACAAAGTCTGCATCAGTAGAAGCTGGTGCGTTTCTGATCTTGATCGGCTGTCGTCGTGGCTTCGTGATCTGGTGCTTAGAGAGAACAAGGCTGCTTATCGTCTGTCGTGTGATTTAAAAACCTTCGAAAAATACTATAGGATTTCGGACTATACGACTATACGAGTAGACGCTTCTGAACCCAAGACGGAAGGAGCGCGCCCTGTGAGGCGTTCGAGTGAATATAGGCGCCGACAACGCGAGATTACGTAATCACAACAAACGAGGGGAAGACCCCTCAACCGTCGGTTCCACGTTGGGACTCACCATTCTGCATCCTGTCACTCTCACCTCCCAACATACATCAACCGCTCCGATATCTATCCGTCGAAACTGCACCATACGGGAACTCATCATGGCGCCATGGATCTTAATCTACTTCTTGGTGCGTGCCTAGGCTAAAGCGGCCCACCCCGTCGTCCATGTCACTAATGCCTCAATAGCTCATGTTTGCCCTCGTCGGCGTGGCAATGTACGTCTGATTGCGCGTGTTTTTATTTTATTTCATTTTTCTAAACATATTTTGGCTAACACCTGTACAGCTATGAATACCATACAGCTTCCGTTCTGTCGCTGCCGCTGTCGCCCGCCTTGACGGCCCTCGCCATTGTCCTGCCGTTTCTCGGACTCGCCAACAGCATTGCCCTGCCCAATGCATTTCCCAGCAATGCTCCCGCCACGCGTCGGGACCGCGACGCTCTCATTGCGCGGCTCTTCCAGGCCGCCCAGCTGCTGCAGCTGATCCTGTCCGTGGTCCTCTCGACCAGCTTTTTTGGCGACGCGGTGCCGTCGGCCGTGCGCAACTGCCTGCTCAGCACGACGTGGCAGCGCATGTTCATGGGCAAGGACGGCGCTGCCATCCGCCGCATCCAGGACGCGCTCAACTGCTGCGGCTTCAACTCGGTGCGCGACCGTGCGTGGCCGTTTGCCGAGGACATCAACAAGGGCGCCGGCGTGGCGTGTGCCGAGCGCTTTGGCCGCACTGTGCCGTGCGTGGGCCCGTGGACGGCCACGCTGCAGCACAGCGCAGGCATCGAAGGCGGCACGGTCACCACGGTGGCGGTGCTGCAGGTGGTCATGTTCCTGTTGTGGCAGTGGGCCTCGAGCCGATACGGGCAGCGCCGCACGGTTGGCTGGCCGCGGCAGCTGATTGCTCCGTTTGATCACGAGGGAAGCAGCGACGCCGGCGCCCGGCGTCCACTGCTCGGTGCTGGCAATGGGCGTGTTGAGGCGGAGGAGGCGGAGGAGGAGGTGGACGAGGGGGCGGATGCCGACAACGGCAGCGACTGTGTCGTGGACGAGGAGCAGGGTCATGTGACCGACCACGCGAACAACGGGGCCCAGGTCCCGGCCCGGAACGGCGGCTACGGCAGCACTGGTCCGCGGGTCGAGCCGTCGTACCAGCCTGTCCCAGGCGAGCCGAATGCGTGGAGAGAAGACTCGTAGCTGTCTATGCCATGCTACGTCAATCGGAAGATGTCACGTTTTCAAGTATGCAGATTTGGTAGGTACTCGGATGAGGGATGAGATAGAATTAGATTGAGATATGAATGCTTTTTACAACCAAAGACTGAGACTGCAGTGCAAGACTTGACGTATCACCACGGCTCAAATATATACAATCAGAAGAGAAGGGAAGGAAAGAGAGGGAAAAAAAGAGACAAGAGAGAGAGAGAGAAAAGGGAGACAGACAGACGTCTAAGCCTTGACCAGCAGAGGAGGCTCGGCGGTCGGGACAATGCTCTGGCAGCGCTCAATGCTCAGGTGGTCGACGACGAAGCGGTTGGCAAACTGGCACTTGGGGTCGTACTTGGCCTCAATTTCGAGCCACTTGTCGACCTGGGGGTAGGCAGTACGGGCGTAAGTCAGGTCAAAGACCGAGTTCTTGTTCCAGTGGGGGCGGACGTTGTGCTTGGTGCCGAGCTCGCCGACAAAGGTGCTCAGGGCGTCGGTGTAGGCCCATTGGGTGTCAAAGTCGTTGTAGGCAGGGATGTAGGTGATGGTGATGGCGGCAAAGGTGTTGCTGCTGTTGGCGGGCAGGCCGTAGGTGTTGGCGGGCGACAAGAAGGCGTCGTCGCCGTGGATGAAGCGGTACTCGTAGACGGCGACGTTGTTGGGCAGGCCCTTGAGCCTGTCGGCGTGCGACAGCTGCAGCTTGGTGTAGTCGATGGAGGCGGACTCGAGCTGCTCGAGCGGCACAAAGTGCTCAAACTGGGCCATCATGGCGCGGTTGCAGACGCCAGCGGGCGGCACGGAGATGGAGTAGGGCGCGAGGTCGTAGCAGGTGCTGTTGTGGCTGCAGTCGCCGCAGCCGTTGGAGCAGAAGTCGGTCGAGCAGTTGTAGACGCCCGTGACCTCGGTGGGCTCCCAGTACATGAGCGTAAAGGTCGGCTTGATGTTCCAGGCCTGCTCGGTCGCGTTCCAGCCGTACGTCGGGCCGGCAATGTTGATGCGGTCGTGCTTGTCGGCGTACTTCTTGATCAGCGCGGCCTGCTCGACGACGTCGGCCGACGACTCGACGACCTCGGTCGTGCGCTTGATAAACTGCAGCGGCTCGGCCTGGAAGGTGACCTCGGTGACAATGCCCAGCGCGCCCAGGCTGACCTTGAAGGCCTTGAGGCCGTCGGGGTCCGTCTCGTTGTTGATGACGTGCACCTTGCCGGTGGCGTCGACAACGCGGAAGCCCAGGATGCTCGACGCAATGTTGCCCAGCGCCTTGCCCGTGCCGTGCGTGCCCGTCGTGGCGGCGCCCACAAAGTTCTGCACGCGCTCGCTGCACAGGTTGGGCGGCTGCAGCTTGCGCGCCACCAGCTCCGGCACAATGTCCACCAGGTCCCAGCCAGCGCCAAACGTCACCGTGTTGTTGTCGCCAAACTTGAGGTCGCGCAGCTTGGTCAGGCTGACAATGTATGAGCTGCGGTCCGTCGTCGACACGTCCACGCACGTCGTCAGGTTGGACAGGCCGTGGCCGTTGCCGACCGCCTTGATAAACGAGCCCTTGGGGTGCTCGCGCTCGAGGAACGCCGACAGCTCGGCCTCGTCCGCCGGCACAACGTAGTCGGTGGCCTCGCACGTGACGGCAAACTCCCAGTTGAACCAGCGGTAGGCGTTCACCGCGGAGGCGCTGAGGAGCGACACGAAAAGGGCGTTGGCGCGCATGGTCGCGGGAGAGGGCAGAGAGAGAGAAAAAAAGAAAAGAAACTTCTTGGTATACAGAAAAGGGAGCTTTACTGTAGCCTTGACAGGAGAAGAAGAAGAGCGAGATGAGGATGGAGAGATCTTTCTTTTTTTTCTTCTTCTTCTGTCACGAGCATCGGATGCCTTTATAGACAATCATCTTGCTCTGCCGGTCATGTCATCTGCGGCAGTCTTCTTGCATCTACGAGTACCGCGGGATCCACCATTCCTTCCCGGCCATCCCTTTCCCGCCCATGGGCATCTGTCATCTCATCCGTTCGTCCATGCCATGCCGGCCGTACGAGTAGCTCGTAGCTCGTAAAGATTTTCGCCTGTCTGGCGCACACCCCTGCAGCCAGGGAATCTGCAGCCAAGGGACAGGGAATATCACGAGCACGCAGCTTCACACCTACTGGTTTAGGCAGCACGCAAGAGATCAAGGTGGTATTTACATTGCTGTTTCATGTATAAAACACGGGTACTCGTACGGAGTACGAGTACGCGCGCATCTGTTGTTCGTGCTTGACCTTGTTCCCCGAGAACTGGCCGCGCCGTGCACGGCGGTGAGGGCGATCAGTCATGATCACGTAAAAATGCTCAATGGTTGCGGATGCTGACAAAATCTTGGCCAGGCCGGGGGATCTATTTCTACCGGGCTACTCGTACTCCGTAGGTCGTGAATACGGCTCGGTCGTGGATACTCTTACTCGTATCGTACTCCGTAAAATAAGCATAATTCGCAGAGTACAGTACTCCGTATGGAGTAATCGTACTAATCGTACGGAGTACGAGTACTACGAGTATGACAGGCCCGCGAGATAATCTAATCTGCCTCGATCGCTGCCATTGCAGCTGATCACGTGTACTTGCCCGTACGAGTATCCGTACTCAGTACGATGCGATGCGACCCGTCCATCCACTATCCTTCTAGAACCATTCTGATTACTCATGCTCTCAGTTCGAATACTCATACGAGTACTCGTAGATCCAGTCCATCGTCGTGCATGCATCGACCTGCCTGAATCGTGACTCAGCCCGCGCGCACTGCCCACACCTGCGCTATGCAATGCCACTGCATGCATCACCTCCCTAAAAGACAGGCCACTGTCCGGATGGCACTGCAGGGTGGCGAGTGGTGTGCGGCTCGCCGACGCTGCCGACGGTGACCGCACGACAGACCGGGATGGCTTATAAAGCATGACAAAAAGGCTGAGCTTTGTGCACAAAACTGCTCCACAAGTCCCTCTCCCCCCCCCCTTGCGCCACAATGTGCGCCAGCCACGTCCTCGGTCCGCGCTCGTCGTCCGGACGGACGATGCTAAAAGTATCCCCACCGTCGTGCCTTTGTACGAAGTAGATTATGCGGCCGTCGTCCAGTCGTCTCGCGCAATGGTTGGGGTGGGGGGCGGTCTGCACTCTGCATTAAGCATAACGAGGACCGCTTTTCGAAGAGGGGCCGCGACCATCGTACTCCGTATTGCGGATCGTCCACAACTTTATGCCGACCTCCGAACAAGCCAGACCGGGTTCAGGGTGCCAGCTGTTTCGGCGGATTCGTCCGTTCCTGCGTCGCCCGGACAGGACGAAACAAGCATAAAGTGTCCGACTCGCCCGCCAAATATGTAGAATTAAGAATAGGAATAAGATCGTGGAACATTCCGTTCTCCACAAAAACATACTCCTTCTCATAAGATAATCGTCGGAAAACGGCGCAATTATGGGGGGCGAACTGATGATCATTCTGAACAAGAAAGGAGAAGAAGGATGAAGAAGACAAGGGAGAGGAAAGAGGGTCCAAGAGAAGAGGATCCATCCAGACCGTTCTATCCTTGACACCGTGACGGTTTTTATCCGAGAAGAATACTCGTACTCGTACTCCGTAGTGTGGGATGCACTCGCTGATATCAAAATTCTTCCATAGGAGTCTGCATACAGGGCGGACTTTTCTCAAGAGATTTCAACAAGATGCCATGCCATATTTTCGTTCGCGGTAACACGCCTGCTGGCTGTTGTACATACAGTGGGTCAATGATATCGAAGAGTCAAATCCACCTAAATCGCGGCGTTTTCGTTCCTCGGATTCTTTGTTAGAAGGCAGTTGTGAAGCCAATTTTCAATATATGAAATATTCAGCTACATGTCTAGAAACCAGCGCTTTCGGGCTTTACATTGAATCAACTATGAATTAAATCAAAAATTCAGGGATGTGTGATAATTAGATAAACTAAATAGGTAAATTCGAAGATTTTTAGGATCTACGAGTACTCTTCTACAGAGTACATCTTCGAGTGACTGTACTCTATATCGGGAGCCTCCAATCAACTAGAGGGCACCAGAAAGATATCAAAGGGCAAACAGCTGGCCGTAATAGATTCGTATTTACAGGCGACCACCATACACCGTAGATCTTGCACAACGCTTCGTTCTGAAGGGACATGTACGAGTAGTGATCTGTTGGTGTGGTATGGTCTGATCTATCTTCTATCTGATGCTTAGAGGTCCTGATGACCACCATAGAGGGATTTGGAGGGATTTGGAGGGATCTGAAGTGGGAGGCTCGTTGTACGAGTGTTTGTACGAGCATCAGGCGCTTGTACAATCACGTGATTCACGAACACTGTACATTTGATCAACAACAATGCAATCAGTTGTGTTTCTGTACAAGAACAAGCATCCTGTAGAATTGCCAGCTCCTACTCGTTATTTGACTTGCAGCAGGTGGGTAGGCATTAACCTGCCAGGTACTCGTACGAGTAGATGATGTGACGATCGTGAAAGGGTTTACTTTGTAGTATTGCGGGACAAGGGCAGTCGTACTCGTCAAAATTTACGTCGACTTTTACTTCTTTTTTACTTTTTTTTTGACCGCAGCGATTTATATTTTCTAGTATTTACAACTTATTTACATCTCATGAAAAGAAAAAAACGACATTGACATGCTTACCATTTGAACGACTAAAAAAAGGATGGCAAGTCGGGTGGGGTGAGGGGAAACGGTCTGAAATAGTGGCCGCAGGTGCACTCGTTGCAGCCTGACCGGCAAAGGCGTACAATGGTGGGGTTCTCGCGAACCAGCGTTGTGTTCCGTATCAACGTCTTGACCGCAGCCGGAGAATTTCCATGTGTCCTCGAGAAGATGCTCTTTGCTGCTTGCATGCTTTCGTGCTGTTATCATAAAGTCCTAGAATAGTACGCCCATACTCAGGCTTGCCTGTCAGTCCATGGTATCTTTCGTCGGGTCGAGCCGACACATAACGGCAAGCCGGCCAGCCTCGTTTTAGCGGAACCTGGCTACTCCAAGATAAGCACACCAAATCCGTGCTGCATGTCAGACATCAAACTGGCACGCACAGCCCTTCTTGGTTTGCCTGGCTGTGCCAGCGCCTTGGCTATCAGGTCCCTTACAAAGGATGTGAGAGGTTGATCCTTGCGAGGCGAGCCACCGGGCAGGTTCGAGGCCTGGTCCTACGCGACCCTGATCCACACGGAGTGTTAGTTCACCCGAGCATCATGGGGTTTTGATTAATCTAATTAAGTATTCCGCTGCGATGGACTCTGTAACACGATTCATCACTTGACGGCAAGAGTAAGTTTGTACTCCGTATGTTACTGGCTTCTGGGTATTCCTTGTGAGGGTCTTTGATAAGCGCCAGCAGGTAGAAATTTGTACCAGCCGCGATCCTTCTTGATGAAACCAAACCAATGGCAGCACTCGAAACAGTATGACTGCCTTATCTCGGCAGAGCTGCGCCGCCACGCGCCGTATCTCCCCTAATAAATGACCATCATAATGCATTGTGCATATATGGGCATCAATAGCATGGAGGGGTTGGAGTTGCTGCGGCATCACAAGGTGTCCCGCTCTGCTGACGTCTTGCCGTGAGATATCTCGTTCCGTGAGATGTCTCCCATCTATCTAGGGCATGCTTTTCTCTTCCTCTTTCTCTGTTAGTTTCCCCCCCATCATTTCATTCATCTATTCACATCTATATTTTTGCTCCTTACTTCTCATCTCAAGTCCACATTCTCACCCTTATTCTGTTGCTGCAACAGGCCACGCCCGGCCAACCTAAGCTACGGCTTAGGATTTCCCCGTCGCCATGTCAATCGGCAAGATCGCCGCCTCGGGCGTTGCAGTGACAAACGAGAACACGCTTGCTCTAGCCAACGTTAATGCCAGCTTCTCCTTGTTCACTTTTCAGGGGGTCCCGGTCGAGTTCCAGCCTATTGGCAATGCCTTGACGACAAAGAGACGAAATGCTGCCGAGACGGGAGACATGAAATTTACCGCAACCAAGCTTGGGTATCTTTTTCAAGGTATTCTCCCGGAAACGCCGCTGTTGCAAGCGGCATATGGCAAGCGTGTGTCTGAGATCCTGAAAGAACCTGGAGTCAACCCCAAAGGGACAGCCAAGGATGGCCCGTTTCGCGAATTCATTGGAGCAGACTGTACATCCATCTGGGCTGCTGCAAATTCCGGGCCGTGGTCCATCTCCATGCTTCTGCTAGCTTGCCTGTTGGCGCGTGCCTGGACCGACAAGGAGGCCATATCCATCTGGGTAGAGATTGTCAAAGAACGACAGCGGCAAATCATCAAACAAGCGGAAAGTGGGATACAAATTCACCCATTGGTGCTCGCGACAGCGAAGCGCGAGTTCAGACGATACGAGCTGGCAGAGTGGGACAACAGCGCCCGGGCATGGCTCGCCAGGGCTGACAGCATGAGGAGGGGCAAGCTTGTCCAACTGCGGCTGATAAAGGAGAACATCTCTCTGCCGTACAGCCATTCCGATTCCACGTTTGATGATGTCGTGGAGCCGTGGATCCAGTCCATGAAGATGATGGAAGGCCTGCTGGAACGCCAGCCGCAGAAACTGAGCTTCGGCGTCGGCTTGGTGGCCATTTCGGCCTGGCACATTTTCCCGAATATTGTCGTGTTTCAAAAAAAGGCGCAAAAAGTGCCTTTCGATGACAACCTCGTGCCGCCATCTTCCGTGCTCAGCATTGGCGTGAAGTCCAACGAGGCCTCGGAAAGCATTGCGCAGTGGTCTCTGTCCCTGTCGCATCTGAACTACTACGGCGACCCTGTTCCTGTTCAAAGCGGCAATGGTAAACAACTGCGCGTGCGTCCTGACCAGCTCTGGATAGCGGTCCTCGGCATAGTTTTTGGGAAGTGGAAGGTGCCGTATCTCAGCTTTCGCGAACCTCTGGAATGGCTCTACGAGCTCCACAAGGTTGTCAAGTCTATCGACGAGCCTCCACCTTCAGACCACGCAGAGCCCGTCGTTTCTCCATGGATTCGCAAATTGTGCCACGTGGCATCCGAGGTGTGGCAGAATCAAGACCCGAACGACGAGTACTTGATCAAAATTGGTTACCGCAAAGGTCGCACATTCCTGGGAGACAACTCCTTCAAGCCATACTTTGGCCTGCGCGATCCATTGGTCGTGGAAACGGCTCGTGCATCAAGCAACGTCGAGCCAGCTGTTTTTTACCTTCGGTCTGTTGCCGCGCGCCTGGGAATCGAGTCGAAAAAGGGGCTTATCACCGCTACCATACATGAGTTAATTCATGGCGATACTCAACTCATATCAGTTGCGCCGATTGATCTTGGCGAGGGACCGATGTATACACGCTGGCTCAGCGGCACTGTGGAATCAGAGGACATTGCCGAGGTGGAGTCGCTGGGCGAGTGTGCCGTCAAAATAGACGACGGGCCTACTCTCGACTTTGGATTGTTGCGCTTGCACCAGCCACCACAATATTTCGGTGAAACTGAGCTGGACTTTAGGGAGTGCCAAAGTACCAAAGGATATACGTTGTGGCTGCTCCGAAAAGGCAATGATATCCCTTTCTACGATGTCAACAAGGACCTGCTGCCGTTGAATGAGGCCATGGCTTTTGTCCGCAGTCACCACCTGCGAGACGCCCTGGCATTCTGTCAAAGAAAATTGGTTGGTTAATTCATCTTGCCTTGCCACATTATTTAAAACCAAAAGGACAACTAACAGACGAGTAGACTGTTGAGTCTGAGGCGTGCGAATCCTGTCTGTGGCTCCTCGACATGGCCGACAAGACCTACAATGAGCTCGGCGGTGGCACGGTTGCACTCAATGTCATTGAAACCAAAGCCACGATAATAACCGATTATTTTCGGCCAGAAATGAGACGCGATGATGTTTGGCTATCCGCCCCCCTTGAAGAAATAATTCTTGAAAGTAGAACAGATCTTGCGGTACGCTTCAGCGTCATCGCTTACATGGAGTCGGGCTCGCTCATCGTCAAACCCCAGAAAATGCCAGACGTCTTTGCGATTTCTTTTCAGGACAGCATCTTTGTTGCCAACATCATGCTCTCTGATCTCCACCAGGATGGTCCTCTCAACAGCCAGGTGACGCGTATTGTAGGGAACGTTGGCCGGACGGGCATGGTCCTGCTTGTGTCGCCAGAGAACCCCAGACAGAGACATCCGATTGACAGACTCAACAGTGTGAGACACCTCCCTTACGACAACACGATCCGGGACAGTTTCGCAGGCACGTCGTTGCATCTGTCCTTTACAGGCTGGACGCAAAGCATCGACTCCAGCACCCGAGGCACCTGTGATGACACCCTCTACCTTCTGGAATCGGCAGTGTCTGTCCAGCATGACGGAAACTGGGTCGCCGATATCAACGTGTTTGACATGTACTGCAGATGTGACCTTTATCCTGTTGATAAACATTGCCTCGGAGACTGCCAGCAGTCTGATTCTGAAAAAAGAGACACGGCCAGGGACCTTGTCGCCATAGATTCGTGGGATGAACTACTGGACTACCCGCCCTCTGGCGCTGTCTTCCGCGCGCATGACAACTGGATAGCAAGGCTTGCAGCGGCTTGCATTTTTTTCCATAGAGCGGAGAAAATCAACGGAGAGGGGATAGGTGACGGCAGAGCGGTGATTATCAGCCGAGGGGAGGAGAAGTTGTGCATGTGCTGCATAGAGAAGGCGTACCGGACAACTGAGCTATTCATTATCGACTGATATCTGATCACCACCAGTCGGATGTCATTTGCTTTTCTCGTCCTCTTCTGCTTGTTCTCCTTCATAGTGCAATCATTCTTTTCGTGCCTCGTTTAGTCTCTCATATTATTCGTGATCTTCACTGTCTTTCACAGTCGTCATTTGCATAGCTTTTGTCAAAAGTACTATAAATTTGATTTTGTTCACTGCTGAAAATGCCGTCTCCGACGAGTATGCACCCCTAAACATCAAAAGAACTTGCTCTTCACCGCTCCCAGAACAAGCCCGCGCTTCTGCTTCGCAACGTACTTGCTCACGTCATCGGCCCATCCCTGGCTCGACTCCTGCAAGCTGTCCACGCTGTCGCTCATAAAGTTGATGCTGTCCGTCCGCTGGTTGAGCTGCCGCGTCAGATAGTCCCCCCAGCCTTCTTGGGACGCACCGGCTGAGGCTCCTCGCGTCGCTGTGCCGCCGTAGCCGGCGCCGCTGTTCCGTGCTTGTCGTTTTTCTTCGGCCGCCGCCGCCAGCATGCGCTTGCTCGGCGGCCGGTCGGGCCCGCCAATGAGAATGTCCAGGTCTGTTGGCGACACATACTGTGTGCCAGCGATCCACTGCAGGTTGCTGATTGTCGGACGGGGAGGCAACGCGATCCGGGAATCAATCAGTGTATCCGGCTCCGGCTTCTGCTCGTGCGGGTCGAGCCCCCCGACGACACTGTAGCCCCAGACGGAGAAGACCAAAATCTCCGACGGGCCTGCCCAGCCGTAAATGTCGCCCGTGGGGGTGATGGCGGCCTCGCTGAAGCGTGCCGGGTTCAGGCCGGTCAGCGGCGCTTTGTGGATCTCCTTGAGACCCGGCAAAGAGTAGGCTCGCGCAGTGCCGTCGCCAAAGACGCCGACCAGAGCATGGTTGCGCTCGTCGAGCGCCACCATGGCCGCCGCGTAGCAAAACACGTCGTCAAACGACTTGGATGCACCCTTGGCCGCGACGGGCTTGAAGATGCGGACTCCTTTTCGTGTCATCACGACCAACGTCCCGTTGACTCGGTTTCCGCTCTGCAGACCGGCCACGGCTTCACTCGTCGCCGAGGCCGGCGCGCCGCTCTCAACGACAATCGGGCTGATGGACACAATACGGTCGCGGAGATCGGTGCTGCCGGCACACTCGGCCTTGTAGTTGGTGCCCGAGGGCAGCAGCTCAAACGTGCTGACCTTGCCCTGGTTAGTGCCCACAATGCACACGAGGCTCGAGTACTGCTTGCCCTCGAGCGTCAACACGGCAAACTCAATGACCACGGGGTAGTCCTTTTGTGCGGCGGGCGCCGAGCTGCTGCGCTTGCTCGAAAACAGCTTTTTCTCCGCCTTGGCAAAGTCGGCCACGGCGCCGTGAAAAATCACAGCCGGGCCGTTGAGGTCAAGGATGCTGAGGAACCCATTGTCGGAGCCGACAGCCACAAACCTGCCATCCGCCATCTTGAGGGCGGTGACAGCGCCCTGCATCATCTCGTAGCGAATCCACGGCTGCAGGCCGTCCTGCAGATGCTGCTCGCCGTGTCCGCTAATGTCGGTAAACCCGCCAGGGTTGGACGCCAGCGGCGGCAGCTCGCGCGTCCTTTCATACGCCTTGTTTGTGCCCCAGCGGAACAGCAGCACCTCGCCCTGCCGCGTGCCGACGACCAGCTCGCCCATGCCAACCGCCATGAACAGCGCAGAAATGTCCACATTGCGGTCTCTGCCCACGGCACGCGCCACGTCCACCTGCAGCTGCATCGTGTTTTCAATACTGTCGCGGTACCCGGCATCCCACACGCGCACCGTGCCGTCGGCATGTGCCGTCTGCACGATGCTGCGAGACTGAGATCGGTTCCGTTTCAGCGGCGTCGGCGCACCGCCCTTGAGGAGCGGCTCGCCGAGGTTGCGCCTCTCGGTGAAGCCCAGCCAACGGTCACGCGGCATGAGCGTTACTGCAAATGTGCTCACAAAGGGACTGGCAAACGACAGCGACGGGTGCAGCTGGTTGGTTGGGCTGATGGGGTAGCCCGATGGAAAACTCAGCGTCAGCATCTCGCCCGAGTTGAGGAGCGTGAAAACGGCAATGGGATCGTGGGCGCCGCCAAAGTGCGGCGTCGTCCTCGGCGCAAGACAAAACCCGGTGGCGTTGGTGCCCGCCGGGATGGGAAGCATGTGCTGCCGCTTGCCCTTGAAGTGGTCAGACAGAATCTGCCACGTCGATGTCGAGTACACGGGCGTGGGGCCCAGCTCGAGAAAGGTGAGGCCCTTTTCCGGCGCGTCAAAGGCCAGGCCGCCGGCGATCAGCAGTGCCGTGTCGTCGGGGTTGTTCTTGCAGCACCACGCAATCTGGGCAAACGGGTCAAGCAGGGGCGGGCCCTTTTGGCCCGCCGAGGAGGGCTTGTCGACGTCCAGCTCGTAGAGGGTGCGCGCCATCAACAGGCGGCCATCCTTGGCATCCCAGAAAACGAGGCTGCCGTCGTCGTGTGTGGTCAAGACAAAGGTGCCCGACGGGTGCCAGACGGCCTGTGTGAGGCGTGGCCGGCGCTCAATGATGGAGCTTTCGCCGTTGCCGCCGGGGGCTCCTGGCGGCACAACGTACTCGAAATACTTGGTGGCCTGATTCTGCTTGAACGAGTACACGACGGCACCCGCAGCATAGCCGACCAGCAGCTTGCCGGCGTCGCGGGGGTGCATCTGCATGGTGACGAGGTGCGCGCCGGCCGACGGTATCATGGTCGGCGCACCACGCACGCGCGAGTCGCGCTTGTTGCCCATGTACGACTTCCACAGGTTCTGCACGCGGAACGGCGCGAGACGGTCGCGGTCGAGGTCGTATGCCACAATGTCGCCGCTGCTGAGGCCCAAGAAAGCCCAGTCCAGCATCGGGTCGGCTGCCATGCACACGACGGAGCCGGCCGTCACGTTGCCGCCCAGCCGGCTGCCGTCGTGCAGGTCCCAGATGGCCAGCTCGCTCTTTGCATCGAGGGACACGAGGCGGTTGGCGCTAAACTGCAGCTGCCGCAGCGACGCGCCGCCTTTCGGCCGGATGATCTGGTGGACGCGGTCGCGGCCGTAGACGTAAATGGTGCCGGTGCCGACGTGCAACTGCGATGCTTCGGCGTTGATGGCTTGGCCGGCGGTGCCGACGGCCATGATCGACTGGACAGGGTCGTAGGCGATACAACTGGTAGGACTGTTAGCAAGGGAAATGCGACGTGCGAGCGACGACAGCAGCAGCAGCCGCAACGTGCCTGATTTGCGATGTGACGCCGTAGCGAACCTGTTCTTTCGGCGTGAACAGTTCGCTGTCGATGCCGGCGGAGAGATCCGGCATCCCTGCCTGCTTTCCACGGACAAAGCCAGCCATTGCAGCCATTGCGCAGTAGGTGTATCGACGGTGGTATATCAGGTGGTGATCGTTGTCGTCGATGTCCCGGCAGGTTTGATGTTGTGGGCCGAGCCGTTGCGGTTGGTGGGATAAAGCGGGTCTTGTGGAACATAGCTGCGTCATGGTGCGCCAAGCTATTGTCGCGCTTTGCTATTTTGTGCGTAGCTAATTGCATGACATCCCCAACCCTTAAATAACCCTACCCCAACCCTATTTTAGCCCAAACCCAAACCCAAGTATATAATGCTCCACAATAATCGACTGTCAGATGTTTTCGTAGGTCTGTTTTCTTAGGTTTCTAGTTATCAGGAACCAGTTGGACTTGAGATACAAAACGTATCGTACACAAGGAGAGTAAATGATAATAGACAGACTCTCGTACATAATAGAAAAACAAAAGAGACAGACATGATGAACCCTGTGGAAAATAAAAACAGAAGTTAACCCAAAATACCGAAAATCAACGCTGGATCCTAGGTTAAGACAAAGACAACGTGCCTTCTAAAAGACAGAAAGCTCAGGTGCCAACGACCTGTATCAACGCAGCCCCTAAAAGTTCTGCTGCATGCGTTCCTTGCGTCCTCGACACAAGATCCGCCCAAAATTCCAACACCAGCTCCAGGCGATCTGGTCCGTCGAGCGCTCGTATACGTCGTGCTATAAACAGCTAGTTAGCAAGATGATCTCTGGGTAGCAAGAAGACAAAAGGAAAAAGACAAAAGACAAAAGCATACCTCAACTGGATCTTGTCCGCCTTTGTATATGATGCCGGGCTCGCACTCAGACGGGCCAGACACTACAGCCTCGCCGGCCCTCTGGAAGGACAGAGCGGTGATGAACAGCCCCTGCGTCGGCACGTACGTCTAATGCGGCAGGCACGCGGCATAGTCCTCTTGCACGCGCCGCAGGAGGGCGAGCGTCAGCGTCGGTGCTGGTCCATCCAGCGGCACACGGCACGGAACCAGCGACATCAGAGGTCCCACAATGTCATTGGCCCCGTCGATGGCAATGTCGCGGCCGGACGTAAGGACGCCAAAGCAGGGCACGGCGGCGCCCGTCAGACGCTGCAAGACCAGCTCAGGCGACCTTGACGACGGTGGCGGCAGTGAGCTCCTTGTCGGCACAGAAGCGGCGGACGGCGGCTGTGTCGACGCCCGGAACCGCAACGGAGAATATGCCCTTACCTCTGCGGCTGCTGCGGCCGTCGTCGTTGTCGTCGTCGAGGACGGGGAAACGGCACGGGGAGGAAACGACACCCACTAAATAAGTTGGCCAAAAGTCGGCATCGGCATGGCGCAGCTGGATGTCGACATGGTCAGAAAACAGTCTAGTATGCGGGCGCAGTCTGTCGGACGACACTGCTGCTGCTGTCGGTACCGCCAATGTTTTTGTCGTTGTCGTATGCATGGCGGAGGTCGCGCAGAAGAATGTTATTGGAGTGGTAGTACTGCAGCCCGTCTGTGCCGTAGCCCGTGGCGTCCGCGTTCGCGTCCGAGTCGATCGTTATGGCAGGGACGGGATCCTTGAGTTGAGCACCACCGCCACCATGGTCGTGCCGCCTCCTGCTGGCACGCCGTCCACCAGGAGCGCACGCAGGAGCGAGTGCTGGCGCACCACGGCACGCCAGGCCCGCGTGATCCGGTTTAGTTTGATGGTGCTGCTGGGGGACGCCACGACCTCGAGATCTAGCACGGCACGATACATTTACGGGTGTCGTCGGGAGGCTGCCAGAATGTTTTTGCTGGACCGGCGTGCAAGGGTGTATGTCCTTGACGTCGTCCGGACGGATGTGCAACGGCTAGATCTTGTCGGAATAGAACTGGGCCAGGTCGCTGTACGACGACGCAAAGGCGCCGGGAAAGTCGAACAGCGTCCACGTGCGCGTCTGCCGCGGCAGGTCCGCTGCCATGTCGTGCAGGACGGCCTGGAACTGATCCATCCAGGCCCCCATCTTGTCCTGGTTGGTGGCGCGCCTACTGGGGATACACGAGCGTGACGGCGAGACGGCCATTGTCTGTGCGCGCGAGGACGTCAAAGACGGCGTACCGCCGCAGGCCGGACTGGGACGCCGGAGTAGAGCCGTTTGGCGTCGTAATCACTTCAACGAACGAGCCTGCGCGCTTCAGCTGCTGGTAGGCACCGGCAAAGTTAAACAGGACCGCGACGGGGAAGTCGCGGGCATTGGCAACGGCGGCAGGGGCTGCCGCCTGGTAGTGATTGTGTGGTACGCATCTGCTGGGTCGCCCATACGTCGCTACCAGGGTCTCCTACCCACGGGTCGACAGCGGTGTGTACGACGCACGTGCGCACTGCTATCCGTAGGGCAAGGTGCCCTAGAGCGCCCGTTTGCTTCCTCTGCGTCCCTATATAGGGCTTGTGTTCCTGCTCTCGTCCTCCTTCTTTTTCTCTTTAAAGTTTATTCAGTCATTCCGCGCCTCTTCTGGACCCTTATCGCGTTCGTGATCCTCATCGTCTTCCACAGATTGTCTGTACACCGCGACGGAAAATGCGACAAGCCGTTGCTGGGCAGCACCCTGGCAAAGTCTCTTGTCTCGCGAATGGTGTCGGTCAAGGTGCCTAGCTAGGCCGCGGCCGTCGGGATGTGCACAGGAAAATGGTCGTGAATCAGCCAATGGTGAGCGTGACGTCCATGTCGTCGTCGTCCCAGGCTTCGCGGCCGTGGCCCTCGCTAAAGATGGCTGGCGCGGCCCGATCGGTAAAGACGGCGCGGAAGGAGTGCGCCAGAGCAGCGGTCAGCAGCTCCGTCGGGAAATGACTGAAAGAACTATGAAGAAGGAGAAGCAAAAGAAAAGAGGAGAAAATAGCGAAAGGCAGGCCCTTATGGACGCAGAGGGAGCAAACGGGGTACCTAGGGCTCCCTTCCTAAATGGCTGCATGGCTTCGACACATTGGCAACAGGTTGGCGAACCAGTAGATGCGATTCATATGTTCCAAAAGTTTTCGGCGACATCTGTCGATACACATTTCTGTGCAATGAGATGCTAGTCTTTATTTTGCCCCTGAGCTAAACAATTGAATTTGAAAAGATAAAATACAAAGATTTACATTTAACGTAATGTGCAAAAAGTGAAACAAAAAAGATAAAAGGATCAATCTCATAAAAATAATACCAAAAAAAACCACGCCGAGAGTGGAGACGCAGACGATCAACGCTAAGCCTTGTGAGACCCACCACATGAAATACGAGTAGCGGAGCGTGCCATTTAATGGGTCCATTCATCTGTGTGACGACACATTTGAATCGGTGCATGGTGCTCACGGCCAAGGTTTAAGCAGCGCCTTTCCTGTACGGCAATGTCACAGCACGTCTGCAATAGGCAGCGCGGACAATGGGAACACAGTAGGGCTGGTAGACAAATCTGACCACTCGCACTCATAAGCATCATCGTCTGCTATCGACGTTGACTCAAGGTCTGTTTGTCTCACTAACAAGATCCACCCCTTGGCGTGGCTCTAATGGGCCTAGGGGACTAGTAGGCGTGGTTGATCCTATGAGTACAGATCAGAACGTTGTCTGTTCGTTCTGCCCGTTCTGCCCGTCTGCACGTTGTTCTACCCGCCGCCACAGCGTTGCCCGTTGCAGCCTAGTCAACCCCGACGTGCCATCTTGCACGGTCCTCTTGCAAAACGCCTCTGCAGAACGCCAAAAACACGAGTTGGTGTCACAATCACCGTCACCCATCATGGCTCCCCAGCCATGTCCGTCCACTCGCTGCTGGACACGGACACGCCGCTGGACGCCGGCAAGCTCTCGGCAGGCCAGAAGCAGCTGCTGTGCATTGCGCGCGTCCTGCTAAACCGCTCCAAAAATTCTCATGCTCGACGAGACGACGTCGTCGGTCGACTAATTAACCGAGGAAAAGATTATGGGCCTCATCGTGCGCCAAAAGTATAGTGACTGCACCGTCCTTGCGGTCGCGCATCGGCTGCGGACGCTCATGGACCTTGACCTGGTCGTGGTCCTTGCTGAGGGGAGGATTGTCGAGCAGAGCCGGCCGAGCGAGCTCCTGGAGAGGGACAGTTAGTTTAGGTAGCTGTGGAGTAGCCAGCGATATGCACTGCATGTCAACATCCCTATGGGCGGCTTATGCGGCCGATCTGACTGAACCTACCTGTCTCAGAAAGCTTCATTTTTCGCATCAGCTGTGATAGTAACAATGTATGCAGAGAGGGTGCATAGAAAAGCAAGCTGCAGTACATGCGTTGTATAGATGACTGTATGGTTAACGTAAGCTGATATACAGCGTCTTGCCATGGCTGCCCATGACGCGTCGTTGTGTAGTGTCGATGGCCGTTACGTACTGAGACATGATGGCACTTGAGCTGCAACTTGCAAACTCATAGCAGTATCGCGACCTTCTGTTTCCAGGTCGTCTGTATAGTCTACTAAAGCATCAAAAATGAAGTCTAGATTACAAGACCCAACTTTTAAACCATAAACTATACTCTAAATCATAGACCTTGCTCCGAAATCCTTAAAATCGTATTTCCATCATAAAAACGACTCGTCCAGCCGGTTCCGCCGGCTCAGCGGCGCCCCCAGCTTGTCCGCCTTTTGCTTGTACAGCGCCGGCAGCCGCTTGCTCTTGCTAATGTCCTCGAGGCCGACGCCGTCGCCCGTCTCCACCAGGCTCGCCAGGTCATTCCAGTAGCTGTACCCAAACCGGCTGTCGCTGCCCGCGCGCTGCACGACGTACGCGCTCTCGGCCACGTCGGCCTGCGGGTCCCGCAAGCTCATCTTGGCCAAGCCGCGCGTCAGCCCGGCGTAGACGACAGGCGACGTGTCGGACGGCTTGGCCAGCGAGTAGACGGGGCCGGCCGTCTGCTCGAGCACGGGCAGATAGACGTTGCAGTTGGGTCGATAGAAGTCGGTGCGGGCCAGGGCGTGCAGCACGCATCGTCGGCCCGACGTGTGGCAGCACGGGCCAGTTGCAGACGACTCCAACACCGGCACCGGCTCGTCGGTCAGTGACTTGGGCCGCGGCTCCAGCGGCACGTCGCTGCACAGCAGGCCCTCGGTGTAGCTGTAGCTGTAGCTGCGGCGGGTCCAGCGGAAATCAAACACTTTCAAGACGGCGGCGCGCGCCGACCCGGCAATAAAGCGGTCCATGCCATGGGCCACCAGGGGGCCCATGGGCGCCACCATCTCAAAGTGGTCCTGGAAAATGGCGTCAAAGGGCGCCGGGCTGCGCACATCTTGCAGCCGCACGGTGCCGTCGTCGTACGAGGTCAGCACGGCGCGGCCCGAGCCGCCGGCCACCGACGCCATGTTGACGGGCAGGATGCTGCGCGCATTGTGCAGCTGCATCTGGTCACCGCTGCCGCTGCCAAAGACGAGCGACGCGGCGCAGCGTGCCGACGCCTGCATCTTGGCGGCGTTGACCAGCGTCGTGCCGGTGGGTGTCTGCTGCAGGTGCCGCACAGGGTCGGTGCTGCGGTTGACGCACAGGGCCACGTTGCCGTCGCCCATGTAGCAGACCTGCCGCAGCGACAAGAAGTCGGCGGAGCCCGGCATTGCAGCAATGTCCAGGGCCTCGGTGGACGCGACGGCGACAGGACCGGCAGGGCCGCTGGTGGCGACGTCATTTAGCGCGTAGAGGAACAAATTTCTCTTGGTGATGACGGCCGCCGTCTCCTTGTCGGCACTGGTGGCAAAGTGCTGAATCTCGCTCTGCTCGAACTGCTGCTGCTGCTGCTGCTGGCCAGATGGCGAAATACTAGTCTGCCCCGGCACAAACGTAGCCACGGTCCGCCCAAAGTCGCTCGATCCCAGAGACAGCAGCTGCAGCCCGCCGCTAGCACGGCCGACCAGCAGCCTCTGCGTGGCCGCGGCGGCGGCAGCAGGGTTCTTCAATATGGAAATGGCCGTCACGTCGTCGGGCCCGTTCCGGTAGCCCACCGACGCACCCTCCATCATCCGCCAGGTCTCCTTTTTCAGCAGCGACCGCTGCGTGTGCCGCCACCGCACCATGATATCCTCGCCCAGGCCCCATACCAGCGTCTCTTGCTCCACGCCGCTGCCGCGGCTCTCCAGGCTGGCGTCGACCACGGCATGCGGCGGCAGTGTCTGCTTGTCCCGATGACCATGACCGCGTTCGCCACCGCCTCCGCCACCGCCTCGACCACGCCCACGACCACCCCGTCCGCGTCCGCCCCGTCCACGCCCACCACCACGGCCGCCGCCACCGCCGCCGCCGCCGCGACTATCAAGCTGCTGCTGCTGCTCCCCATCTAGCCCCGGCAGCAGCGCCCCCGTCACAAACGCTCGCCGGTCCCACGCCCGCGACTGCCACGTCAGCTTCTCGGCCAGCGCCGCCCACGCACCCGTCGGCACCTTGTCCGGCAGCTGCAGCGTGCTAAACTCGCGCTTCACAAACGCCCGCCATCCGTACGACGCCACCGCCTCGCGCAGTCGCCGGCACGTCGCACCCACACTGGCCACGCTCTGGGCCGTGTTCAGGTTCGCCAGGACGGCATGCAGAATGTCTGACGGCAGGTGCTGGAGGCTGGCCGGGTTCGCCGCGTCCTCCAGCTTTAAGGAGGCGAGATCCAGTGACACTGTCATGTCCAGCGCCGTTCTTCCCAACTTGTGATGAGAATAAGATTGCACGTTTTGTGAAAAGAAAACCAACCTGAGGCGTCGGCCAACGTACGTCTTACAGCGGTGTAGGCCGGCAATATCGCTGTAACCGCCCAGGTAGCAGTCGGTGGGTCAGCCCTGGCAGATCGACCGGACCCGCTCTGGTGGGTCATAGGGAAGTGCGGGTACGAGTACGAGTATGTGGACCTGGCCAGATCGTCTCGACGTACAGTTTGACTTCACTTTGAAATGCCTTGACGAACTGGTGACTTTGAGTTTTTAATTGTCAACGTGCTCAAGTTTCACTTATCATAGTGGACGGCTCGAACTTTTCTCAACGTACAGTGTCGGAAGAAGCAACCATATTAGCCTCCTATGTACATGGCTTACGAGGACAAGTTGTCTCACATGCAGCTGGCGTCTCGGATTTGTGACTCAACGTCCACTGTTTGAAACTGAACAACTTTCTAGTGAGGCACCTAGCTAGGCTACCGCATAATTCTAACTGCTAAATGAGGGCAAACGGAAATAGAAGCAGCCGGAGGACCCCTGATAGAATATCACAACACCCTCTTCTGCCCTCCTCCTCATTGATAAAAGACTTTCTCCTAAAGACGACTCCATATTGACCACAACATACAGCTTAGGCCCATAAGACAGTAGCTTCTGTGCACGGTCATCGAGTGATACGTCTACCTGCCGATTCAAAACTGCAGCTGCATCCGAGAATCAATCTGTGGAATTGCAACACTAGCTGACCGTATTCACCGACACAGCTATAGCGACCTCCTATAACGCATTATGGCCACAAGTTGTCTGGCTTACAGTTGACGTTTCTGGCGAGCAAGTGACTTGACGTAACTTTAAACTTGAGACTCGAATCGTACATAGTTTGAATTGCTTCCATTCATTGCTCCTCTTCTAATAGTATTCTATAAATCATCGCTCTCGCTCTCGCTCTAAGATAGCCTTGGCACACCTCGGCCGCGTACTGCATCTACTTGTCCACTGTCTCCCTGTCCGACTCCTTATCCACGGCCTTGCGCAAAATAGCCAGAAGCGTCCCCGCCGACGCCCCCTCCTCGGCAGTCACCGCCCTCCCACTGGCCTGCGCCACCGCCTCGCCCAGCAGCCCCCACAGCCGCGGACACACCACCTCCGTCTGGTCCTTGACCGCCGTGTGCATCAGCTCGCCGTCCACCTCGTGCACAATGTTGGCCGTGCCCGCGACGGTGCGCTCCGACAGCGCCGGGTCAATGAAAATGTCCCGCGCATACGACAGCGCCGCAATGGGCACGCGGTTGGCCGCCAGCTGGTCGGCGTCAAACAGCAGCGGCCAGTCGGTCTTGTCGGCCAGGATGGCAGCTGCCTTCTTGAGCGGGCGCAGCGCCTGAAAATCATCATAGTGCGCGGGGAACACGTGCTCGGCCGAGAACGTGATGCGCTCCTCCCCGGGGAGTGTACCACCTTTCGTCAGCCATTGGTACGCCGGCAGCGTGTTGGCGACGCGCTGGGCGGCCCACTGCGCTGCCGGCCCGCCGGACCCCTCCGTGTACAGCGTCTCCTGCAGCAGCGCGTACAGCGGCCTCTGCTCGAACCGGATCCAGCCCTCCATCTCCTTGAGTGTTTCCTGGGACAGTGTGCCGTACTCGTCGAGGTCGGCCGCGCACCGGTCCAGCGATGCGCGCACGCTCGCGTCGCCGCCCGTCGTGCCCAGCGTGCGGCCCAGACAAAGGAAGCGGGCCCGCGACAACCTTCCGCCGCCGGGCATTGCAATAATTCTCCCACCGGTCGTGTTCGCCTCGATCCAGGAGCCCACGCGCTTGGCAATTGCCACGTGGGCCGGATATTTCTCGTAAAACGCATCGTTGGCCGCCAGTGTCGACCGAAACGTCTGCTCGTACACCCGCTCGGCCGACTGCCCAACGGGTGGAATCCCACCCGTCACAAGCACCATGTCCAGGGCCTCGGGCATCAGCGACAGGTACGAGTAGGCAATCCAGCCGCCGTATGACTGCCCGATGAGCGTCAGCTTGAGCGTCTGGTCCGCGCCGGCCACCGGCGGCTGCTGCTCGCCCAGCCCCAGCTCAATGCTCAGACGCCGGCGCACGGCCTCGAGGTCGCGCACAATGTTGTCCGTGCAAAAGTGAGAGACATAGGCGGCCTGCTCCTCGGGCGTCATACCGGCCAGCCGGGGGGGTGCGCTTGTTGTCTGGCTAGATGACTCTGGCTTGGCCTCGGGGAAGACGGACCGGAGAACATCGGCACGCAACCCGTGGCTGTTGTTGGTGCCGCGGTAGTCCATATACAAGAGCTGGAAGCCCTTGTCAAGGTAGAAATCGGTCATGGTGGTGCAGGCCAAGGGGGGGTTGTCCGAGCCAGGACCGCCACAGAGATAGGCAGCAACTGGCTTGTCGGTCGTCAGATGGATCGACTTGTTTGCATGGGAAGCCGCATCCTTGCCAGCCTCGCCGTCGGCCTTTTCCTTTCCAAGCACGGCATAGACAGTCACGGTGATCTGCTCTTCATCAGGGTAGCCACGGTGCTCCAGGGGGGTCGTAAAGGTCATCGTGTTGATCAAGTAGCCATCTTCTGTGTGCAGCACCGAGTCGACGAGCACGGCCGGCTTGACGGGCCGCTTTGCATCCTTGAGGCTGTCGGCACTGCAAGGGGGCAGCTTCTCAGCCACGGTCCCGAATTGGGCTGTTTTAGACTGCATCTTGGTCACCAGTCTGGGATCCTTGAAAATTTGCTTGTATGACGAGCCTTGGACGCCGTGATTGTCCGTCGTAAGATTATATTAAGTGGTAGAAGGGGGGAGGGGGGGGTCCAGCTTTATAGAAAACGGGAAGCAGGCGGTTGAACCTGGGCAGCTTCATGAAAAAACCAGAAGCTCCAAAGTCAAAAACGCGTAAGATTCTCGTGACACCAAAGGCTGGCAGCATTGGCACGGAGATCAAAGTCGGGTGAAGTTGTACTCAACAGGCATTCAATGCTGTGTCACCTGCTGTGCACTTGTGCATGGTGATGTTTTTATGCTGTTGTCCAGTCGTTCTAGATTTCGATGGCCAGATATGCCGTCGAAGGATGGCAGTGTTCTTTTATTCAAGAGCATTGTGCAAGCACTATCCAGAGTAGACAGCAGTCATAGGACAGAAGCAGTCACAGGATAGATTATTGTACGTTTGACCAAGAATAGTGACAAACATGCAACATTAAGCCAAGGTGACGATATGTTGCTTTTAGCCAGCTCAGGCAGTGTCATCAGTGTTTTTGCAACTTGTGCTGGGATAGCAAAAGGAATATGATACTGAAATATGCATCAAAACGGTCAATGAACAACCGGTGGTACTCGCAGAAGCAGCACATGGACTGGACGACAAGAGCCACATGTCCCGTCTCTTCCCGGTTGATGATGCAGGTGGCACAAGAGAAAGTTTATCGTGGGTTTATCATTTGCATTTGTAGTCTGTACCATGCCTCGTGTCCACCTCCTATGCGGTTGCGGGCTGCCAACGCGCCTACAATATCTGTGTCGTGTTGCACAAACCAACGATATCGGATGTGCTGAAATGGCTGAGACCCTAGAACACATGGCAACGAAAAGATATCATTTCCTGGCGCAGTAGCAATGCCTCAATGTCGCGGTGTATTCCAGCGCTGTGCTCTTTCCTCGCTTTGTGAGCCTGGCGGCCGTACCAGGCGCCAGACAGCATGTTAATGGCCGCAAGAACGCGCTGCTACGGTCAGCTCTGGGTCATCTGTCAAGAAGGGCATGTAATGGCAAGCTCACACCAGCAACAATACATTGCTTTTGGCGGCGCATGTGACGGCTGTAAACAGCCAGCGGCACGAAGTACGAGTAAGTTACGCGCTGACATGTTAGCCCTCAATCATCCGTCAAAGAAGAATGGCATCGTAGAAGCTTACATCTGCAACGATGCATATCGGACGACGGCACGATGGTGAAGAAGTGGTTTTTGTGAAGAGTCGCGAATTTGTTTGTGTGGTAGTGGTCAAGTTGTGAAGAGATTTGATGAGAATCAGCAGAGAAGATGGCATACTCGTAGATAGGTAAGCCGATGGTGCGTTGTTGGTGATGATAATAAGAAAGGAGGAAAGGAAGAGAATCATTCTTATCTGACCTCAATTTTGCCCGTAGCCCATATTGTTTCGAATCGTTCCTTCCCGCCTGGCTAGTTATGTTGTCATCGCTCCTTCTCATTCGGCTTACTTTCATCGCTCCTTCCCACAAGATACTTGCTCGCTTCTTCCAATCAAACCTCTGCCGACATAGGAAAGAGCGGCTCCTTTGAGATATCGTCACGTATTACTACTATACATCTTGCCATGCTCAGCAATATCACATTCATCCTGTCATTGCGTGCCTTCAACAAATATATAGACTCAACAAATATATAGATTGATCAGTGCATTTTAGTCACGTTCATGTCGTTTTTAATATTCAGTCGCTACTGCTTATTGCACCCATCAGCCTCATTTGCTGCACACAATCCCCCCCAGCCACCGGTCCACCTCGGGCCACGACGCCTCATCCAGCGGCGTCACCAGCCCGACCACGCCGTCGGGCCGCACACCCACGAGCGCGCCGTGCGTCTTGTCAATGCCGTAGTTGGCGTACGCCTGGCCGTCGCCGTTGTGGTGGCTCGGCCGGTCGGCAAAGATCTTGTCGTAGTCGAGGCCCAGCTTGGGGTCCGACGGCCGGAACGTCTCGTGCACGTCCATGTTCTCGGCCGTCTCGTACTCGCCATAGTACACCAGCAGCACATCGAGGATGCTCGGCTGCTTCTCGGGCTGCAGGCCGTACCCGGGACGGCCGCCGCCGTGCAGGTTGGTCGCGCCCGGCATGGGCGTCATGGTAGGCAACTTGGGCAGAAGCGTGTCGGCGAGCCACGCGCCGAGCTTGTTGACGAGTTTCAGCTGGGAAGGGTCGGCAATCGTGCCGCCAAAGACGACGAGGCGGAACCGGCCGTCGGACGGCATCTTGTGGTGCAGCTGCCAGGCGCGCGCGTCGACGTGGCGCACGACCTGGTGCGACGCAAAGCGGAAGCCCGGCACGCAGGCCGTCGCGGCCGAGGCCGTGCTGTGTGCCGCGCTCTGTGGTGTCTCAGCGGCGGCGGTGGCGGCAGCAGCAGCGTCGGCGTCCGTGGCAGCGACGAGCACGTTGGGGTGGTACTCGATGCCAACGCCGGTGGTGAACTATTGGTCAGCACTCAAAGAATTAAAAACTTTGATTTGTACGCAAGCAACCCACCATATGACTCTGCCGAAACGCAGCGGCAAATTCTTCCATAGATACGCCCGTCTCATCCAGAATGTCCTTGGCCGGCCGGCCGGAAAAGAGGCGCGAGAAGCGGTGGTCAAAGGCAATCAGCTGCTTGGCAATGGCCCGGCGCTCAAACTCGTACGTCGACAGCACCGACGGCTTGAGGATGCCCTTGCAGACGAGGCCGAGCTTCCAGCCCAGGTTGTACGTGTCCTGCATCGACGTGTTCATGCCCTGGCCCGCCTTGGGCGAGTGCGTGTGGACAGCGTCTGTTTGTCAGTGGATGTCAATAAAAGACAATAATCACGTTTCCTGGACTCACCCCCCGCCAGGAACACGCGGTTCCGGTCGCTAAAGTGGTTGCCCACGCGCTGGCCGATCTGGTACGCCGTCCACCAGTCGCAGTAGTGGTAATCCATCTTGTACGGGGCCAGGATCTTGCGCGCGGCGCCGATAATCATGTCCGGCTTGATCTTGGACCGGTCGACGCGGGCCCCGTCGCCGCCGCCGCCGGCATTGACCTCGGTCAGCTGGATGTACAGCCGCACCAGCCGGTTCTCGCGCGGCACAATCATCATGCTGCCGTGGTCGGCGCTGTGGATCATGGTGCGGTTGCGAATGTCGGCTGGGCGGTTAGTGGACGTAGACGTTAACTACTCTCGGACAGGGATAGAATGGGACCTACGAAAATCGGTAATGGGCACAACGTCCAGCACACCCCAGATGTAGTCGGTCATCTCGCCCACCATTTCAAACTCGGGTCCCAGCGCCTTGCGCGTCCAGCTGTGCGCGCCGTCGCAGCCCACGACGTACTTGCACTGCACAACTTCCTCCCTGGAGCTGCTGGCCACCGCCGGCTCGGCCGCCGGATCGATGCCGTCGGGCGGCGCCAGGTTGCTGCGGAACAGGCCGTCCTGCACGTTGCTCAGCTTCTGCGTCGGCGTCGCCTCGGCCTCGGTCAGGTGCCGCAGCGTCACCGTCACGGGGTACGCGTCGCGGTTGTCCGGCTGGTTGGCCGTGGCGTCGTCGACGGTCAGCGACGTCGGCATCACCTTGCGTTCGACGTGGACCTGCTTCTGCTTGTCCGTCTCGTTTCTGTCGCCGGGCCCGTACGAGTCCCGAATGGCGTCCAAAAAAAAGGCCTCGATGCGCCCCTGGTGCAGCACGGCCTCGTGGAACCGCGACAGGCCGGCCTTGCCGTTGACGACGCGGTTGCTGCGGGCGATGCGGCCGGCGTTGTCGGGGCTCGGGTTCCAGAAGCACACCTCGACCAGGTGGTTGGCCTCGTTCCAGATGCGCGGCGCAATGCCGAAGCTGTCCAAGATCTCCAGGCTGCGGATCTGGAAGCTGGTGGTGTTAGTGGCAGTCTTGTTGCTCAATACGTCTATCAGTCCAGACTCACCCATCAGCCTGCCCTGAAAAGATCTTGTCCGTCCGCTTGTCGACTATGCGGGCATCGACGCCGAGCCGCGCCAGCCACAGAGCCAGCATGAGGCCGGCCGGGCCCGCGCCGACAATCAGGACGTCCGTCTTGGACGTTGGCGTCGCCGTCATGGTGGGGTCGGTGGTCACAGCAGAGATAGATGTCGTCGGTAAGGTGGTATTTCAAACTTTAAAATGTACAAACTCAAACAAATTCAAAATATACATATAATCGTCGGTATGGTCGTATCTAGTTGAAGACACAAAACTCTCGGCAGCCAACCACTCATCGACTCTATATATACAACCATCTCCCCCCCCCGGATGCCGATGCCGATGCACTATTATACACTTGGCCCCGCGGTATCATTCCGACAGCTCCTGCAACTGATGGGTCCCACGATGCTAGCGGCTGTACGTCGCCGACAAAGCAGCGGCGGGCGGCAGTGATGACAAAGGATTGCTAATTGGGGTACCCATCGGTGCAGATCCCGCAGGGCGCATCCAATCAGCGGGCCGAGCGGTTGGGGTTCCGTGAGGGACAGCCCGTTAGCAAGCAGCTTACGAAGATGGGGTAAACAATACGCTGCAGCTGCAGAGAGACGCGGAGCGGGGTAACAATAGTCGACTGCACGATTGGCAAAGCATGACACATCATGACACATCATGACACATCAAGGCAAGTGGCTGCAATCCAGCCGGGCACACAAACGGCAGGCGCGTCCGGGGAGGTGGCTTGAGCGGTCAACTGCCGTGTTGTATACGTACTTATGAGGAGTATACGACTACTTGTGTTGTATCCAACTTCAAACGCGACACGCAGCTAATCCGCCGTGTTGCGTCCGAGGTCGCGCCTGACCCGCCACACCTGCGAGCCCGCGTCGCGCGTCTGCCGGCCCTGCAGCACCTGCACCCACGGCATCGTGTCGGCCAGCGGCCCGGGTGTGTCGCCGCCGACGGCCCGGTCGGCCGTGGCCCCCGAGTCCGCACCCTCCTCGTCGCCGTCGTCGGCCGAGTCATCAACCTCATTTTCACCCTTACTGTCGCCCTTGCCCGTCTTGGCATCCTGCAGGTTGCTGTCCTCGGTGTAGGCCCACGTGGGAATGTCAAACTTGCCGGCCACCAGCACGACGCCCAGGCCGTCCTGGCGCAGCACCTCGTCGAGCAGGTCCTCGACCGGCAGCGGCGTCAACAAGTGCAGCTCGCGCTTGGCGGCGTCGATGCCGCGCACCAGCGCAACACCGAGCTTGTGCGAGTGGCGCGGGTCCAGCTTGGCCTCGCCGGGGTTAGGCAAGAAGGGCAGTCCCTCGGGGGAGCGAATAAGCCGTGGCAGACGGTCGGCCGGATTGTCTGCCAGCTCGTCGTCGTCTCCCTCCTCTTCTTGATTTTCCTCTTCCTCCTCCTCCTCCTCCTCCTCTTCCTCCTCGACGTCAAAATCCCGGTGCTGCGTTGTGCGAAACGCCGCTGCATTCTGAATCGCCACAATCGACACGACCGTGCCGTTGATCGCGTCGGCAATCAGATGTGGCGGCGGCTGCGCGTCGTAGCACACAATGCCCAGAATGCCACTATCCCGCCCCGCGTACGGCACCGTCCAGGGCCGCACAGCCGTCAGCGGCGTCGCATGCCACGATAGGCTGCCACCGCCGCCACCACCACCACCCTCCTCCAAGTTTAAGTGAAAGTACGACATGGTCTGCATGCTGCGCAGGTGGGCCGCCGTGCGCACGCGCAGGTCGCCCGGCTGCGACGGCAGCATCACCAGCGGCACGTTGGCGTACGCCGCCCGCAGGCCCTGCACGGTGTCCTCGGGCCCGTCGTGCGACATGTAGATGATTTTCGTAGGCTGCATGCGCGCCGCCAGTGTTTTGAGCAGCTCGAGGCCCGTGCCCTGGATCCAGCCGGGCGTGTTGACGACCAGCGGGCAGCGGCTGCGCAGGTCGCGGCGGTACAGCGAGAACAGGTCCATGGCGCACTCGACGTAGTGGTCCGGGTCGGACGCCGGCGACACCGTGGCCGTCTCGTGGGCGCGCAGCAGGCGGTTGCTGCCGCTGCTGCTGCCGCTGCCGGCAACGCTAACATGAGGATGGCAAAAGGTGGGCGCAAAATTGGGCTCGTGCACATGCACCAGCGACAGCGACCCCGGCGTGCCGTACTCGGGCTGGCCCGGGTCAATGTCGAGGACGGCGAGGCCGGGCCGTGCCCACTTCTTGCGGTGGTCTTGTGCGTCGGCCGCCGCCGCCGCCGTCGCCGTCAGGATGCGGTTGGCCAGCAGCCGCGAAAACGTCGACTTTCCCGAGGATTTGGGTCCGCAGACAAAGTAGACGGGCTGGCTGCTGTTGGCCTTGATGCCGACGCCGACGCCGACGCCGCCGGGGCCCCGCGTGGGCGACGCCAGGTCGGCAATCAGGCGGTTCCACTCGGCGGGCGACGAGAGGTCGCGCGACACGGCCTGGCAGTCATCCGACGTGTAGATCTGGCGGTCAATAGCTGATATAGAAACTAGAAAAAACTGGCTGGAAGGCTCACAATTTGAAACGTGGTGTCGGCTGGCTCGCTCCAGATGTGCGAAAAGAGCGGCGACAGCTTGGCCAGCTCGCGCAGGGCCGGGGCGGCCGGGTGCGGCCGCAGCACAATGGACGCGTCGTCGGTGCAGCGCAAGACGGGCAGCGCATGGCACCGCGGGGCGTGGATCCAGTGCGTCGTGTCGGATGCGCGCAGGACGGCCCCGGCCAGCGTGACCTCGCCTTGCTTTACCGTCAAGCCGTAGCTGCCAAGAATGACGATGCGCTGGCAGTCAGTAAAAGGTCGATGAAAGTTTAGAGAAAAACATACCTGGTCCTGGTCGATCTTGAGATGCCAGAGCCCCTTGGCCGTCTTGTGCAGGTTGAGGCTGGTGGGCTGGAACGAGGAGCGGACAATGACAGGCCCTGTTCTGGCAGGCGGTTGCTGGACGACTCTAGATCATGTCAGCCAGGTGTTATCATGAGTGGCTGTTGTACTCGTAAACGAGCCGGCGAGACTCACTTCTCCGGTGTTGGAGCCTCGACACGTGCCGGCTGGGCCTCGATTACGGCCGCAACAATAGGCTCGTCTGCCACGACTTCCTTTGTCTTCTTTGCCTTGCGTGTCTTTGATGCTCGGGGTGTCTCGGCCGGCGTCGGTGCCGGTGTCGGTGTCGGCTGTGGCTGTGGCTCGACCTCGCCGGCGACGTCGGCCGTCTCGGCCTGTACTCGGGCCTGCTCCTCTTTTTGCTGCAGAAGCCTCTTGCGCAGTGCAAAAGCACTCGTCGCTGGGATGTCAGTATTTCTGTGTATCTAAAGTCTCTAAATAGTCGTCTTAAGTAACGCCGTCTCAAGTGAGATTCGTCTCGACAGAGCCATCTCATATGAAAGTTCGTCCCGGACAGAGTCATCTCATATGAAAAGCAGCTCATCATACTCACGCGGTGCTGGCGGCGGACCCGGCTCAACCTTGCGCTTTTTCCGCGGCTCCATTTCTGCCAATGTGAGTATATTCAAGCTCTCGGCCGTATCATGAAATTCAGGCGTCGACTCTGCCGTTCTCAGTGCAAGACGAGTCGACGTTGAATGAATTGTGAGAGGACGTTTGAGAGTCGGCAGTCGCACTGTGCTATGGCGGTGGGGCGTGGCCACCAGTCACCATCAGGACAAACTGCGACAAAAACTGCGACCAAGTTGTGTTGATTGCTTGGAATAAAGTTTTCAGAATAACCTATGTCTTTGAGACGTGAATCTTTGCTTCAATTACTGCTGCAGAAGTAAAGAATAAACAAACAAAACATGCTCGCCTCGCACAGTGCACGCAAGTCCTCCTATATTTTTGGCGGTGAGCCGATTCTGCCGCCCTTTCTTCGCCAACGACACGCCTCCAGCCAATGAGCACGCGCGATTCGGTCGAGTTAAAGTTAATTTTTCGGCCGCCCAGCTTTTTTCGCGACCAAGCCATTCGTCCCTTTTGTACCCGTAGACACATCAACATCACCAGCACACGCAAGCGACGCATCTATCTTAATTCCAACTTTTTTCTTCTTCAAATTAAACCAACATGGTGGGCCCGCGGGTGAATGTTGGCTCGCTGTCGGCGCATGTCAAGGGCATGTCGCGCAACCGGCTGGCCAACGGCAGCGCCACCGACGCGACGGCCTCGCTGAGCAGCCTCAAGAACAGCAGCAGCAGCAGCAAGACGACGGGCGGCATGTTTGGCGGCGGCGACGACGACGACGACTCGAGCTCGTCGTCGTCATCGAGCGACAGCGACAGCGATAGTGATGGGGACAGCAGCAGCGACAAGTCCAAAAAGAAGACGAAAAAGGACTCCTCGAGCAAAGCTTCGTTTTTGAGCAAAGTCAACGGTGTGGCGGCGGCGGCAGCAGTGGCGGCAGCTCCCGCAGCAGCAGCAGCGACTCCCGTCAAGACGCCGGTCAGCAACGGCACGGCCAAGGCTGTGAAGAAGGCAGCGAGCAGCAGCAGCAGCAGCAGCAGCAGCGACAGCAGCGACAGCGACGGCGACGACAGCCCTTCAAAGAAGACCACGGCCAAGGCTGCTGATTCCGACACGTCCTCGAGCTCGGACAGCGACAGCAGCAGCAGCGATAGTGATAGCGATAGCGAGGAGGAGGAGAAGGAAAAGGCCACAAAGACACCCTCCAAGACACCCTCCAAGACAGCCAAGACAGCCACGACAGCCACCAAGACGACGGCCCCCGCGACCAGCGACTCTGACGAGGACATGGCCGACCAGTCGTTTGCCATGACCACGCGCAAGATCGACAACAACGCGCCCGCCGCCGCCGCCGGCAGCAGCGCCTCCCAGTTCTCCTCCCAGGGCTTCCAGCTGCGCCGCGCCACCGACGACGCCGACGCGTCCGACGTGTCCCGCATCTTCCAGCAGGCCAAGCTCGAGGGCAAGCAGGTGTGGTATTTCACGGCTCCCGCGTCGGTGCCCGTCACGGTGATTGAGAAGATGGCTATTCCCATCAAGCAGGCCCAGCAGGGCAAGCCGGTGCTCAACCACGCCGGCCAGGACTACGGCGTCAGCTTTGACGACAACATGACGTCCAAGATGATCAAGCTGTTTATCCCGAACCAAGCGGGCGACAAATACGCGATGCGTAAGTCTTTCCTATTCTTTTTTTGCTTACGCTGGTACTAACCGACAGTCAACCGTGATGTCGACCAAACCGTCCACCTCAAGCGCGTGACGCAGTTTGCCCAGACCGACGGCAGCTCGTCGACTGCCGTCGCCGCCGTCCAGGCACCTCTGCCGGTTGCCACAAAGACGCCGCGGCCACAGCCCGCCGGCCTGCGCAACCGCTTCCTGCCGCTGGGCGTCAACGACAGCGCCAGCAAGAAGCGCAAGGTGTCGGCTGCGGCAGACGGTGATGATAGCGACAACGCCGCCACTGCCACCCCCACCGCTGCCAAGCCGACTGCCAAAAAGGCACGTGCAACCAAGGCCAGCACGAGCGTGCCAGTGCCCGGTGTGTCTACGCCTAAAGTGACGCCCGTCGCGCCGCCTGTTGTGCCACACTCGGCCAGCACGGCCGTTGTGCCCCCGACTCCTGTTGCAGCCGCAGTCGAGCCAAAGAAGACCAAGGACAAGAAGAAAAAGGCCAAGGCCGACGCGGATACCGACGGCGACGCCATGGAGATTGACGAGCCGGCGGCGGTGGTGGTAGTGGACGACAAGAAGGACAAGAAGGAAAAGAAGGAGAAAGAAAAGGAGGAGAAGAAGGAGAAGAAGGAAAAGGAAAAGGAAGAGAAGAAGGAAAAGAAGGAAAAGGAAAAGAAGGACAAAAAGGACAAGAAGGAAAAGGCCAAGGCCGGCCACGACACGCCCGTCGTGAAAAAGGTCACGCCCGTGCCGCTGCCGCACATTCCGTAGGAGCGGTATGTGTGAGCGGGCGGGTTGTCACAGTTTTCTGTTCTCTGTTCTCTGTTCTCTTGTTCTCTTGTTTCTACCAGTGTCGTTCTACT
The DNA here is from genome assembly GCA_029299015.1 of Ophiostoma montium. Taxonomy (NCBI): domain Eukaryota; kingdom Fungi; phylum Ascomycota; class Sordariomycetes; order Ophiostomatales; family Ophiostomataceae; genus Ophiostoma; species Ophiostoma montium. The sequence goes on from JANSMC010000001.1 coordinate 396,593, forward strand.
GCCACCATCTGCATTGCTGTTGTTTTCTCAAATATTGTTTAAATAGGGTGTTTAGGAAGGCATTCTCGTGTTGTTTCTTCAATTCAGTTTAATACTGTACGTTGTTTGCATTGAAGCATGGAGATACTAGGGAAACAAAAGACGGCTATGTCGGCTGACTAATCAAAACAAATGAGGCTAAACCAACGATCGCCAGTAAGACGACGTCATAACGATCAACTGTCAGCCACGACAACATGTTTGCAAGACCAATCGCTCCGTGGGCAAGGCCACGCGCTTTTCTGGGTTTATTCGCGCCGCCAGCAGCCGCGAGCGCTGCCGCAGCCGCGGTCGCCCGCCGCAACTACAGCAACCGCTACGATGCCTTTGACAAGGCCTTTGACGCCGACGAGCTCAAAGCCGCGCGCGCCTGGCGCGCCGCTTTCAATCATCCGGACCGCCTTCCCAAGGGAACAACGACGTTTGCGCGGTCGAGTGGACCGGGGGGGCAGCACGTCAACAAGACGGAGACGAAGGCAACGACGGTCTGGACCGTGCGCGAGCTGACCACGGTAACGCCCGCACTCGTCCACCGCAAACTGCCCACCTCCCGCTACTACACGCGCGCCACCGACAGCCTGACGCTGCAAGCACAAGAGCAGCGGTCACGGTCGGCCAACGCGGCGGCCAACCGGCAGAAGCTGTACGACGAGCTGGTGGCGCTGTACGAGGCGGCGGTGCCGGGGGAGTCGCGGCCGGAGACGGCGAGCAAGTACAAGCAGGTGTACGTTCTGAATTCACCTTGTAGACGACGACTGCTGACAAAAAAGGACCAAAAACTTTCATGCTGCGCGGCTCAATGACAAGGCGCGGCAGAGTGCCAAGAAGCAGTCGCGCCGGGGGCGGTTTGATGACTGAGATGTGATGGAGGAGCATGCAGAAAGCAAGCAGATAACAACACAAGCAAGCAGCAAACAAGCAGTCAAGCAACGTTAGCATGCTTGTCGTCATGTCGAGGATAGGCCTGTACCCTCTTGAACAAGACGTTGACCCGACCAGACGGCGACTCAAGGCCGGCCGGACGCGGACATTGTCTGCTGTGGCATACGGAGCATCCTGAAACGGGCGATCATCAAGCCCCTTACTCAATATGTACAGCTCAAAGACGCTCAGACTAGGATATTCAAAGTGATAGTCGAGGATGCAAACGCGATCGCTAGAAATAGAGCTGAGCCAAAAACGTCTTGCATTTGGTATTTCTTTGTGCCTTTCATTGACTGCTTAAATTTTTTTATTTTTTTGTTTCACTTCTTGCATATTTCTGGTTTTAGTCTGCAATTATTGCTGGCGTACGAATATTAACAGTTAACAGTAACCTTTGCAATATTTGTCTACTCTTAACTATGAAGTATTGTATCATGCTAGATGGACTTATATGAAAAAACTAAAATCTACAAAATCTACAAACTTCAAACAATATTCAAGACAACTCGTATTACTCGTAAACAATCTAAACGGATCGCCAACACAGACTACAAAAAACACAAATACTCGTACTCCCCCTCGTACTCCGACTCGACTCCGTTCAAGGTGGTCAGACTACCCCACTTTATCCCCGGGCGATAGAAGGGAGATAACGATCGTGTCTCCAGCCAACGGTCACCAGAACTGCGAGCCGCAAAAGAGTGCCGACTGACCGACCACGTTGACTCGTCCTCGTCTTTATTTGTCCTCTCTGCCCGACCTGGTTTACTGAGCGACGGCGCAACCTGCTCCCTCTCGCTCGGACACACTATAGTCTGCATCGCATCGCATCGCATCGTCACCTCTGGCAGCCTCGGCATCAACAACCCCCCGCTATTCGACTCGGGCTTTTTAAGCTTTTTTATTTAGCTTTTAACCTTCCGACAACACCATCCCATGGCCACCCCCCAGGTCCAGCCGTGCCGCTACAAGGTCGGCAAGACGCTCGGCGCCGGCTCGTACTCGGTCGTCAAGGAGTGCGTCCACATTGACACGGGCCGCTGCTATGCCGCCAAGGTCATCAACAAGCGGCTCATGGCCGGCCGCGAGCATATGATCCGCAACGAGATTGCCGTGCTGAAAAGGGTGTCCATGGGCCACAAGAACATCTTGACGCTCGTCGACTATTTCGAGACCATGAACAATTTGTACCTGGTGACCGACCTGGCCCTCGGCGGCGAGCTGTTTGACCGCATCTGCCGCAAGGGCTCCTATTACGAGTCGGACGCCGCCGACCTGATCCGCTCCACGCTGTCCGCCGTCGCCTACCTGCACGACCACGGCATTGTCCACCGCGACCTCAAGCCCGAAAACCTGCTGTTCCGCACCCCCGAGGACAATGCCGACCTGCTGATTGCCGATTTCGGCCTGTCGCGCATCATGGACGAGCAGCAGTACCACGTGCTGACAACGACCTGCGGTACCCCGGGGTACATGGCGCCCGAAATTTTCAAAAAGATCGGCCACGGCAAACCTGTGGATGTCTGGGCCCTCGGCGTCATTACGTACTTCTTGCTCTGCGGCTACACGCCCTTTGACCGCGACAGCGACTTTGAGGAGATGCAGGCCATCCTGCAGGCCGACTACGCCTTTACGCCCGAGGACTACTGGCGCGGCGTGTCCGACGCCGCCAAGGACTTTATCCGCCGCTGCCTCACCATTGACGCCAGCCGCCGCATGACCGCCCACGAGGCCCTGCAGCACCCGTTTTTGGCGGCCTACTCGCGCGTCGACGCCAGCGACATCAACTCGCCCGTCGAGACCGCCGGCATGACCAACCTGCTGCCCACCGTCAAGCACAACTTCAACGCGCGGCGCACGCTGCACGCGGCCATTGACACGGTGCGGGCTATCAACAAGCTGCGCGAGGGCGGCCAGCAATCTGGCGGCAGCGGCGTCAACGTCGGCCGTGTGGACAACAGCCTTGCAGACGCCCGTACCCCCACCGGACACCGAGCCCACGACTCCGGCTACGGCTCGCAAGAGGGCCCGACCCCGTCCGCCCTGCTGCCCGGCGGCTACACGACGCGGGCCTCCAACGGCCAGGGCCAGGGCGAACTGCACATGTCGGATGCGCCCGCACCATCGTCACAGTACCAGTACCGGCAATCACAAGCACAGCCACTGCAACAGCCGCAAGCACAAGCACAAGCCTTTCCACCCATCAACACCGTGCCCGTGTCGCTGCGGCCGGGCATGGACGTCAACAAGGTGGTCGAGACCTCCAAGGGGCTGTGGACCGGCGTGGGCAGCAGAGGGTGATACCATCCATTGTGCCGTTTACTTTAGTTGTTTTGCCTCTTTTCTTTTCCTAGCCTTTATGTCTCCAGAACGGCCATGTGTTATGTCTTGCTATTTTATCTGCCATAGGATGGCAGTATTCTTGCTACTTTTTAGCCGCCACCGGATGGCGATGAATTTGATCTACGCGCCACAGGATGGCATTACTTACTTCTACGCAAAGGCCCGGCCCGAAAAAGTGGCTGTGCTCTATCTCTACAATCTACAATGCACGATTGCACGACTGCACGACACGTGTGTGCTGCAAGGCTGCCGTGCATGTCGCGTGCCAAGCAAAAGCCTCGCTGGATCTCACACCACACCACACAGCTCAGCTCGCGACCCAACGTGGCAGCTCGGGCACGGGGGTACGACGGTTGCGAGTGGCCCGTAGGTTATGAGAAAGTGCCCGAGGTGAACTCATACCCCGTACGAATAGAGTCCCCCATGATTCCACCAACTTGCCCCCTATTGTCATTTCAAACACGACATGTTTAAATTATTATTTCCACTGGTCCCCCTAGGCTGATACTCGTGCAGAACTACGATACTCCGTACGAGACTCGTAACGGCCACAGCAGAGACAAGGGATCAAGTAGTACGAGCCGAGTCGTACGGGAGTACAGAGGTACAGAGGTACAGCGTACAGAGTACTCGTAGCATCAGTTAAATGAAGGGATCGCCCTTTTGAAACACACAGCAGAATTGCTCCCTTCACGACGTGTCTGGGCAAGCACCCTTTTTGCCAACAGGAGCCAGGCTTTATTACTAACAAATTGACAATACTCCGTACTTGCTAGTTTGAGGATGGGCACCCTTAATATCGGGAGCCTTATTTGTCCGTCGCTGCACACGGTGGCTCCTCTCCGTACGGGCACATGGAGCCGCCAAGAAAACCGTTACTTCCTCCACAGCACTCCCTCCACAGCACTGTACGGTGTACGAGTACCTAGCTGTAAATCAGTACTCCGTACTGCTGCTGCTGCCTGACAACTGTCTGCGTACGCCAAATGGCCGCGGCGGTCCTTGTGGCCGCGCTTGTCATGATTGTACGAGTACGAGTACAAACACAAAAAAAAAAAAACATGTGCGTGCCGTGCGTGCCGTGCGTGCCACGACGTCATGTAAAAGAAGACCACAAAGTCAAAACTTTTCCCGTCTTGTTCCGCTCTACGGAGTACTCGTGATGAATTCTGGGTTCTGGGGTTCAACCGGAAGGCTCGGCATTTTGCTAAAGTGCGAGGACGCCGTGAGTGGCGTGGGCGCGCACAGAGCGCAAAACGGTGCTGCAAAGGGAAAGGCGGGACCGGGGCCACGGGCACTTTTGTATTTTGCGGGCGTTGGTTTGTACGGAGTAGAGCAGCAGATCGCCCGAGATTGTTGATGAGTATCGTACTCCGTGCAAGAGGACAAACGACCGGCTCTTGATGATCCGCCTGACGTTTGGTCGCTGCAGGTGTCGTGTGATGCACCGATCTCTGCCAGTGCCTGCGATGTGCGACGATGCTGCAAAGCAACATCTGCCACACGCTAACTCCCAATACGCGCCTAGCAGGGTCACCCGACAAGATGATAATTGATGATCTGATAGCAGGCGGATGGTCTCGGCGAAGAAATCTTGCTGATCTCGGCATCCGACGTTCATACGATTCTATTTACGAAGACCAGCTCGGAGATTTTTTTTTGTTACTAGAATCCGTACAACGGTCGAGAAAAGTTCTTCACAAGAGGCTGTACGGAGTACTTTGTACAACAACGGTCAAAATGAAGTGCGACAAAGTGGAACAATGTGATACTCGTGGCAGATGAGCACCGTACTTTGTACTCGTACATCTCCGTACTCCGTACTCGTAGACCCTTTGCCGTGCTGTGAGCCTGTGACACTTCTCCGTACTCCATGGAGGCAACACGGCAACGGACAAGCTTGTGCTAGCGCGACCCAGACCCTGCCGTGCCGCCCCTGATTGGCCACACGGCACACCCGAGCAGAAAATCGCTGTTGAAAAGTAAAATTTGATTCTTGGCAGTGGATGATCACAGTGGGGCGCCTTCTGTCACCCAGCATGCGCTGTAAGCCAGTGAATTCAAAAAAAAAGCAATTTAGCGGTCATAGCGGGCAGAATTGATTTGCGAGCCGTAGATTGGAGGAGAATTGCACTATTTTACGAGAGTACAGCGGCTCATTTCAGTGGCATTTGCCAGCGCACATTGCACATTAGGATTTATGCTTACCGTGGAGTCGTCTCGGTACCGTTTCGTTTGTACTCGTATCGTACCGAGTACTCGCAATTTGTACACTGCTCGCCTCGTATGCAATGCATCGAGATGCAAACTCGTCTTGTGCAATTCTTTTCTTTCTGCTTCCGTCGCTCTTCTCTTGCTTTCTTGTCCTGCGGATCGGCAGCTGCAGCACACTTGTGCAGTTCGCCATGATTCATTGGCCGAGCGCGACTAAAAAACGGTGACCCGGCCAGACACCACGACTGGCTTTTTTTTGCTGCTCTTTCTGCTCTTTCTCTACTTTGCTGCACCTTTGTCTGACAACCTCGTCCGAATCTGCCGTCCGGTCCTCCACCGCACTCCGTACCCATAACACAAACCTTGCCGCATTGAGATACCCATTACCAATTGCACAGCAAATTACCAATTTGCCGGCTGTGACAATGTACCCAGACGAGACAATCCCAATACAAGGCTGACAGTTTTTCGTCTTATTTCCGCAGCAATAGGCTACGGAGAGTACTAGCAACTAGAAAAAAAATCTTTGCCTGACAGACTTTTCTACTCCGTGCATGCGCTTCACAACGGTCTGTACGGAGTCTAGGTCTGAATGAAGACCCGGCAGTTTTGTAGGCGTACTCCGTAGTAAATACCCCGTCCGCCGGGTCAATAACGCGGTGGCATTGGAAGTTATGATGTTAGTGAGTAAAACACGGGGGCAATACCGAGAACGAGATCTCCGTGACGATGACCGGCCAGAGGCCGCCTTACGGCTTCCCCGGCCTGCGGCGTAGTGCCGGCGATAGCGGTACTTTCTTTGTACGAGTAGCGTCCAGCATGGCAGTCGCCAGGCAGGCAGTTGCCACTACCCGCTAAACAAGACCCGGTGTTCGCTAACTCCTAGGCTCCGTTCAGGCCCGACAGGTCTTTTTATGACGCACGCGCTTCTGCTTGAGACTACTGAACTGCTTCCGCTTGGACTCGAAACGGAAGACGCGAGAGGCGCGAGAAACGGCGCTAGCACACGCACGGTCGAGACTACTGCTGCATCGTTTCGTCATACCCAGCGATGGGCTGCGGGTGCATCCTCTGGGCGATGCCCATCCTCTCGGCGCGTAGCAGTTCAAAGAGTACTTTATTCTTTGTACTCGTCGTCTGTGCGATCCGTGCACGGCAGTCATCTCGCACGTCCTACCGGCCAACCACGTTGGACCACGCGTTGGCAGCAAGGCACGAGAAACGGACATGACGGGGGAGACGGAGGAAACGGAGCATAACAGACCATGCCGGAAAAGCATGTCGGAAAAGCAGATGCCGCCTTCTCTGCATCAGCGGAAAAGCAACAAAGCCGTCTGACGGATGCAGCGGCAGCGGCAGATGCATCGATGAAACTCGGGCCCCTTGTTCGCAGCTCCTCGCAGCTCCTCGCAGAAAATCAGCGCACCCGATGTCACTATGTTTAGATTCGGAGGATGGGCTTCTCAGACACGCATCGTGTACTCGTACGAGTACCAAGTATCGTACCGTCTTTCGCACTCTGTACTCGCACCGTCCTACCGTTGCCGCTAGTGCCCGCCCATTTCTCTCGCTCTTTCCCATATTTTCCCACCCGGCAGGGATTCGGAATGACTGAACTCCCGACTTGCCGCCAGCAGCATTCTGCGGTTGCTAGACTGATTTTTTACTGCAATTACCGAATCAGTGCCTCGTACGAATCAAAACGGTGATACGTTTCTGCGCGTACTCCGTATTGTACTCGTAGGATTGTGTCTTCCAATTGCTGCACCAATTGACACGCATCTGTGCCATTTCGATCCTGCTCAGCTTTTGCTCAGCCTGGCCCATCCTCGTCAGCATAGCTTGGCTGCTTACTCCGTACTGCTTTGTCCCCTGTTTCTGTACGAGTGCGTCAAGACGTACGCATTGTCGCTGCGCCCTGCACTGCCCAAACGCCTAGTCGTACTATGTCGTCGTAGTCGTAGTCGCTGCGCCGTTTCCGTTCCAACCCGCTCTTTGCCTGCCTGGCGTTTCAAAACGGAGCACCCACCACCCCTTGCCGTTTCGCTCGCTCTCGGTTCCCTGGGGACCCACTATGCATTAAAGTTTTGCTGTTTTTCTCGTTTCTTTTTTCTCACACTCATTTTCCCCTTATTCCCCCCCCTAGTACGGAGTACGGGAGTACGAGACAAGCAACCTGTCGCCTGTCAGCCCACCGTTCTCACGCTCTTTCCGTTCCGCCCATACAATATCCTCCCTTTCCCCCCCATCTTGACCCTCTCGTGCCGGGTCTTACTTTACCTAGTCTTTCCCTCCTTTGATTCTTCGTCCCTCCCTTCCTTCTTTGTCTCTCTCTCTCTCTCACGTCTTTTGTCTTTCCCATCGCCTTCCTTTCCCGCCTCTTCCGCCTCATTCACTCCTTACACTCCGGACATGGGCGTGTGCTGCTGACAATCGGATCCTGTTTTGTCGCGAGCCTCATCGGATCGATCAATCATTACGACCACCACGACTACGACCAACACGACTACGACCGTCACGCATCCTCGGACCACCCGGATCTTTTAGTCTTTTTGTTGTCCGTTGCTGCCTTTCGTTGTCCGCCACCATGAACGACATTACATCGTACATTCAGCAATCCACATCCAACATGAATGTCTTTGCCCCCGCCGCTCAGGCGCTGTCCTCGCTGAGCCCGATGCCGCGCAAGTACCAGCGGCCGGCCTCGAACAGCATCACGGCCAAGATCAACACGACGCGCAGACCCCAGCAGCAGAAGCCCCAGCTCGCTGTGTCGGCGCCCGACTCAAATTTCATTATTGGTGGCAACCGCATCATGAACAACAGCCGTGCCGTCGGCGGCAGCAGCGTGGCCAGCCTGCAGCGGTCCTTTAACCCTGCCGACGGCCTGCGTGCGCTGCGGAGGCACCGGTGGAACGTCTACGACATTCAGCACTTTATCACGGCCCTCTTTGTGCTCTTCTCTTTCGTCATTGCGCCCATTCCCATCATTGTCGACATTGGCATTGTCGCGGGATACATGCTGCTGCTGCTGATGCCGGCGACGCGACAGTTTTTTCTGCCGAGTTTGCCCATCTGGACGTACCTGTTTTACTTTTTCGCCAGCAAGTGAGTGCATCTCAACTCTTCAACCACAACTCCCTTGGATCACCGCTAACTAAGAAACAGATTCATCCCTGTTGAGTACCGTCCTCACATTTGGGTCAAGGTTCTGCCCGCCCTTGAGAATGTTCTGTACGGCGCCAACCTGTCCAACATCCTGTCGGCACACACGCACCCCGTGCTCGACCTGCTGGCCTGGATCCCCTACGGCCTGGGCCACTTTGGCGCACCTGCTATCTGCAGCGTGCTGCTCTTCTTCTTTGCCGCGCCCGGCACGACGCCCATCTTTGCCCGCTGCTTCGGCTACCTTGCCCTGATCGGCGTGACGACGCAGCTCATCTTCCCCTGCACGCCGCCGTGGTACGAGCGCCTGCACGGCCTCGAGCCTGCCCACTACGGCATGCCCGGCTCCCCCGCTGGTCTGGCTCGCGTTGACCAGCTGCTGGGTGTGGACATGTACACGACGAGCTTCACGACGGCCCCCGTGCCCTTTGGTGCGTTCCCGAGTCTTCACGCTGCGGACGCGACGCTCGAGGCCCTGTTTATGAGCTACGCTTTCCCCCGCTTCCGGCTGCTGTTTGTCGGCTACGTTGCCTGGATCTGGTGGGCCACCATGTACCTGAACCACCACTACGCCGTTGACCTGGTGGCCGGCAGCCTGCTGGCGGGTCTGTTCTACTACGTGTCGCGGGCCAGCTTCATGCCGCGGCGGCAGCTGGAGAAGCGCACGCGCTGGGACTACGAGTACGTGGAGCTGGGCGAGAAGACGCGGGCCGTGGTCGACGAGTACGCGTACGACAGCTACGACAACTTTGGCCTGGACCTGCTGCCGCGCCACAACCGCACGGTCAGCGGCAGCGGCGACAGCGACGAGTGGACGGTCGGCAGCACATCGAGCTTTGCGTCGTCGGGCGGCAGCAGCCGTGGCGGCAGCAGTCCCGGCACGATGAGCCCGACGACGCCCGAGGTCGAGTTCCACAGCGTCAACGTCTGGGACGCAGCCGATGCGCGCCTCGAGCCCGAAGCAGCCACTTCCATTGTCGTTCGGTCACCATAATAATCTAATACCCTTAATTGCTTTTTTTCTTTTTTTCCTTTTTTCTTCTTTCACACTTTCTACGACGACGACGACACGCATTGTTTGTTGGCTTTAATCATTTTTTTCTTTTCGTTTTCTTCTTTCTCCCATTCTTCATATCTGTTCGGCGTTGGCGGAACCAAATACATCATACGCACCACATTTTGCATCTCTATTCGTTTTTTCTGTATATTTCTTTTGTCGCAAAATGTGCTCTGCATTGCATTCGCTTACAAACGGTGTTTCGGGAGGCTTTGGGCTTCAGGGGTGTTTGGTCCTCGGGCGGCCTGGCACGTTTTGTTTTTGTCTTTGTTTCTGCTTTGCTTTCGTATGCTCTTCTTTTCTGGATTATGGTGTTGGCGCGTCATATCAAGCGATGCCATGAAGAGTCCTTTTTTATTTTTCTTCTCGTTCTACGTCTTTGTTCTTGTTTGCTACTCTTTCTGGGGGATGCGAACAGGACTGGCCGGTGCCAGTCGTAATGGGTGCGAGGAAGCCTGGGCGTGTAGCGCCTCGGGGACAATGACATGGCAATACAATTCAGCATACGATGGGGTGAATGAGTGTGTGGGTGTGATGTGAATGGATGGGATGTGAATGTGAAGTGATGATTGTACTCGTAGGCAAATGTTAGTTAGACGTAGGTTGACTTTGCCTATTGAGGCTGAAAATGACGCAGCGTTTTGGTGTGCTGGCACTGTGGCCTGCTGGCGTTTGCGCATTTTTAGCGGCCCTCCACCTGCCCATTTTATTCTCCCTCTTTTCGGGTTGATCTTGCCTCTTCTCTTCACCAACAACCTCTTTCGCACTCCTGACTACAACCATCGCGCCTTCCGCCGCAAGTCGTGTCGCGTATTGATTGACGCTGCTTTCCTCGCTCCATAGCTGTCATCGCTGCCATCGCGCTCCCATCGTCCGCTCCACGCTCCATCGCTCCAGCGCTCCTTCCCGCGAACAGCTCTCTTTCTCTCCGCCAGAAACCCCTCCTCCTGTATTGACCGGTGTCGGCGAACCCCTTTTCTGTTACCGTAACATATTAGCAAGCATCTCCCGAGCATCCCTCCTTCGATGGCTTCACCCAGTGATGCGCCCGCCGCCAATGACGTGGCAGACACGAGCGACAGCGAGCTCTCGGACGTCGACGTCGACGACGATGATCTGTACACTGCCGAGGTGGAGGTTGATGAGCCGCAAGAGGCTGAGCCGCAAGAGCTGCAAGAGCAGAGTAACGCCGCTGAGCCCGAGGTCGTCGCCGAGCCAGAGATCATCGCTGAAGATGAAGACGTCACTGCGCCAGATGCACATGTCGCCGCCGCCGAGCTAGACGCACAGGTCGTCGTTGCTGAAGATGAAAAAGAGACACTCTCTAGTAATGTTGCCGACGGCAGCAATGCCCTTGCCGCGTGCGAGCCTGCCGCGTCCCCTGAACCCCAGTCCGAGCCCCAGCACGCCCCCGCCGAGGCGGACTCGTCGTCGCTATCGTCGCTGTCGTCGCCGTCCCCTGGCGAGGCGTTGGGGAATGATGGTGATGTCGATGTCGATGTCGATGCCCATGCGGATGCCGCCGCCGCCGTCGAGGACGCGGACGACCCGGCCGCTCTTCCATACATTGCCGACATCGCCATGCTAGATACCGGCAGCCCCGGCGAGATGCAGCCGGCAGCACCCGATGTGTCTGCGTTTTCGTCGATGCTAGAAAGCAGCAAGTCCAATCCCAAGAAGCAGCAGCAGCAGCAGCAGCAGCAACAGCAGCAGCCACCAAAGAGCCCGGCGTCCTCCAAGCCTACTACTACTCCTCCAATTCCAACCGGCCCAGCCCATGCCCATCCGTTGCCCAAGCCGCCGACGGGCCCGGCGCGCATGACGGGGGGCAAAAAGGGCAACGCGGCTGCGAACGCGGCTGCAGCAGACTCCAATTCTGCGTCCTCCTCTGCTGCTCCTCCCACGTCCAACGCAGCAGGCGGCCGCGGGAATGGCCGGCAGCCCAACAACAGCCAGCGTGAAAAAGCCGCCGTAGAACGGGCGTACCAGGCCTTTTTAAGCGACGAAAAGGCGTATGTTGCCGTGGGAAACTGGGAGGTTAATTTTCCCGAGGGCTCGCGCATGTTTATCGGTAAGCCCCTGCTTGTGAGTGTATGTTCCGCCAGCGACTGACTAACCGGACAGGCAACCTGTCGCAGGAGCGCGTGAGCAAGCGTGACGTGTTTGACAAGTTCCATGTGTACGGGCGGCTGGCGCAGGTGGCGATCAAGTCGGCGTACGGGTTTGTGCAGTACCACACGGCCGAGGAGGCACGGGCGGCGATGAAGAACCTGGAGGGTGTTGAGATTCGCGGCCGCAAGATTCGTATGTTTTTTCTCCTTCCTCCACAGCATACGACAAAACTAACAGTGTAGATCTCGAGATCACCAAGCGCAAGGGCAACGAGCGTTCGCACGACGCGGCGGCCGAAGCGGGCAAGGGCAAAGGTGGCCGCGTGCATGACCGGTATGACGGCCGGGAGGCGACTAATGTGGGCGGACGGCGCGGCCGCGACGACCGTCGCGATCTAAGAGACGACCACTACAGTGGCAGCGCCGGGCGTGACGGACGTGACGGGCGTGACGGGCGTGACCGGCACAGCCGCGACCGACACAGCCGGCGGTCACGGGATCGGTCGCGGTCGCCGGGCCGGCACGGCAAGAACGGTGGTGGTCGAGGCGGCGGCAGAGACGGCGGTAGAGACGATGTCCATGACAAGTCCTCCTCCTACCGATCACGTCGGTCGCCGAGTCCACACGGCCGCAACAGCCGCAACAACAACGGCGGCGGGGGCGGTCGCAGCAGCAGCGCCAAGTACGAGGAGGTCAAGATGCGCACGGGCAGCAGCGTGCCCGACGTGCAGCTGCTGGTCAACCCGGGACTGGAGCGCGAGTTTGTGAAATGGGTGCAAGGGCCGCTGCGCGAGCGGGGGCTGACGACGGACGTGCTGTTCCGCAGCCCGCTGACGCCGCCGCGCGACGTGCTGATCCAAAACTTTGTGGTCGAGGGCGTGATTGCCGTGATCGACCTCAACATGGCGGCGCAGGTGGCGGGCACGGTGCCGATGCAGGTGTTTGACCGGTCGGCGGGCAACAGCAGCGTGCGGTTTGACGGGTACCAGGACCTGGCGCCGGCGGTGGCGGCGGACGTGGTGTCGCGGGCCAAGGCGGCGACGGTGGCGGCGCGGGCACGGTCGGCACGGCCGCAGCCGGCGTATGGTGCTGGTGGTGGTGGTGGCGGGTATATGTCTGCGTCTACATCGGGACCGCCGACGGCCAACGATGTGGCGGCACTGGCGGGCCAGCTGGATGCGACGACGTTGGCACAGGTGGTGGCGATGCTGCAAGGCCAACAGCAGCAGCAGCAACAGCAACAGCAGCAGCAGCAGCAACAACAACAACAACAGGCGTATCAACCCCAGCCAGCATATCAGCCCCAGCCATCACTACAGCAGGCCCAACCACAACCACAACCACAGCCGCAGCTCGACCTTGCCTCAGTCCTCAGCCTGCTCGGCGGCACGACGTCGGCCACGGGCTATGCCGCAGCGCCTGCCGTCGCCCAGCCGGCCCCAGCAGCCTACGGCGTGCCGTATCCAGTCACGTCTGCTGCTCCTCCTCCTGCTGCTGTGTCGTCGGCGGCGTACCAGGCCCCGGCCGGACAGGCGTCCAACGACCAGCTGCAGGCCATTATGGCGCAGCTGGGCCAGTTCCGGCAGTAGCCCCGTGGCTGTGATGATACCCTTATTGCTTGTTTCTTTACGTAGGAGTTATAGGGAGTAGAATGGATGGACCGGTCACGGACGTATCAACAATTGATCTGGGTTTTTTGTATGTGTTCTATCTGGGTAAAGCAAGATCCAACAAGCAGCAGCCTCTGCTTCCGTCCTGGGTAATCGTAGTTTTTTCCAGGCAGCCGCCATGTTGTACAGTGTATGAGAGTAGGAAAGGGAAAAGAAGAAGAGAACTATGCAAAAAAGAAGAAGAGGAAAAAAAAATCACGGCCACGCCTCCGGCCGCCGCGTCAGCAGCGTTGCTATCCGGTCATGGACCACCTTTTCTTCTTCAACTGCCGGTTCCGATGTGGCCTCGGCCCCCCGCGTATACGCCAGCCACCGCGCCAGCCGCGCCCGCAGCTCTGCCTCGTCCTTGCCCAGCACGTCCAGCCCCCGGTCCGCGCACGCCAGCACCACCTCGTCGGCCTCGAGCGCCGCCGCGCCGCCGGCCGCCCGCAGCAGCGCGTCGTCGGCCGCCAGGAACCGCAGCCGCCGCGCCGTGATGCGGTGGGCGAGGGAGGGCATGGCGGCAAGCAGGCCGACGCGGTCGCGCAGGGGGGCCAGTCCGAGCGAGCGGACAATGTGGAGGTGGAGGTGGAGGGGGGTCGACGGGGTCGTGTTTTTGAAAGCGTCCGCCCTCCGCCGCTCATCTTCCCTCCGCAACGAAGCCACCTGCTTGGGAATCCGGCACGGATACGGCACGACGTGCGGAAACATCATGACGACCAGCGGCGTAAACTCACCGCACACGAGCAGCAGCAGGCCAAACAGCGGCAGGCGGCGCATGTCGTGGGACCAGCGGTGGCGCAGCACATGGTCGGCGCGGGACAGGGGCTGGTGGTCGGGGGCAGATGCGTCAACCGCACGCACCCGCTTGGTATTGGCAAACAGATACTTTAAGCCCGTCTTGTAAAAGGCGAGGTAGGCTTTACCCGTGGCAAACAGGTGGCTGGCCGTCGACGTGGAGGGCGCGCGGTCGGGCAGCGTCAGGGGCGGCGGGCGCGTCGTGGGCGGCGGGTTGGCCGTGGTGCCGCGGGGGCCTTCTACTGCGGTGGTGGTGGACGACTGCGAGGACGAGGAAGAAGAAGTAGGGAGAGTCGATGCATGGCGAGCCGTGGCAATACCGAAAATGAGCCGCCGAGCCGGCACCGGACCAAAACCGCTGGTGTAGAGGCCGGCCGCGGGAGGATGCGCAGAAGCGCGCAGGACGCGCAGGTGGGATACCGGGGCGGTCATGGCATTGGTTGTCGAGTATGCAAGAAGGAAAAGTACAAGAAAAAACCATGCAGCAAATGCAATGCAGAAAAAGTCTGGGGTAAATGTCGTTGGGAGCCAACAAACGTGGCAAGCACAAAAGCACGAATTGGGGATTTGAAAAAGCGGGTACTGAGTACACGGGTCTACTCCTCCAAAGTACTCCGTACGTCAGGGCAAAGTCGAATGAGTGGGGCACATGGAATCAGGGAGGAGAATGAGGAAAGGCGACTGCAAGACGGTGAGCAGGGTGTTTTATTCTTTGCAACTTGAATCAGACATGCAACTTTATTAAAGTGCAATTTGTGTAACACCTGCTACAGCTTGGCTGCATCCCGCTCCAGGCTGGCCACGCACTCAATCTCGACGTCCGAGCCGCCTGGCAGCTGGTGGACGGCCACACAGGTTCGGCACTGCAGGCAGCAGTCAGTATTCTGGATGCAAGACAAAGAAAGAGTACGAGGAGACCTACCGGCTTCGGAAGGACGGTGAAAAACTCGTCATACACCTCGTTCACAGCCACAAAGTCGGCCATGCTGACGAGGAAAATGTTGACCTTGACGACGTGGTCGATGCTCGTGCCCGCCGCCGCCAGCACGGCCGACATGTTGCGCAGCACCTGGCGCGCGCGGCCCTTGACGCTGCCCTGGACCACCTGGCCCGTCGCGGGGTCGACGCCCAGCTGGCCCGAGCAGTAGACCATGCCGTTGCACTTGATGGCCTGCGACAGCTGGGGGCGCGGCTTGGGCGCGTTGGCGGTGTAGACGGCTTCTCTGGGCATGGTGGGGGTGGGCGGTGGTGTACGAGCTGATGACGGTTTGGATGACCTGAGTAGACTTGATTGACGACTTGACGACTTGAATAACTATCGTTGGAAAACGAGGGACTTGACGAGAGACTCGACAATCAACATGCCATATCGGGAAACGTTAGGGCGACCTTATCGCAGTGGAGCGATACTTGATGCCGCCAAGACGGCATAGAAACGGCGTACTCCGTATGAAGCGTGGACCGGCCATGGTCTCGACGTAGTCGTCCTGCGTACTGTCGTGCATTGGCCTTGCGGACAATGCATGAAGCTGTCGTGGCCGGTGATGTGCTCCTTCCCCGACAGCCTTCCCCAACTATGGTCGTAGGTGTCCTGTAGCAGCAGCCAATCAGGTGCGCTCATTTACACACGCATCCACATTTCTACTACGTGTACATCGACATCGACATCGACATCGACGTCGACGACACATTGAAGCATTTAGACACATCGCTCTACAAAGTGCACCACCACTGACATGCATTGGCCGTGGGAGTTCCAGGACCTCGCGCCCGACGAGCGCCACGCCCGCCGGCTCGTGCTCGACCGCTATGGCCACTACGGCTTCTTGCTGTCGGTGTCGCCGGCCGTCGTCATGCTCGTCGTCCGCCTGCTGCAGTGGACGGCCGGCCATCTGCGCGCCTACGCCCGCGACTACCGTCTTGTGCCTGGTAGTCCCGGTGCGGCGTATTCTTCTTCCTTTCAGCCGCCAGCCACGCCGACAACTGCTGCGTCTGCCGCGGCTGCGAGCCTCCAGGACACGCCCAACTCGCCATCACTCAAAAAGCGTCGCATGACCGCACAAGGTCTCTGGGCAGCACGCGTGCGCCGCGTCCAGTGGTGGCTGTCCGACAGCGTTGTCCTTTTCGGTGGCCAGACCTGGGGCCGCCGCGACGAGTGGCTCGTGGGCGCCGCGTACCTGGCCGTGCTGCTCGTGCTCTGCACCGTCGAGACGGGTCGCGACTATCTGCATGTCACAAAACGGCTGGGCATCGTCGGCATGTCCCAGCTGCCGCTGCAGTACGTGCTGGCCATGCGCCACGTCAACCCGCTGCTGCGCCTGTTCCGCACGTCGCACGAGCAGATCAACCGCTGGCACCGCACGCTGGGTGCCCTCGTCTACCTTCTCGTGGCCCTGCACTCGGCTCTTTATTTGCTGTTTTTTGCCCTGACGCCAGCTCCCTCCGGTGGCAGCTTTTGGAGTCGTCTGCTGCGGCCCGTCGTCGTTTTGGGTCTCGCTGCCCTCGCGTGCATGACGGCCCTGAGCACGACCGCCCTGTCGTTTGTGCGGCGCTGGTCCTACCGCCTCTTTTTCATCACGCACGTCACCGTCGCCTTTGTGCTGCCGGCCATTGTGTTTTTCCACGCCAGCCATGCCCAGTACTATGTCGCCGCGGCCCTGCTGCTGCTCATTGCCGACATTGTGCTGCGCAAGCTGCACACTGTGACGACGCGCGCGCGCATCGAGGCCATCCCGGGCAGCTCGCACCTGGTGCGCCTCGTTGCGCCTATTCCTGGCGACAAAATGGACTTGTTTCGGCGGTACCCGGCGCGCCACGTTTTTGTGAGCCTGCCGCACAGCGCGCGGCCGTCGACGTCGTTTTTGTCAGTGGGTGGTTACTGGCTGTTTGAGGCGCTGTTCAACCCGTTTACGCTGGCGTTGGTCGGCGACAAGAGTGACGACGTCACGCTGGTCGTGCGCGCGCGCGACGGGCCCATGTCGGCCGCCCTGACACGGCACGCGACGCCGGGGGTGTGGCCGGCGGCCTCTACCGTTTTTGACGCCGACGCCGCCGACGATGACGACAATGACGACGACGATGATGATGAAGCAACACCCGCCATCTCAACTCGTGCAGACACCACCACCACCTCCACCTCCTCCCCCGGCTCCATCGACGTCAACCTCGAGGGCCCCTACGGCACCACGGCCTACTTCCCCCCACTACGCACACCCCACGCCTTTGACCGCGTCCTGCTCGTCGCCGGCGGCGTCGGCGCCACCTTTGCCGTGCCGCTGTACCGGGCCATTTGCGCGGCCAGTGCGATCAAAGTCGAGCTGGTGTGGTCGGTGCGCGGTGCCGGGGATGCCGCGTGGGCGGTTGCGCCGGGGGGTGGCACGGAGCATAGCTTGTTGGACGACGAGCATGTGCACATTTACACGACGGGTGGCAGCAGCAGCAACAACAGCAACTCAATCGAAATGACGTCCCCGCAAAATAACCTTGGCCGCCAACCCGCCCGCCACCGACCTGACCTCCGCCGCATCGTCGACGACGTCTTCCGCCACGGCAACGAGGAGCGCGTCGCCGTCGTCGTGTGCGGGCCCGAGGCCATGGTGCAGGAGCTGCGGCGGGCCGTGGGCGCATGGGTGCACAAGGGGCGCGAGGTGTGGTGGCACAACGAGTCATTTGGGTGGTAGTCGATTTTTGTAGAGGTAAAGAAATGATTATCGTATCTTGGATATTCACAGACACCACACTAGACAAGAGAAAACAATCATTGTATTCATGCACAATCAAAACATCAACTAGTCCGTCCGCTTCTTCGCCGGCGGTCTCACGTCGTCGTCGTCGTCCTCGTCCCACGGGTCCTCGGCGTTTTCGTCCCAGTTGTCCACCTCGTCTTCCAGCGAGCGGGTCTTCTTTGCGGGAGCGGTCGGCGCACTCGTCGAGGCACTCGCTGCAGGGGTTATAGCAGCGGCACCCTCGCCGGCCTCGCCACCCGCGTGGACAACCCCCAGCTCAATGTCCACCTCCTCCTCGCCGTCTACCCCCTCCTCCTCTCCCTCCACTCCCTCCGCACCCCCGCCCGGCACCGCCGTATACTTGGCCGTCCGCTTCCGCTCAATCATCCGCTTGTGGTACCACGAGCACAGCGCCAGCGCCGCGCCGCTGCCCACCATGTTGGCCGCAATGTCCCACACGTCAAACACGCGCCCGTTGTTGGGCAGCGCGCCCTGCAGCACCTCGGACCCGACGCCGAGCCCGCCCGTGCACACCACCAGCGCCATGTGCAGCGTGCGGCGCCGGCTGGTGTCGACGATCCAGTAAAAGACGAGCGTGAGCAAGAAGAACGTGATGAAATGCAGCACCTTGTCGTTGACAAGGCTGTCGAGCTGGAGCGAGGTCAGGCCGGCATAGCCGGCGAGGAGCAGCAGCAAGAAGAAGGTGGCTGTCTGTTAGCGGTAGTATAGATATTCCTGGAGACTATAACTTACCCGCAAAGGGCAGTCGTATTCTCATGGTGAAGAGTGTTGGATGTGTGATGTGGTGATGTGTGGTCTTGAGATGTGTGGTCGCGAGAGGACCTGCTTCAAAGCGGCGGGAGACGATGGTAGTGCGACGGTTGTCGGATGGTTGTCAGATGGTAGTCGGAAATGCTATCGGCAAGGTTATCGACAAGTCAGTCTCGAAAATATGACAGACAGGCTGCAACAAAGTGATGAGGTCAACATCGACGTCAACGTTAAAATCAACGGCAAGTGGGCCGACCGGAGCTCGAGCTCAGCAGCCTACAGAGGGGACCTGCGGCTTCTTGCAGCAGGCCGAACCTGTGGCGTCATGCTACTTGGGAAAGTGGGGCGACGGCTGCGTCTGGCCTGGGCCTTACCGAGTACGGAAGTCATGCCTAATTCTCACAGTTGCATATGGTTGGTTGCATAGGGGCCTCGTTGCATATGCACTTAGTGGCTGTCGAGATGCAACAGACTCTGTTTGTTGTGTTGATTTGCTTTCTCTCTCATCTACTCGTACGATAAGAAACAACCCTTTTACACCCAGTAAATCTCTACAATGTCATTCAGCTGTCTCATCCATCAAACGCATTGCGGGGATTAGTCATCTTGCATCAATGGGGTTGCAAGCCGAAAGACGGGGACAACCCCATTGAGGACAACAGCTGCAGAGTGGATAATAGAAGCAAGACTCGTACCTCGATGGACGCGTTTGACATCTCCATGCGAATGGGATATGCAGGGCATTGTTGCCATTGTCAGGCTGCTCGGCCGTCGGCAGTCTGGTCATCTCAAGGCCTTCCAGGGCATACCGCATTGTCCTTGAATGAAGTACAGGTACTCATACCCGTAATCGTATGAGCAAAGCAAAGGCAACAGGAATAGCAACGTCAATGCAACTGCGTCTGGCGTGGCGTCGCGTTCCGTCAAGCAGAGCGTGTCGAGTCCAGGGGTTAAAGCGGCCCGTCTGCAATGCTTTGTCATTTTATCACGTGACTTTAGAATCGCAAAGGCTCAAGTAGCGGTACATGGTTGTCACTATTGTAGTCCATATGCTGAGGGAACTTGATGCTTCAGAGATCTGAAAACATAAGCTCAAATAGAATTGCACAATAGCAGCCGCCACACCAAACTACACATTAAATCGACCAGACGGCGCAAAATCGCATGCGTTACCGACAGCCCAGCAAGTCGCGCTACATCCCCCATATCCTCGTACTAGCCAGCAGCCCCCCAAGTCCCAATTCTGGCGGCCCTCGTGCGTGCACAAGTCTCCATCCAACCTCACCCGCAGGAACACCCTCCGAAAGCGACCGTTTTCAAACCATCAGAACACCACCACATCGACTCGACGCATCCCCAACTTCCGTCGGCCATCTCTACAAATGACAGGCTTTCTCCTCATTCTATTTTAGACGGCCCTTCCGCACCGGGTGGCCGCCGTGGACGCGACCTCGTTTTTCTCCTTTGACGCGAATCCCACGCATCTGACTCGCTCCTTTTTTTTTATTTCAATTCCGCTACGAGTACCGCCTACGCCTATTTTTTAGGGGGTTTTATCTTCTGGTTACAGGCCATGCTGCTGCGGCGCGCATCGGCCCCCCCTCCTCTTCCAGCAGCAGCGGCAGCAACCGCCGTCACCACCCACTGCGAATCCGATTGATTCTTTTTATTTATTTTTTATTTTTTTCCAAAAGAGAAAATAAAAAACCACATCGGCGCACACCATGCCTATGCCAATGGTGTCCGTCGATGATGCGCCGATGCGCACACAGGCGACACCCGTAGCCGACGCCGACGCCAACATCCGCGCCACGACGCCCATGGGCTTGGGTTTGATGCCTGAGGCATCCACTTTTACGACCGCGACGACCGCGACGGCGGCGACAACGACGACGGCCGACGCCGACGACGAGTCGCGGCGCGCATTGTTCTCGGATCTCTATCGCAAGAGCGAGGCGCGTGTCGCGCTGCTCTTTACCGATGACGGCAGCTACAATCACGATGCCATCCACGCGATCCTGCACTCGTCCTCGTCGTCATCGTCGCGCCGGTCGCCAAAACGCCAACTGAACGGCAACAGCAGCGGCGGCGGCAGCTCGCATCCGCTGCTGCCGCCGCCGACGACCGACCATGCCGAGTTCAACGAACCGCCACGCAAAAAGGCCAAGCGCGCGATTGACGAGGATGACTATGACGACGACGATGACGACGAGGAGGAGGATGCCGCGTCCAATGGTGGCGGTGGCGGCGCCGGCGCACCACCGCAGCAGCTGCTGTCGCCCAGTAAGACGGGCAGCTCGCCCGTGCACTCGGTCGGCTCGCCGGACAAGAACGGCACCTCCTCGAAACCGTCAATACCGCTCGACGCCTCCTTTTCGTCGACCGCCCTCTCCCGCACACAGTCCCAGTCACAGCTCAACCCATCATCACATCCGCAATCACAATCCCAAGCACAATCACAGTCACAACCACAACCATCATCATCATCATCCTCATTATTACCACCAAAACAGGGCACACCAGAAAAGTCGTCGGAAGACGTGCGCAAGGCGCTCGAGGACGCACGGCACGCCACGGAGGAGGCGGCGCGCCGCAGTTTCTTCACCGTCTTCCACACGCTGGAAAACGACCGCATGGCCATGCTGGAGCAGCAGCAGCTGGAAGAGTCGGAGAAGCAGATCCAGGCCGAGATGGAAAAGCACGGCAGCCAGGCCAGCCACGGTGCGGCGGGCGGCAGCGGCGGTGGCGGCAGTGGCCCGGGTCAGGGCACGCTGAGCAGCGCCAACCTGGGGGCATCGAGCCTGACGCTCAAGCACCTGCTGGCGCGCATCGACATGAAGCGCGACCAGGTCAAGGCGACCGACGCCGAGCTGAGGTCGCTGATCAACGAGGTGCGCAAAAACCGCAGCAAGTGGGCGAGCGAGGAGAACGTCGGCCAGGAGGAGCTGTACGAGGCGCTGGAAAAGGTGCTGAGCGAGCTCAAGGCGCACACCGAGTACTCGACGCCCTTTTTGCAGCGCGTCAACAAGCGCGAGGCGCCCGACTATCATCTCTACGTCAAACAGCCCATGGACCTCGGCACCATGACCAAGAAGCTCAAGGGCCTGCAGTACAAGTCCAAGAACGAGTTTGTGCTGGACCTGAACCTGGTGTGGGACAACTGCCTCAAGTACAACCGCGACGCCAGCCACCCGCTACGCCGCATGGCCAACAACATGCGCAAGGAGGCCGAGAAGCTGATCCCGCTGATCCCCGACGTCACCATCCGGTCGCGCGCCGAGGTCGAGGCCGAGGAGCGCCGCAAGCAGAACGGCGGCGACGACGGCGGCGACGACGATAGCGACGACGAGCCCATCATGTCGTCGCGCGGCCGCAAGACGGGCACCAAGGGCGTCGGCAACAAGTCGCGCGGCGGCGCGGCCTCGTCATCAACGACAATAGGAGGGGACCGGTCAACGACGACGGCGGCGGTCGACCTCCTCAAGGAGGGCACGCCGAGCGTCGACCAGAAGCCGGTGCTGCAGCTCAACGGCTTGCTGTCCAAGGGCAGTGGCCGCGAAGGATCGGAGCTCGGCGACACCATGAGCAACGGCTTTTCGACGCCGCTGGGCGCGAGCGGCGGACTCGGCGCAGGCTCGCTGACGCCGAGCGGGCTCAACCACGGCGACGCCATGGACATTGACGGCGTGTCGGCCCATAGCGGCGGTGTTGGCGGCGGCAGCGGCGGCATGGCGGCGCTGAATCGTGCGCTCAACGACGCAGCCGAGCAGGCGCACGAGGACGACCTGGACAAGATGTGGAAGCAGGTGACGAAAAAGGACCGGGCCATCATCGCCAAGCAGCGGTTCGAGCTGTTCCGCGGCAATAAGCTCAACGTGGACGCGCCGGCGCTGCTGCGTAGCAAGGAAGGCATGCAGTGGTACCTCAAGGGGGTCAAGCAGGCCGAGGCGCTGGGGATCATGGGGCCGGCGTCACGGCAGCACGACGAGTACGGCAGCGGCCACGGCAGCGGCAGCGGCGGCGGCGTCGACACGTCGAGCAAGGCGGCCGCTGATACGACACTGGTGGCCGACATGGAGACCAAGGTGGAAAAGGTGGTGCCCGACTACTACGAGCCCGAGTCGATCGTGCCCGACATTCCGCTGCGCATGCAGTGGGTCGAGGACGACGAAGGCCAGGTGGTCAACCAGAACGAGGAGTTCTTGCGGCTGCTGCCCGAGGGCTACTTTGTGTCGCCGGCCAGCAAGCTGACGAAGCGCATGGAGGCCAATATGCGCCAGATCCAGGAGACGCGCAAGGTGTGCTCCAAGATTGCCGTGGTCAAGCAGATGCAGATCCAGACGCAAATCTATCAGAACCAGTTCCAGCGCTACGACCCGGAGCCCTTTCACGAGGCCGACATTGAACCGCACTACGTGTCGGGCGACGGGCCGTTTATGGCTGCCGAGACGTCGCGGGCCGCGCTGCAGCGGACGGTGGGCAAGATTTTCTTCCATGCGGGCTTTGAGGAACTGCAGCCGTCGGCCATGGACGCCATGACGGACATTGCAGCCGATTACTTTACGAAGCTGTGCCGCACGTTCAACGTATACAACGAGGCCGAGAAAAAGGAGGCCACGGGGGCCTACCTGGAGCGCGGGGCCCGGTTCCAGCCGCGGTACACGCCCGAGGAGGTGGTGCTGCACACGCTGTACGAGAATGGGCACGACATTGACTCGCTCGAGCTGTATGCGCGCGAGGAGGTCGAGCGCCTGGGCACGAAGCTCGGCGGCATCCATGAGCGCATGAAGGCACACCTCGGCGACCTGCTGCGCCCGGCCCTGCAGGACGGCGGTACCGACGCCTTCCAGGACGGCAGCGACCAGTTTGTCGGTGGCGATTTCGCCGACGAGCTGGGCGAGGATTTCTTTGGCTTCAAGGCCATGGGCCTCGACCGCGAGCTCGGCCTCGACATTTTGTCTGTGCCCCTGCACCTGCTGCAGAGCCGCGTGCGCAACCAGCACGCCGTCGATGCACCCACGGGCGTGTCCAACGCCGTGCTGTTTGCCGACCTCGAGCCGCTCGACCCCATTACGACGACGAGCATCGTCGACGAGATTGGCTTGATCAAAAACTTCTTCCTCGCAAAACTGCACGCCAACAACGATCAACCACTGGTCGAGGACGAGGACCTACCCGTCAAGCAGCGCCGGCCGCGGCCGCGTCTCGGAGCCACGGGCAAGATTGTGTCGCCGCAGAAGCGGCCGCCCAAGGAGCAGATTGCCATGGCCAAGCGCAAGAAGCGCGAGATGGCGGCGGCAGCAGCAGCAGCGGCGGCGGCCAACGGCAACGGCACAGCAGCCAACGAAAAGGGCACACCCAAAAAGAGCAAGCCGGCCACCAACACCACCACCACAACGGTCGTGCCGGTGCCGACGCTGCACTACCCCGGACACATGGCCAACGGCACCGGCGACGACCATCTCGGCAGCCAGGGCAGCCCGGGCGACGACAAGGACGACGGCGGCGGCGGCATGATGAGTCCCGAGAGTCTCGAGCGGTAGTTTGTTTTTGTTCTTCTCGTTCATCCCCTTTTGATTTCGTTCTTTGGTTTTCCTTTCTTTTTGTATTTATGCTATTATTACCCCTTGCATGTCCGTTGGAAAGATGTTATGTCTGGTCTTTTTTTTTTTCGTCCTTTTTTTCTTCCTTCTTTCTTTTTCCGTTTCTTCTTCCCTTTCTATCTCTTTAATTGTCTACATAAATTGGGGGACGGCGGGTCGCTTTCCAAACACAAAAACATTCCGGATTCTTTTCTCTCGTCCTTTTTCGTTCTTTCACGTCATCTTTCTTCCACGAGGAAGCGCCAGGACGGCTGTACCTATATCTCTTTTGTCCGTTGGTGTTTATCAGGGTTTTCCTGCATTTCCCGTTTCTGTAATATTCCACCTTGGAGTCAATACACTTTGAGTGATTTCTATGATGTGATGGGGTGTGATGTGATTCGCCGAGAGTGTCATGCTGTGTCACCAACGCCAGCAGCCAACAGGTCTTTACACGGCTACTTCCGCGTCGCCTTTGTTTGCGGCCACGCTCCTTCGGGTCTTTCCTGCAGCCACGCTCTTCACGTGAGAGCTATGACTATATGATTCTTCCGACTTTGCTCTTTTCTCTGTGATATACGAAATAGTGAGTACGAGTACTCATCGTCTCTGCATCCCCATTATCGCATCCTCACGTCCTCACCCTCATCACCTCTACATCACCATCATCGCATCCTCATACTCGTCCTCATTCTTATCATCATATCCTCTCAGGCATTATTAGAGCAGATGGAAATCTTATTGGACCATACATGCCTCTTCCGATATTGGTCTCTTTTCATCAGCGCAAGATCAAGTGCTCATCATCTCTACTCCGGTCGTCCCCATCATCACAGTTGTTCCCCATCAACCTTATCATCAGATCATCATGATCCTTATCTAGGCATCCATCAAATCAGACCACATGAAGATCGCAGCAAATGCCATCGGAATCTTCTACAAGTAGTCTATCCACCTACTGTCTTACGCAGATTTACTCCCATTTCCTCCCATTTCCTCCCAATAACATCCCACAGAATACGTCTGCCTGGCCAGCACAATGCTCCTCTCGTCGACTGCATTCCTGCGTCATCGGCCGAAAACGGATAAGCGGCAGGGGATAGGCGGCATGATAGGCGGCAGGAACAAGATAACAGACTGAAACGGTATCATGTGATAAAGACCCACAAGAACTGACCGCACACAGCAGCGCCCAGCTTCCCGCCCAGCTCCAGCCACCCCGTTTTCTCCGCTTTTTGTTGTTTTGTTTGTGTTTGCGGGCAGGGGCCCACCGGGTCGTGTGTGCGTCACCACCACCGACCGTCACCATGGCCAGTGCTGCTGGTTGCCCAGTCCAGTGACTGGCCGCCTCGTATCATGCGACCCACTCTACTGCTTGCTTGCTCCTGCTTCCTGCCCAGGCACTTGCCAGAATCGTTCGTACCTGCTTCTCCCGCCGTCGCGCCTTCCCGCATGGTCCGATAACACGGCCAGTGCTGGTTGCTCCTGCTGTTCGTGAGCGTGTCGCTCGTTCTCGTGCTCTATTGCATTCGTACTGTAACTGTAAAGCTTACTTAATATTGGTGCCTGCGAGACAAGACACCTGTGGTACCGGATAAGGGCGATCCGTGGAGCTTGTTGTGCCGCTTTCGCTCCAGGCTACCACCGATAACCCCCCAACCCAGGCTACACCGCTAGCGGATTCCAGCGCACCAGGTCCCTGTGACAGCTGTGTCCATGACCTATGGCTGGGATCCACCCACCCGCATCCTCTTTAACTCGAGCCGCTGCTCCTCCTCTCCTCTCCTCTCCTGCTCCCTTTCTCCTCTTCCTGCTCTTCTCTCACCTCTTCCTATCTTCCTCCTCTTTGCTCTTCCCTCTTCCTCCTTTTTTTCCCTATCATCAAGCCGCCGCGTCTTCATCAAAGGAACCCATCTTCCTTCTTGTCCCGACGACTGCGCATCCATCTCTCGTGCTCGCGCAGAAACCCGCATCCCGGCTTTCTCGTTGCTTACACTCGTCGTCTATCTGTCTCCGTTGTGATTTCGTCATTTCGGAATTCTGCCGCCCAATCCTTTTGTCCGCCTTTTCCACCCTCGTCACCATGAAGAGTGCTTTGTTGTTGGCCGCAGCCGGCCTGCTCGGCACCAGCCAGGCCAGCGGCGTTCATTCGCTGAAGCTGAAGAAGGTCCCTCTGGCCAAGCAGCTGGTGAGTTTTGTTACCCTTACTTCATGTCATCTGTGCGATGCTAATCCATCCCTCTAGGAGTCGATCCCTATCGACGTGCAGGTCCGCGGCCTGTCGCAAAAGTACATGGGTGCTCGTCCCGACAGCCACATGGAGGCCATGTTCAGCTCGGACGTTGCTCACGTCGAGTCGAACCACCCGGTCCCCGTCAGCAACTTTATGAACGCGCAGTGTAAGTCCACCTCTATACGTTGTCCCAACAGACGACTCATTTGCTGACCTTTAGACTTTGCCGAAATCTCCATTGGCACGCCGCCGCAGACGTTCAAGGTCGTGCTCGACACGGGCAGCTCCAACCTGTGGGTGCCCTCGCGCGAGTGCGGCTCGATTGCCTGCTACCTGCACTCCAAGTACGACTCGAGCCAGTCGTCGACGTACAAGGCCAATGGCACCAAGTTTGCCATCCAATACGGCTCCGGCAGCCTGAGCGGCTTCGTGTCCCAGGACATTGTCACCATTGGCAACCTGCAGATCAACCAGCAGGACTTTGCCGAGGCCACGGAGGAGCCCGGGCTGGCGTTTGCCTTTGGCCGCTTCGACGGCATCTTGGGTCTGGGCTACAACACCATCTCGGTCGACAAGATCGTGCCGCCCTTTTACAGCATGATTGACCAGAAGCTGATTGACTCGGGCGTCTTTTCCTTCTACCTGGGCTACTCGGACGACGGCACCGACTCGGAGGCCGTGTTTGGCGGTGTCAACAAGGACCACTATACGGGCAAGATCACGACGATTCCGGTGCGCCGCAAGGCGTACTGGGAGGTGGACCTTGACGCGATTGCGCTGGGCGAGGACGTTGCCGAACTGGACAACACGGGCGTGATTCTGGACACGGGCACGTCGCTGATTGCGCTGCCGTCGCAGCTGGCCGAGATGATCAATGCGCAGATTGGCGCCAAGAAGGGCTACAACGGCCAGTACTCGGTCGACTGCGCCAAGCGGCCGAGCCTGCCCGACGTGACCTTTACGCTGAGCGGCCACAACTTTAGCCTGCCTGCGACGGACTATATTCTCGAGGTGTCGGGCAGCTGCATCTCGACGTTCATGGGTATGGACTTTCCCGAGCCCACGGGTCCGCTGGCCATTCTGGGCGACGCGTTCCTGCGCCGCTACTACTCGATCTACGACCTGGACAACAACACGGTCGGCCTGGCTCTCGCTAAGAAGTAGATGGTCCGGAGGCCGGCTGTGTCGTCCGGAGGCCGGCTGTGTGCTGACAACCGTCTTTATTTTTAATATCATTGATACGGTGTCTGTTTTTTATATCTCCATGGTTGTTCTGCTGTTTAACCTGTTTAACCTACAATTCAGTCAATACATGTGACAGCTTTTTTCGTTCTAGTTTGTGATGGCCGTTTGTGATGCAGCTTGCGATGCAGTAGTTGATGCAGTTAATGCAGATGCAGCCGATGCAGCAGCTGGTGATGCAGATAGTATGCAGATCCGTTTGTGGTGCAAAGTCCACCTTGTGCAATTTCCTAACAAGTGCAGTTTATGTACCATTATTTTACCTATTTTATGTATTCACGAGGCTTGTTCATAAATATATTGGTTTATCTATTTTATTGTATTCGTTGCACAATTCTGATCAAAGTTATGATATTCTATTGCATTTTCACTGTCATATGATTATTCGCATTACTCGTATTCAAGCAAAATTCGTTCGTAGTAGCTGAGCACACTCGTATTGTGTTCACCAAGTCATAACAATGAAGCAGATTACAATATTACAATCGAGCAGCATGTTAAATCCAAGTGAACAGAGCTTCCTGAATAGAAGCTTAATGTCAGTGTCCTTCCTTTGAGCTTCTGCATGTATGCGCTTAACGACGCGTGTGTTCATTGGCTGACATTGACTGTCAGACCCACATCACGTGACACAATACGTGACAATGGGACCGCAGGCAGCGCGACAGGGAGACACTTTCGCTCGCGGTTCCCACACTTGTCGTTTTGACGCTTCCCTTGTTTTTCGCGGTGTCGAATCGCATCCATCGTGTATTGATCCTCATCATCGCAGCGCGCACGTCGTTTGTTCCGTTTTAGCGCTCAGGGTCCCGCAATTCTCTTTTCTTTTCTTTTCTATTCTTTACCCTCGTTCGCCTTTCTTCTACACGTACAGTGCCAAAAACAGCAGACAACACGAAAACACGAAACCACGAAAATCGACAAAGTCATCAAGTTAAACACGGCGAATCGAATACACATATTTTATCAACAGTGACGCTGCGGAGTGTGACTCGTCCGACTCGGTGGACGTTGCTGCGCTTCAATCCGACGCGAGCGCGATAAAAAAAGAGGATATTCTTGAGAACAACGCGACACTGCACCCCCACACCATGGCCACCAGCACGTCGCCCGCCAGCACGCCCGACGCGGCCGCGGCGACGCCCGCCAGCCCCAATGGCAGCCAGGCGACGACAACCAGCACGAAGCGGAAGCGCGATGAGGAGGAGGATGATGATGCGAATGATGCGAATGATGCGAATGATGCGAATGACGCGCATGACGACACGGCCGACGACGCGGCCACACCAAGCTTGCCGACGACGACGAGCACGCCAGGCAACCGCGACGAGAAGCGGCTGATCCGCGACTACTACGAGGTGCTGCTGCAGGCGGACACGTCGGTGCCGCCGCTGCTGCAGCGCGCGCTGCCCGAGGATGGTGCAGTCGCAGCGGCGGCGGCGGTGCCGGCAGACGAGCCAAATGCGAAGCGGGCCAAGCACGACGACGACGCGCCACTGCCAAAATCCGCAACTACACAGTCCATCACGGACAAGGTGGCGAGCGACGCGTACCGACTGCTGGACGACCTGGTGCTGGACGTGGCGACAATTGTGACGTCTGAGCTGGCGGCGCTGGAGCAGAAGCCAGTGAAGGAAGAGGAGAAGAAGGATGCGGACGGCGACAACGAAGCGGACAAGAACGACAAATCCGCCGCCGCCGCCGACGACGACGACGAAAAGGCCAAGACGACAGCGATTGCGCACATTGCCAAGCTGCGCGACTTTGCCTACGACCTGTACCGGCGCGAGACGGCGTACCCCAAGTCGGGCCCGCTGCACGGCAAGGAGGGCGGCAAGATCAACACGACGTCGTCGCTGGCGGTGTCGACGGCGAACCGCGGCGCGCCGGTGCTGACGGTGTTTGGCAACGCGCCGGGGCCGCGGCAGCTGTTTTCGAGTCTGCCGACGGCGGCGGATAGTGCTACCGGTTCACAAAGTGTGCGCGAGGACGAGGACTATGACCTGGGCGGCAACCTGACGCTGACGCGGGCGTTTGCGCCGCCGCAGGGCGAGACGTCGGCGCGCGCGGCGACGTTTGGCGAGCTGTTTGCTTCGCCGCGCAGCTTGCCGGGCTTGCAGCCGCCCAAGGCGGCCAAGAGCACGACCAAGACGGCGTCGACGACGACGCTGACGTTCTACCACCCGGAGCTGACGGACCAGCAGTCGGCGTACTACCGGGCCGGGTCGTATGCGACGCAGCACATTTCGGCGGGCCAGTGGCTGGACTATAGCAGCGCGGCGCCGACGTCGCCGCTGTCGCCGGTGCAGACGCGGCAGCGCGAGCGGGCGGACAGCCTGGCGGGCCGCAAGCCGAGCATGGCGGCGCTGGAGCGCAGCGAGGCGGACACGCTGTTCCGCGGGGCGTTTTCGAGCTTTGCGCCGTCGCACGACGACACGGGGGCGATTGTGCCGGCGGCGCAGATGGGGCGCATGTGGTGGCAGCGCGTGGGTCACCGGGTGTTTCAGCGGATGGCCGAGGCGGGGTTGTCCTATGATGAGAAGGAGGAGGAGGACGACGAGATGGATGTGGACGAGGTGACGACGCCGCCCGACGTTGGCGTGCTCGACGAGGCGGCGCTGCAAAAGACGATTGACGAGTGGGACGAGCGGCTGGTGGACCCGTCGCTGGACGACGTCATGGGCATGACGTCGGGGTCGAGGTCGTCAGCATCGGCGTCGGCGGCGGACAAGGACGTGGACGAGGTGCTGCAAGAGGTGTCGGACCTGATTGTGACGCTGGCGTCGTACCAGCGCAACCGCAACCTGACGCTGCCGACGAGCCAGGACCGGTACTCGGCAGACCCGGTCAAGGGCGACGTGCTGCGCAGCGGCACGCTGGCGCAGCAGCCGAGCGAGGAGGAGGTGCTGACCTACGAGACGCTCAAGGCGCAGCTGTCGCTGATTATCGCGGGCCTGCCGCCGTACGCCGTCGCGCGCCTCAACTCGGACAAGCTCGACGAGCTCAACATCAGCACCAAGATTGCGGTGCGCAGCGACGAGTACCGGGGCATTTTGGACGACGACGAGGCCATTGTGCGCGCACGGCAGGCCCAGGTTACGGTTGCTGCGCCGGCCGCAACTGCTGCTGCCGCTACTACTGCTGCTGCTGCTGCTGCTCCCGCTCAGCGCACACCTGCCCACCGGTCTACCGCTACGGCCCAGTTTGGCACGCCGGCACGCGCGTCCATGGCGGCGCCCGGCACGAGCTACTTCCCCAGCGGCCCGCATGCGACGCCCACCGGCCGCGGCGCCGTGTCGCAGCCGCATAGGGCGTCGGTCGGCACGCCGCTCGCCACCGCCTCGCACGTGCGCTCGACCGGCGCGGCCCAGTCGCAGTACCGGCCATCGCCCAACAACGGCTACAACGGCTATCATCAGAGTAAGGTTGGCCAGCCGGTGCCAGGGCCGCAGTTCCGGCCGCCGCCCGGTGGCTACAACCCCGGCAACCCCGGCACGCCCGGCGGACCGCAGGCACACATGACGCCGCAGCAGCAGCGCATTGTGTCGCAGCCGCAGCTGGCGGTGGCGGGCGGTTATGGAACCCCGCAGCAGCAGCAGCAGCAGCAGCAGCAAGGGTTCCGGTACCCGCCAGGCACGCCCGGGTTCCCGCAGCAGATGGCTATGACGCCGGGGCAGGTGCCGCAGCCCGGGTTGTCGCCGCAGATGCAGCATCAGCAGCACCAGCAGGCGATGCGGCGGCCGTCGCAGGGCGTGCCTTATGTGGGGTCGCCGGCGAATGGTGGTGGGCAGTCGGTGAATGGCGGGGGGCAGCAGGCGTTGATGGCACGGCCGGTGCCGTATGCACAGCAGCAGCAGCATCAGCAACATCAGCAACAACAACAACATCAACAGCAGCAACGTCAGTACAGCGCATCGGGTGCCGGCGGCGGTGGCGGCCCCTTTGGCTACCACACGGTTATGGACCAGCCGCAGCAGCAGCGGCTGATGGAGCAGGCGCGCGCTAGGGCGTCGGCGCACGATCGGGCCGGTGGTGGTGGTAATGGCGGCGGCGGCAACGGTGGCAGCAACAGCAACAGCAACAGCGGCAGCAGTAGCCCGGCGGTGGACGTGACCAAGCTGGCGGCGGCGCGGGCTAACATGCCGGGCGGGCAGCAACAGCAACAACAGCATCAACAACAACGACTATCGCCGATGCCGCGGCCGTCGCCGGCGCAGTATGCCCAGGCGCACCCGCAGCAGCAGCAGCAGATGCAGCAGCAGCAGCAGCTCCAGATGCAGATGCAGCACCAGCAGATGCAGCAGATGCAGCACATGTCGCAGTTGCAGCAGCACATGCCGCCGCAGCAGCAGCAGCACGCGTCCGTGTCCGTGTCGCCGTCGCCGGGTATGGCGGCTGCATCACTTCCGCTTGTGCAGCAGCAGCAACAGCAGCCGTCGCCGTCGCCGATGCAGATGAGTGTGTCGCCGGCGGCGACGGGAGGGTACCAGCGGCCTGGGTAGAGTGGCAGGGTAGGGGCAGGGGACAGGGGACATGGGGCAGGAGACGGCGGGATGCGAGATGTTGCGAAATCCGTTGTTTGACTTTTCTTTTACGTCTTGTACGAGTACTAATGTTACCATTATTAATCCGTTGTTACGATACTCGTACTCGTAGACTAGTAGGGGTTTTTTTTTTTCGGTCTCTATTTTTTAAAAAAATCTCTGTCTTGTCGATGATGAGCGACGCTACGTCTTCATTGTGGTAAGCGACGCGACGCGGCTCGTTTGTTTTCTCTTACGATGCTACGCTGCAGAGGCGGCTTTGCCGGCCAGCTGACTCGCAGATTCATAGCCCTGTTTAGGGGAATACTATAAAAACGTGTGTTGCTTTGATTGGCCGCTCGGCAGCTCTACTCGTAGTAAAGGACGGTTTTCGGACTGCAGCCTCGAGTTCGCATGTCGTTTCGCTATCGTAGTCTATTCTAGCCTATAGGGGTCTAACCTGTCTAAACGGTCTAAAAGTAGAATGACCACATGCCAGATAGAACACCCGATTGGTGTTGGATACAAGGGTGTCGACCAATACGAATGACGACCGTTTTAATCGTACTTCTTACGCCTTTTCCGCCGCTAAACTTCTGCTCAAAGGTCCGTGCTCGGACCATGCGCTACTCAGTACTATGCGAGACGGTTAGGCATCGAACTCTACGAGTACTCGTACGATGTAAGGCTGTACTGTTTGACAGTAATCTAATGGTACGAGTATTGCGCGCTATCAATACTCGTATATCCTGTTAGTGAATGAATCTCCTACTAGGCTACCGTATGAGGGGGCATGATGGTGTATGAGGCAAACTGCCTGTACTCAGTAAGTAGTGAATGAGGGCAAACTCAGGGACGGCAAAACGCAGCAGGGCAGACGCAGTCGGGTCATAGTATGGAAACACCCCTACTGGCCCTTCCCCCCCTAGTTAGTTTCTCTTCTAGAGACATTACTACTTTGACCAAAGCATCAGCAGGCGATGCGACCGTCGCAGGGCCGCTCCATGTGGGAACGCCACACGGAGCTTCACCAGGGCCCACTAATTATTGCACCTTTCTACTGAGTAGGAGTACTGAGTGAAGCAAAACTTAGGCAAAAACTCTTGATAAATTCTACCCATTGCCATTTTTTTTAAAACATAGTCGTGATTTCTATATAATATACTTTTTTTGTATTCTCGGGCGGTTCTGGGCAAGCTACGACACGGCTTTCAAAGCAATCATCTTAGACCTTTGGCGTGCGAACCTGCGGAATAATGAGGCTCAAGACGGAGTACTCGTATATAAAATAATGCTCAAAATAAATACAAATTATTCGTGAGCCGTCACATACTGGACAATCGTACTAAGCTGTGAAGACGAAATAAGACACGACTGTAAAACAAGACGGATTCTAGAGAAATAGAAAAGAAAACTATATCAATTGCTTTGATCTATCTATACAATGGGCAAATAGTATAGAATTGCCAATACTCGTACTTGGACAACAACGACGAACGAGACAGGACGAAGACCACAGACACCTTTACCCTTTACTTTTCTTCCTCCCCCCCCCCAGCACCACCCCTCCCTCCCAGTACCTTCCTCCCCCCCAGCACCTCCCCTACTGTACGTTGCTGTCTGCAAACGTGGACGCGCCAGAGCTAGCCACGAGAAGCTTCATGGCCACTGTTTCCTCCGTGTTGTCAAGGTAGAGCAGGGAAAGGGGGTAACTATCATGACTAGCGCATTGTGCACAGTGATTAATTAGTCCTCTCTCATCAAAGAATAAAACTAGCGTCGCTTGTTGTTTGTAGACTCGAACAAGACCACGAAGACACAAAGACACCCCGCCACATACCAGTCGTCGTCCTGGCCCGCGTCGGCCGTCGTGGACCAGCACTCGCTTGCCGGTGCTTGTTGCGAGTTGCTCTCTGCCATGGTGGACACTGAAAGACTGGTTGGGGAATTCGGAAATTATAGAGGGCGTAGATGGTAATATAATGACCAGGACGTATTGTCAAGGATAAGGATAATAAGGATGCTAATAAGGAAGAGAGTAAGAAGAGCAACGCATTTGACGGAGTGAAGAGGAGCATTTTATACTACGTGCACACGGCTCCATTTTGCCATCCCAGACTGCTGTCCCGAGAATACCCCAACGGTTTGATATTTATCAAGAAATATACATACCGCACACCAACAAACCAATTGGTACCGACGAATGGAATACAGAAGCCAAGTCATATCGAACGCTGAGACGCGAAACTGTCAGACAAGAGAAAAAGAAGAAGCAGGGGGGGTGGTATCGGCGGCGGCGCCACACCTTGCCGCACCACTCACTCATGATCAGCCACCCACTCATGATTAGCCTTGCCCTCAATACAACCTTGTGACAAACTATGCAGCACGGGGTCAAGATATTCAATATGGAAGAGAACGGTTTCTTTCGACATTGGCATCTTTGGCTAGGATAAGCAGACATGGCTGGTTCATGACTGCTTTAAGAAAAAAGTAAAACAGCCCCAGACAACAAGGAGATGGTAACTTTCAATGGTACTGTCTACGACCGGAGTATGTTGGGATAAGAATGGGGGGTTCGTGTACCTTTTTACTCTTTCCTTCATTGCCCCCTCCCAGCAGACTAGATTACGCATTCGACTAGGGGTTACGGCTTGCATAGTTCTGATACAAAGCAAATGAAGTGATTGTTGTTATATTATTTTATATTCATTATTGATGATATGGACGACGAGGACTTGCGTACGGCGCTTGCCACACGTCTTGCCATTTATTCGGAAAGTCAGTTCCCGCAGTTGCATTACTACCCGATAAGCAGCACTTTCTATTACTACAAAAAGAACATATACATGCAAGGGCGGCGAGTGAGATGCAGAGTATCTACTCAGCCAACAGCAAGTACTACATACTCCATCATGATTGCCATCGCTCATCTATGCCTACTCACTATGCTTCAGCCTATACAGCAGCTGCGCGGGAAGCGTTGCAAAGTAAGAAAAAGCATGTCCCACGTTGGTGCCCGAAAGATAAAAATATTTAGCCCCTCGAGCTCTACATCCTTTTTCTTTTATTCTTCTCATCATCACTTTCATCATTCTCATTCAGATCCTTACTATTGCGTCTTGACCCTTCCAATCTACGCCCTACATCTTTCTTTGCATAGCCATCTTTGCATCTCGTCTACTAGTATTATCTACTCTACATTAGCGCATTACCTCCCTTAAATTATTATAAATGGCAGACAATCATCCCCACGCACCGGCCAAAAAGGGCTGGTTCATCACGGCTGACGCGGGCCTGGAGGACAGAAGGTATGCTGCTGGATAATGGGTGATTTTTGTTCCTTTTGTTGAAAATAAACTAATCCCGGTGCAATGCTAAGCTCTGAAATCCGCATGCCGCCTCAGAGCAGTGACCTGGCCCTCTCCCTGCTCTACCTTGATCGCACAGACGATACACTTGGCATGAAGCTTCTTATGGCTAGCCCAGAGGCGTCTTCCTTGGACGACAAAAAACTTATCGAGGCGTCGGACACAGACTCAAAGCGGGTAGTCCGCTACCCGGCCGGCCCAATGTCGTATTCTGGTTCATCTGGCCTCTGATCATTGCGTCGACGCCTTGACAGGCGTGCACAAAATATGGACGAGGACAAATGCGAGACCTCCCCCCTTGGTCTTCCCCTTGATTTTTAAAGCGATAAAAAGAAAATGGCTGGACATTGCCTGCATACTGTGATTGTCATGATTTTTTGTCAAGTTCACGTATCATATTGCGCAACACCTGATACCCTTTGAGCCTCATCTTCTTCTTGAGCATATGATTGGAGCCGCAGGCGAGGCATTTGTCGTACTTGTTGCATTTTGTCAATTGATCGCTTTCTCGGTATATCCTTCAAATTTATTGATCACAGTAAGTCGCATCTCTTTTTTTCTTCATTCAGCGCTTTTATAATCAAAGGACGATGTATATATATATTCAACAAAAGCAACATCAAATCTGGACAAGATATATAAACAAAAAAAAGACCAAGCCCTCACCAAAACAAAACAGAATATTAACAACTACTAATAGAAGTCGCGGACCGTCTTGCGATCGCCCATGAAAGAGGCGGCCGACGACGACGACATCGACATGGGCGTTGACGTCGGCGGCGCGTCGTCAAAGTCGGAGCTGCGCGCACGCGCCATGTGGACCGGCGACGGGTTGTCGATCATATTGGGCACGTTGCCAAAGTGGGTATTATAGGTCCGACCCGTAACCCCAGATCGGCGGGCCCCGGTGGTGCGGGTACTGCGGGTACAAGTATGGGTACTCGCACTACGAGTACTCATAGGACTGCTGCGGATACTACTAGGACACGGACTGCTGCGATGGCTGCCCGCACGACTGCTCTTGTTGCCGCTGCGGTGCATCGCACGCCGGGCCGCGTGCCGGGCCTTGGCCCGCTTGCGCATATCGATGGCGTGGCAGAGAATGGCGACGAGGCAGGCAATGATGGCGACGGAGGCGAGGCCAATGACCAAGGCGAGCGACCAGGCGGCGCCCTCGGAGCGGGCGGCCAGGATGTGTGGGGACCCAGATGGAAACGAAAAAAGAGAGCGGGCACGAAAGACACCGCCGGGGAGACCGTTGATCGCAGTCGGGTGGCAGCAGGGAGTGTGCTGTGTGGCGTTGGCGTCATTAAAGATGCCGCCCATGGTCGGGTAGCCAGAGGGTCTCGTGTGCGGCGGCGGCGGCGGCGGCGGCGTTGCTGCTGTACTCGTACGCGTACTGCTGGCGTCATTAAAGATGCCGCCCATGGTCGGGTAGCCCGACGGTCGCGCATGCGGCGCCATTGTGCGTGTATCGAGTCTTTGCAAAGTGTCAGTATAGATGGGATGAGGAAGAACGTACTTTTTGTGTCCAAGTATAGAATAATGACCTGATCCAGTTGCGAGGAGTCAGACTGAAAGTGTTGACTGACCGAGTCAAAGAAAAATATGAATTGGCAGACATTCGCAGACTATATATACAAATACGACGCTGCATTCTGAACAGACAATGAACAACTCGCCAAAGCGTTCAAAGCCACAATGTGTCTGTGAACAATACGCAACAAACAAAGATGTTTGTCCTCTTGTTTTACATGTCGCATTCCTTTGTTACATTGTCTCATAAAACGTCCGAACAACCTCGCACAGACAATGGAGCACCGTTACGAGTATTCGTATTCTAAATCTTTGATCAATCGTGACACGTCATGCAGATCTCCCATACGGAGATACTTGTAGTAATACTTGTACTTGTACTCGTAATAAGTGTTACAGGGTGGTCACGGGGTAATGTGGACCCATCGTTTCCTAGACCCACCCTAGGAATCACCCCCCGCCTCCTATTCCCGTAGTTTTCCTTTTTCCTCTGTCTTCTTTTTCTTTGTTCCATTCTACTCCGTATTTCACTTTATCCGACCAGAGGTTATGTAGTGGAATAGTGGAATATGATAGAGCTCACGCTGTTGTCACTATATACTCGTACATACGATAAGTCGATCAAACCCTAGTATGTGTACCGGAAACCAGGCTGGAAATTTTCCTATATATAGTCAGTAACCATTTATCCTCGAAAACAAAAACAAAAAAACAACGACAAAACTTACATCATCTGCCTCCAGCTCGACCTCGCCGCGGTCGGCCCTCTTGTGGCTCACATAGAAACTCGCGCTCAGCGCCCCGACCAGCACCAGGCTCAGCACGCTGACCGCAATGCACGCATAGATGCCCGGCCGGTACGTCGGGCTGTCCTGGCTGCGAAACACGAGGCTGCCGCAGATGCCGCCGAGCCCGCCAAAGCCCACAAACATGGCGCTCGCAAACGCGCGCTTCCACTGGCCCCGGATGTTGTTGGCCATGTACGACATGACCCCCGGGATGTTGGCGTTGCTGCCGGCCGTCAGCAAAAACACCCCAAAGTAGCGCGCCGCCGGCTCGTGCGCAAAGCCCACAATCGGCAGGC
The DNA here is from genome assembly GCA_029299015.1 of Ophiostoma montium. Taxonomy (NCBI): domain Eukaryota; kingdom Fungi; phylum Ascomycota; class Sordariomycetes; order Ophiostomatales; family Ophiostomataceae; genus Ophiostoma; species Ophiostoma montium. Next base: position 434,960 of record JANSMC010000001.1, read on the forward strand.
CGACGAGGCTCAGCACGCTGTTGACGACCAGGATGGGCCCGCGCACGCGGTACCGGTCGCCGAGCCAGCTCTCGACCAGCATGACAATGCCCGCAAACGCGTAGGGCGGCGCCACGAGGCACTGGGCCTGCACAACTGAAAACCCCATGTTGCCGACCAGGATAATGGGCAGGAAATACGCGAGCGCGTACGTGATCGTGGTCGCATTGAAAAACAGCATGCCATAGGCCCAGACGCGCCAGTCGAGACCGCACCGCGCATAGCTTCCCAAGTGAAAGGGCGGCGGCACGGCGTCGCCGCGGTCGGCCTGGACGCGCGCGACGACCCAGGCACGCTCGCGCTCGCCCAAGAAACTCCAGGTGGCGCGCGGCGAGTCGGGGAAATCGACGAGCAGCCAGTAGCTGGCAATGGCGAGGCAGCAGGTCAGGGTGCCAAATATGATAAAAATCCAGCGCCAGCCGTTGAGGCCCTGAAGGCCCTTCATCTGCATGATGCCCGCGGCCAGGATGCCGCCAAAGGCCGACGTGACGCAGCCGAGCAGATAAAAGAGACCGTTGCGTTTCCCCAGCTCGTAGCGCGTGTACCACGTGCTCAGCAGGTAGACGCAGGCTGGGAAAAAACCGGCTTCCAGGATGCCGAGCAGCACGCGCATGACCGCCATGACCTGCCACGTCTTGACAAAGCCCATGCCGATCATGACGGCGCCCCAGGCGAGCGTGATGAAGGAGAGGTGGATGCGCGGGCCGACGCGGCGCAAGATGACGGTCGACGGCGGCTGCAGGATGACGTAGGGGATGAAGAAGAGGAGCGTGATGAGCGAGTAGCGCGTGCCGACGTCCAGCCGCAGATCATACGACATTCCGGCAATGTTGGCCGAGCCCAGGTTGGTCCGGTCCACGAGCGACACGCAGTACAAGAAGCCTACCGTGACGACGAGGCGACGGTCAATGTGGCGCATGATGCGTCGTTGCTCTTCGGGCGAGAACTCGTTGAGAATGGGGTCGTCTGCGACGGCCGGCGTCGGAAGCGGGTTTTCGACCATAAAGGCATCGGGCTTCTCGTCAGGGAGGCTGGACCTGGCGCGGTCCGCCTCACCACTGTTGGTGCTCGTCATGATGGGGGGGGATGTGATGGGAATCCGATTCGTCCGAACGAGTAGGTTTATAGAGGGGAAAAACACAGACATACAGACAGACAAACAGACAGACAACAGACAGACAGACAACAGGCAAACATAAAGACAGACAAACAACAATGCAGGATTTGCTGGGCCATGCAGACCTTTTGTAGACCCAACGTCGGCCATCTTGGGCGGTGACGTACAATACTACCTTGGCCGTTCCTTGTCTGGACCTCGCTTTAGTCCTGCTGCATCAGACGACTTTGTCGTGCGTGCTGTCCAGCCGATCCCAGTGCTACCAGAGCCGGACGATTGCTCATTCCGTCCCGCCATCCCACCAAGACCAAGTCCAGTCTCTGCAATCAGTGTCATCCTCCTCCCTCCACACCAGATGATCCTCTCCGCCCAGAGCGTGGCATTTTCTTGGTATTGGGCTGCCACCGAAAACCAAGCTCGAGGGGGGAAAGAATGCTAAAAGCAGCCGATATTCTGCATGGCCAAGGAGCGGGGTTGCCCGCATGGAGAGCTCAAGGAGAAGCTTAGGCGAGAGCACCAGACGGACAACGCGCCCGATTGGGAAAGCAACCGCTTCGAGGGGCACGTTGAGCTCTAGACCACGTCCACTGCCGTCAATTCCCCGCAGTGCACTAATGCACCCTACTCCCGCACGAGTGGGTTTTGCGGGGGAACTGACAGCTCTCACTACGACAGCAGCAAGTCGTCACCCAAACATTGCATCGGGGAACGGCTTCCATGCCGAGGCTACTCGTACAATGGCCAAGCCGAGGGGCTGCGGTATGCTGCCAGCCTATTGGCCGGCACAGGACCGCATGGTATCCTTATCCAGCAGGCACGGCTGTACGGAGTAGATTGGTCGCGGTGAGGCTGTTTTATTGTCTGCTATCTACCTGTCCTAGCGACAGATACCTGTCCTAGCGACAGATGATTTGATATAAGGAAAAGCATCGCTCAGCTGGCTAGACTGGCTGCTAAAAAGGCAGAGGCGACTGTTCTGCGAACAAAGCAGAAGCGACTGCACTGCAAAAAAAGAAGCGGCGCGCATTACAAAAAGCAAAAGCGACTGCTCTGTAAAAGCAAACGTAACAGAAACAAAGCAAGAAATAATTTCAACAGGCGTGTTCCATCCATGTCCTCCATTGCCTCCATTGTCCTCCATTCTCCCTGTGCTGCTGTCCTTTTTTTGTGAGTTGTTTTCTTCTTTTCATCAGCCCTCGTCCATTCATCATCTGTCATCAACGCAACCAAGTGTGCTTCCAACCGTCCCCAATGGCCTCAAATGTACCACATCGTGTACGGCGTGAAGTTCTTGTTTGAGTCCGCCGCATCCCGGGAGCCCATCGGCATCAGCGGCTTCGACTCGGTCGGGTGCGAGATGCTGCCCGACGACTTCTTGGCCGTCCAGTTGGACATGACCTTTTGGAGGTGCTCCGGGTCCTTGCGGTCCGACTCCACCTGCTCGTGGGCACGCGCGCGGTCGCCAGCCAGATGCGCATAGTACACCGCGGGGTGCAGCGACACCGGCGTCGTCGACCGCGCATACTGGTAGCACTGCTGGTAAATCATCTTTTGCAGAAGCACTGGCGGCATCTTGACCTCGTCGTGGATAACGTGGTAGTGCACCGGCCGCGCAGTGCCCTGGATGGCCACGTGCGAGCACAGGTAAAAGTCGTAGTGGAACGGGTGCGTCACTTCCCGTTCCACCAGCGTGCCCGGCAGTGGGTTGCCGTGCCGGTCACCGTTGCCGCTGCCCTCGGGGAAGAAGCGGATATGGTGCCGCTTCGTCGCCACAATCACCGTGATCTTGGGCACGCGGCCGCACCGCCGCTCAAAAATCTTTTTGAGCTCTGCCACCTCAAAGTCCATGACATGGGAAAACTGGCCCTCGCTGACGCCGTCGCGGAAGAAAAACACATTCGTCGGCATCTTGCACGCCATTACCTCGCACCATTTGCGCAGAGCACGCTCAAACATGCTCTCCATGCGGACTGGCTGCACAATCTCCTGCCGGAAGCCATTTGTCTGGCAAAACGCAGCGTACTTGGACGCATCCTTGTCCCAGCTCACCGCCATGGCCGCCATCGATGGCTCCAGCTCGCCCATGACGTTGGCCGTGCCGTGCGAAACATCGAGGCCAATGATCATGGTCGGCTCCTTGAAAAAGGCCGGGTGCGCAGGGTTGCCGGCATCGGGCGGCACGCGACACGTTGTGCCGCCCAGCTTGGCATTGACCTTCATGGCCACGTTGGAGCAGTACTGCGGCTGCGCCTTGGTGACGTGCGCGGCGTTCATCATCTGCGTCACCATGCCGTAGCGGCACTCGCCGCTCTTCTTCAGCCGGTAGTAGTTGTAGCTGTTCTTGCTCCGCAGCACCCAAAACATGATGACGGGGTGCACGCCGCCATTGGCATTCACCGTGGCCTTGTACGCCTCCATGAAGGCCTCGCCGAGGTCCTTGCCAGGGGCGAAACGCACCATGTGCGGGGGGTTCACCACCAGACCGCCGTGGTCCTTGTACGTCTTCATGAACGTGCGCGCAAAGTTCTGGGCGACGGGATACTCGACAGCATTGTCCAGAACAACAAGCGCCCACGACTTGAGCTCGCGGCCCTTGTTGTTGATGTGGAAGACCTTGTTGCGAAGATCCCAGCGGCCAGTCGTGCCCGGGTTCGCCGAGCCGTTCTTGTACGCCACCGTGGGCGCCTTGAGGAGACGGGCCTGGACCTGCGACATCTGCGGGTTCACATGGATGCCAAACTCGGTGAGGTACTCATCAGTGTCCCAGCCCAGGCGGGCCACGTTCTCGTGGATGTTCTTGGCGCGCTCGGGAGGACGCGTGACGGCAAAGCGGATCATGTCCGACGTCTGCTCGGGCGACAGCTTGAAGTTGTAGCGCTGCCAGGGCAAGATGTGGCAGACCTCAATGGGAAAGGCGCCCTCGCGCGTCGTCTCAATGACGGGGAACTCGGGGTACTCGAGCTGCACGTCGTACTGCTTCAAGTAGTGGTCATAGACAGTCCGCGTCTCGCCCGTCTTGCGCATGGTGAACCTGTACTTCTTGGCATTTGCGCCCTCAAAACCGTAGTCTTGGTGCCAGGCAAAGCGGGCAATCGTGTAGATCTTTGTGTCGTTGCTCTTTCCGCGGTGCTGAACGCGGAAACGCAGCTTGTGGAAGCGGCGCAGCACCTTGAAAGCATCCGACACCGTAGGCTGGTTCACCTTGTCGGCCTTTGCCCACTGCACGGGACGGAGCAGCTGTGCAACCTGACGAATGTTTGTCTTCTTCCAGGCGTCGCTCGAGATCTGCACCATTCTCCAGACCGCGTCGGAAAGGCGTTGCTCCTTCCAAAAAGTGGTATTGGCCACGTCCACGTTGATACCGAGGCCTGAGCCACCAGACTGAATGGACTCGGACAGACGGAAGGCAGCATAGATGCCCTTGGCGGCATAGATGGTGTCGTCCAGGTCGCGCTTGGGAGCCTGTGGGTGGTAAAAGTTGCGACGGATGGCCGTCATCGACTGCGACGGCTTCTGGCGAAGCGCATGGTCAAAAAAGTTCATGCACTCCAACACATGGTTGTTCCAGCTCGTCTTGCCGCGAAGGTAGCTAACCAGCGCGTCCAGGTGGATGGTGCTTGTGCGGCGCATAACCATCACGAACTTGTTGGGGTGGCCCGGCCGGTTCGGCTTGCCCTGCTCAGCGTCAAGGTCAATCTCGACGCGGAACTGCTCGGCAATGTTGTTGATGGACCTTTGTTGTTAGCAGCGTGCATCATATGGCATGCGGTGAGATCAAAATGGCTTACCAAGCGAGACTGCGCCCATCGTAGAGCCAGATCTTGGGGTAGCTCTCCAGCACGCGCTGGACGGCATGGGAGTCCCAGCACTTTTTGTAGACGACGGCCTTGGGGGGCTCGGGGACCAAAGACACCTTGCTGAGTTAGATTGCTGCTCATAAATGTAAAGGAGTGCGAGTGCTTGGTTGCATTTGTAGACTCACCATGTACTGGTGCACCTTGACGGCGTTGGCCTGGTCGACACGGTACTGGTTCACGCGGATCTTGAGTGGCTTGTCCTTGTCATTGTAGCCGGGACGAGCAGCAAAGATGGGCTTCTTGCCCTCCTAAAAGACAGTCAGACATTGCGCATGGAGAGTAGTGGCCGCCTGGCGGTGACATACCAGCATGTACGCCTCGGGAGGAAGGTCCAGACGCTTGGGGACATCGGCCTGTTCGGGCTTCTTGTCTCGGGCCGGGTCAAAACCCATGCTGGGCGGAAATGGCGATCTTTGGATCCCGGGGCCACCGGGGCGCGTAGGGCCGATAGACGTAGCGCTGGACTTAGCACGGGACCGAGATCGGGCACGCTGTGCCTGGTCACCGGGCGCAGGACGGCCGCGGCCCTCCATGTTGAAGAGGATGAGATCTAGAAGAAGTGTTAGCGGTTTGATGCTGCAAGCTTAGAGCAGAGGGCAGGGAGTAAGTGATGGTGTGCTGCAGTTGCTCGCCTTCTCCGGTCATTTGGACTGCTTGACTCTACAGTAGTGTTTGGGGTGTTGGGTTGTTTTGTATTGAGGGGATGATACAGAGTGGGAGGGGAGGTTGGAAGAGTTGTGTAGGAGGAGTGATGAAGTGGGATGGGAGGGATGAGACGGGGTTTTTATAGACGAGATTCGGGGACGCATGACAGAGTGAATGGTAATATTTGACAATGGGCATACCTTTACAATGAGTTGACTCGGAAGTGATGATCTGTAGATGTTAGAGACAGGGAGGAGTGAAGGCAGGGTGATGTATTAGTAATGACTCTCTGGCAAATTGACTCCAGATGTGTTGTAGGTGAATGGGAGAGTGATGGTGGAGGTGAATGGTGAGGAGAGGGATGAGGGCGGTGGTCATGGAGACTGAGATAGGCAAGTGAAGTATGTGTAAAGATGACGTGAGGAGAGAATAGCAGTGTGTGATGCAGTGCAAACAATGTGATACAACCAGAGTGAGCCAGAGCAGATCGTGACTCCCCCCGTCTGACAGCAGGGCAAAGGGACAAAAATACTCACTCTTGACGTGTCGATGAGACGACGGTGCCGCGAGCACAAAACAAGACAAGGTGAATGAGGCACCGACAACAGACAAAGGAATGTCTGCAGACGGTAGAGAGAGGAGAAAAGGGTACCGGACTCGACCCGGGGTGAAGGAGTCGATGGTGAGAAGGGTGAAGCAAAAAGGAGAGAGGAAGAAGAGGGGAGAAGGAGAAAAAAAAACAGGCAGGCGAGGGGCAGGTGATTTTAAAATTATACGAGTCGCTCTTTCCTAGATTTTTTGTCCTGGAAACGGATTTAGGCTTCCAGACGCGTTATTACTCGTACGTATTGTTGTTTATTATAAACATAAAAGCAAGGCGGGGAGGGCGTGCTGCCTTTGAAGCTCACGAGGAAGGAGCGACCGGCAACAGCCTACCTCTTTGGGCAACACGGCCTCCATCTGAGGCAGGTGCACGCACAGTGTTAATCCGTGATGGACGCGTCTACGATGTGAATGGGTCTCTGTCTATTGAGGAGTTGTTAATGAGGACAACGAATGGGAGTCTACCATTGTCGAGGAAGAGGTAGGCCTCCAGGCGCTCCTTTTCTTTCTCGAGCCACACCTACAAACGTGCAAACTCGCAACATTGCCTGACTTGAGATAGGTGTGTAACCGTTCAGCTGTATTGGAGACGAAATGCTCAGCGAGGTGTACATTCTAGAGAAGCAATCATTGTCTGTTTCTGCTTGTAAGCTTGTCTTCTACGTCTGCCAGTACGCGTTTGCAAGCAAGTAAAGGCAAGCTGCTGTTTGCAAGGCAGAATAACGGCTCTTATGGTAAAATGCCCTGGAGTGATTTGGTATCCAGGCGTCATAATCTTTCCATCACTGCAGTCTGTCCTGTGGGAGAGCTGTTGCCGACCATAGAGCAAGCAGTACGAGTAGACGTGTCCGTGATTTCACCATGTACACCGAACGGTGCACTGGCTTAATTATTTTCTGTGGCAACGATGAGGATCACTATCACCAAATGGGATCAGAAGAGGCGCGAAAAGACTGAATGAACTATGGAGAAGAAGGAAGAATAGGACGAAAAGAGGCATGGGCAGGCCCTCTAATAGGGACGTAGAGTGGGAGGATGCCGCCTATCGGAGGCGCCTCGCCGGAGGCGCCTCCTGGATCGGAGGGATCCGCGTCCCCTATCAGTGGGTCGCTGATATGTGGCCACCTACGTGCCACACTGCCCCTAGGGCCTGCCCGTAGTCGTCCTTCCTAAAGTACATGAAAACTAGCCAAAAACGCGCCAAATTACAGGAGATGTGAAGTATTATGAAGAAATCAAAACATAAGGTTAAAAGGAAATCAAAACGGTAGCATCTACCGTCGCAACTGTTGAAGTTATCGCAAGAAGCGCAAAAAAGAAGGAAAATGAATCACTTTGGGGGCTGTTGCAGGCCCAGGAGGGTCACGAATCGGCTATGAAGCTCCTTTTTCAGTGGTTTGGTGAGGCCATCAGCCGGCATATCAGTCGAGGCAACATGCTCCAGGATGAAGCGTTTTTCTTTGACTTGCTCCACGATCTAATGCAGGCGGATGTCGATGTAGCGAGCCCTGCCTTTACGAAGGGGATCAGTACAAATCAGCATGGCGTTACGACTATCAGTGCAAAGGCTAAGAGGCTCATCGGGAGGTGCACCAATATCGTAAAAGAGGGATACTATCCAATAAAGGGCACGAGCAGTGGGCGTAAAGTTAGCGAATTTAGCCTCAGTAGTACTAAGGGTAACGAAAAGTTGCTTTTTACTCTTCCAGAGCACTAGAGCACTAGCGACGAAGATAACGAATCCCGTAGTCGAGCGACGCGTACTAAGATCATCAGTATAGGTAGCATCTAAATATACCTTCAAGCCTATAGTATAGCGATTAAAATCAACGCCTCCGATGCGGATGGAGAGGAGGCGGGTGCTAGAGAGATAGCGGAAGAGATACTTCAGCACTTGCTAGTGCTAAGGAGAGGGCCCTTTATTACCCTCGTAAAGCTTGGAGTAAGTGAAAGTAATGTCGGGGCGGGTATAAACGCTAATATAGTTAATATATCCTATTTTGCGTATATAGTCGTGTTACTCCGAGGTATCGATAGCCTAGGCGGCGGGCAAGTTTAATCCGGGTAGCTATAGGGTTTGGGCTAGGTTTAGATCGTCGAGGCCGAATCGGTTAAGTATGTTACTAATATATTTGCCCTAATTAATAAAGATAGAGCGGCTAGAGCGATCGCAAAAGATATTAAGCCCCAGAAAGGTCCTAGTATCGCCGAGGGCGCGGATAGGGAAGGACTTGTACAAAGCCGTACCAAATGCATCGAGAGCCGTAGTATTATGGCCCGCAATCAAAAGATTATCGACGTATATAACGACGAGGATACTAGCATCGTAGTTACGGAAAAGGCACATCTCGGAGGCGTAAGGAGTAAAGCCCAAAAATACTATAATAGAAGTAACGGTATTAAACTACTAGCGAGGGGATCGGGAGAGACCGTAGAGGGCGCGGCGGAGGCGGCAAACACGCTTAGTACCGTTATCGAGGCTAGTAGGTTATACCACATAGATGTCGACGTCGTCGGGGATCGTAGTATTAAGAAAAGCCGTAATAAAGTCGAATTACTTTACTTCTACATCCGTAGTAACGGCCTAGGCCAAAAAAACCTTAATAGTAAATAAGGAGGCTATAGCTACGTAGGTATTAAATACTAACTAGTCTCTAGGGCTTTCGACGTTACTATACACTACCCATCGGGCTTTTACTTTATCCTCCTTTTTTAAGTATACCCACTTACCAAGGAGTACAAATCGACCTTCAAGGCGAGGTACTAAATCCTAGGCATTTATAGCCTTAAGGCTAGCAAGTTACTTACGTATCGCGGGCAACTAGCGATCCTCAAAGTCGGTAAAATGGCGTATACTACGATATCTACTAAGTACTATAGAGCCTACGTACTAAATATCGACAGCCTCGCGAGTAGTCATACACACGGATTCAGACTCTATCTCGTCGACGATAGAGGTTTAGGAGCGGTCGTTTTCTACGGAGGCCAGAGAGAGATACCACAAGAGCGACGACATGGCCGAGTCATCGCCCTTTTTAGTAGTACGGTACCCTACGAGAGAGCGGTAGTCGAGGCGAGACTAGGTCCGAGTAAAACGGCGTGGCTAAGGCAGCTCGAGGGCAGCGCTAAAGTCGTTATCCTCGACGGGAGAGAGGGCTCGAGGCTTAAGGGTAGGGGAGAAGGCTACCGTCGTTGGTGGCGAGGTGTTGACGCGGATAGTAGGAGCCTACAAAGGCGATAAGTCGAGGTAGGTATCGTAGGCGCGAGGAGTAAAAGTGCTCGCGTCGGTAGTACCCGCGGGAGTAGTAAGATTAGTTGCCCCTCGAGTAGGCGACTAATTTGGTAGCGTTTGTATGGGCAAAGGAGGCTCCTTAAGGGCCTCGGTAAATACCTTAAAGACGTCGTCTTCTATAAAATCAGTACTATAACTCTACTAAGGCTCAACGGGAGCAGTAAACTCTGCCCCTAAGAGTTACGAAAAGCCGCCTAAGGCTAAAGGAGTAGATGTCGCCTACCCTTAAAGTGTACTAGAGGCGTGGATAAAGGCTTTAGTAATACTCGCGTCGATCTTTCTAGTATCGTTTTCGGCATAAATAGCCTCTCCTTGTACCTTAGAGTCGGGAGGTAGCGGCTAGTCGATCTTTTCGTAAAAACGCACTAAGGAGACTCGTAGGATTTTCTAAATCTCCGGCACCTATACGTACGTAATACGGCTATAGCGAGAGTCGTAGCCGATAAGCTTACTAATAAGTGTACGAGGGGCGAATTTATCGGTATTATCGCGGTAGGCATCTTTAATATACACAAATGCCTAGCATCCGTAGGCGCGTAAGTAGCCTAAAGTAGGCTTATAGACCTCCTCCGGGAGGCCGAGGGCGCGAAAAAGCACCTCTTAAGGGCTAATACTAGCGTTAGAAGAGGTAGGCAGCAGGTTACTCACGTATCCCGTAGTATCGATAGCAAAAGGCCAGAGTTCGAGGGGGATAAAACTATCCTTCATAACGGCGCGTACTTTTTCGACGAGAGTACGCCTAGCCCGCTCAGCTCGACCATTCGAAGAAAGCGTATATAGAGTAGTAATCTTAAGTAAAATACCCAAATCGTTAGCCCATTAGGTAAGTTTGGACTACTTAAAAGGCCGAGTCGAGAGGCTAAACTCTTTACTACTATCCAGGCCAAAAGCCTGCACCTTAAGCGACGATTAGCGCTCGAAATAGGCTACAAATCTCTTAAGGCTCTCAAATGCCTTAGATTTACGCATCGCGAGGTGAATCCACTAAAAGCCTGAAAATTGGTCGATGTAGTGGATAAAATAGCGAAACCCGCGATACCCGGGCTTATACGTAATAACGTCGACGCGTACTAACTAGCCCGGGGTAATAGTAGGATCCGGGAGGTTACGACTAATAATTTAGGTAGATTTGGCTACCTTATAGGTCTCGTAGTGGTTTTCGACGTTACGGAGAAAGATACTAGTAGATGCTACAGCGGTCTTAACTACCGCTAGGCTGGCGTAAAGAAGCCGTTAATGTATTACTTTGTATTCGACGGAGGCTATGGTGATGCCGAGCGGAGATGTGGAGGGAGGCTGGGAGACGTTCACTAGCTATGAAACATCGTGAAACTATTCGATGGCGATAGTAGTCTTGCCGTCGGGAGGAGTAATGTTAGAAGAAGAGATTTGGTAGCCTTTGCGTAAAAGCTTGCCTTTAGAGAGGAGGCTAACGGGAGCCTTAGGTATGAAAAGGACGTTAGCGAAGGTGAGGTGTACTCGCGTACCGTCGACTCTGTCGTACTCTAAAACGATAGTGCCTTTATACTCTTGCACGCTCTGGTTACCGTTGGTATTGGTAGACGTGATGGGAGTTTCTAGGGGATGCAACTTAGTAAACTACTTCGCGTGGTTGTACTTATGCGTGGAGTTGCCCGAGTCGACGATGAATCTGTCGGCACTCGTGGAGTCGAGGGTAAAGTTGGATGTGGTACAGGAGAAGGATACCATCGAATACGACGTACTAGAGATGCCCGAAGGTATAGAAGCGACGGTAGTGCTAGTAGTAGTTTTGGTAGCGCTGGGCTGCGATGTGGTTGTTGTAGGAGATAAGGTCGACTGCTTGGAGGCCTGGCGACGCTGGTATGCCTCTTTCTTCTCCGGGTGCTTTTGAAAACACTCATCCTTACTACCGCTATGGCAACGCTTGCAAAAGTTGTATTTGGTCCTGCCAGGTCCGTGAAAACGCTGGTAATGGGTGCATCTCCTGGACGGCTTGCCTTTTGATGCCTCGGCTGGAGTCGTAAAGGTTATCGTAATATTAGGAGCGGCGAGGGCCTTTACTTGGGAGATGTACTTGAAGAGAGCCGTGTCGTACGTAAGGCGCTTATCCTCTAGCTGTATGCGTAGATAAGTGAAAAAGGCAGGGTTTAGAGGCGAGAGATAGGTAATAAGGGCGCGAGCTTTAGCGGCATCCGTTACCGCGAACTCCGTCGGGGCGAGGATGCTTACGACTGCTATGAAGCGTTTGACAAAGGCGTAGAGAGTAGGGTAGTACTCCAGGCGTATGAGGGTGTACTCTGATGCCGTATTGTTGACTGTATCCGGGTCGTAGGTAGAGAAGGTGCGGCGGATAATCTGGTAGAGTATATATGGCGACTCGATAGTAGGCTCATAGCCTCTCTCGCCCATCTCCTCGCGCACCTCTATCGTCGTATTGTTTAAGACGTGTATCGTAAAGTGCCTATCCGACAGCTAGTCGTTGTAGACGTTTTTGGGCTTAGGAGGAGGAGGCTAAAGATCTTCTTCGATGAATTGTAGCAAATCGTAGGCTAGGAGGCATGCCCTCATCTGGCCATCCCAAATCGCGAAGTACTCCCGCGAGATGGACTACACCTGGATGACGGATCCAGGATACCGAGGGTTACTGTAAGTGACTGGAGCCATCGTGGGCAAGAGTGAAAAGAAGAGAAAAGAAGATATGAAAAGAGTAGAAGAAAAGAAGCAAAAGATACGCGAGTTCAGCGCGAAAACGGTGATAGAGCAAGGACGCCCCTTAAGATCGCCAGAGGTGGTAGAGGAGGATACGGAAGCACAGAGGGCTCATAACCTGTGGCAACGATAAGGATCACTATTACCAAATGGGATCAGAAGAGGCGCGAAAAGACTGAATGAACTATGGAGAAGAAGGAAGAATAGGACGAAAAGAGGCATGGGCAGGCCCTCTAATAGGGACGTAGAGTGGGAGGATGCCGCCTATCGGAGGCGCCTCGCCGGAGGCGCCTCCTGGATCGGAGGGATCCGCGTCCCCTATCAGTGGGTCGCTGATATGTGGCCACCTACGTGCCACATTTTCACAATAGCTTGACAGAACACAAAGTTTAGCTTTGTACCAAGTCGTGTCAGAAGAGTTTTATTGTTTTCATTTATATTTTCAAAGGCACTGTTGTCTTGTCAATCTTATTTTGTATTCGTAAGACTAAACTAACTCATAAAGAAGACAGCAAAACCACAAAAAATGTAAATTAATAACCATCAGAAACAACAATTCCATTCTGCCTAGCAGTATCCCCCAAAATCAGTGGCAGCTGCACACAACTCATGTCAGAGAACCACCAGTATTGCGTGCTTTTCACAGAGCTGATACGGTCTCGCATTGGTCTCAGTATCGCAAAAATCACAAAGTCAACGAAGAGCAAAACAAAACACCACACATCAGTACCTCAATTCCAGTATTATTATTTCAACATGCAACCCAAATCAAGCCCGCCCGCCCGTCAGCCCTAGTACCGGTACCCGTACTGCCCCGGCCCCGGCGGCGGCGGCTCATACGAGTCCTGCGACTCCGGCCGCAGCGACGACTGCCGGTAGCCGCCCCCGGACACGTTCCGCCCGCCGCCGCCCGTAAACGGACTGTGGCCGCGTCGACCACCACCGCCGCCGCCACCGGGCGCGTCCATCGACCCGCTCACTTGCCGTCCATGGCCACCGCCGCGTCCACCACCGCCGTACACCCGGCCGGCCCGCCGTCCCGCCTCGTAGGCTGCGTTGGGGTCAATGTCCGTCTCGCGCAGCAGGTGCACGAGGGCCGGCGCAATGTACCGCAGGCCGTTGTACTGCGACGCCGGCGGGATCTGACCGAGCAGGAACGTGACCATGGTCGGCAAAGGTGGTGGGCCGCTGTTTCCGCCGCCGCCGCCGCCACCGTAGCCGCCGCCACCACCGCTTCCGTACCCGCCACCGCCCATGCCGCCGCCCGAGCCACCGGCGGGAGCCTGCTGGGCCTGCAGCCGGCGCTGCTGGTCGAGACGCCGGCCGGCAGCACCCTTGAGCGGTGACTCGGCGCGCTGGAAATCGCGCTGGTCGGCCTGCCGCATAATCTTGCGCGGCGGTGCGTTGGCGTCGTCGTCGTCGTATGGCCGCTTGGGCGATGCAACTCCGGCACCGCCACCGCCACCGCCACCTCCGCCACCACCACCACCGTATCCCGGTCGCGGACTCCCTGCACGCAAGTTGGGCATCGGGCTGTCACGCAACGACGGTGGTTGCTGCTGCTGCTGCTGCTGCTGCTGCTGCCCCTTCTCGACCGACGGCAGCACCGACATGCGCGGCCGCAGCTGGGTCGACGGCGAGATGATGATGCGCGCCGTCACGGGGTCAAACTTGCTCGTGGCAAAGCGCTTGCCAAAGTGCACGAGTTTGGGGTCGTGCGGGAACAGCTCGGCCATGCGCCGCTCCAGCTCAATCACGCGCGCCAGGTCGCCGTACTCGGCCTCGCGCTTGTGCATGTACGCCAGCAGCGGCTTGGCCTTGTGCACCGTCTCGGCCTTTTGCGCCAGCCGGTTGACGCACGTCTCAAACACCACGCGCGAGTTGGTGTGGTCGCCGTGCGCCGTCAGGTACTTGATGTACTCAATCATAAAGTACGGGTCCTCGGGGAACAGCTTGGCCCCGCGCTCCAGAATCTTGCCGCCCGCCTTGTCGTTGTAGCACTTCCACTCCATCTTGGCCACCGCCACGTAAATGTCGCTCTTGAGCCGCCCGCCCTTGCGCGCCTCCGCAAACACCGCCCGCAGCCCGCCCATTGCCCCCGTCGGCGCGCCCTTGCCCTGGATCCGCCGCATCGCCCGCGCCAGCGCGATCCACACGTGCGTCAGGCACTTGGACACGAGGTCCATCTGCGCCACAAACCCTTGCTTGATCAGCGCAATCTTTTGCTCGTGCTCCGGGTTCGTCGCCTTCTTCTTGGGCTGGTCGTCGTCGTCGTCATCGTCGTCGTCCCTGTCCTTGTCCTTGTTGTTTGCGCCCGACCCCGGCGCCGCCACCGCCAGCATCTCCTCCATGCGCGCCACCTCGGCCTTTTCACGGTCCTGCAGCGACTTGTGCAGGTCGCGCAGCGTCTTGATGATACGGTCGTACGGCTCACGCACTGCCAGCCCGCGCGCAATCTTGTTGTCATCGCCGTCCGCCACGGGGAACGTCGACTCGATCCGGTCCGCGTGCTTGAGCGCCAGCAGGATGCTCTCAGGGTTCGCCTCGATGCCGCTGACCAGGAAATCCAGGCCCTTGTCCTTGTCGTTCTCCTTGATGCCGTGCTCAAAGCACCACTCGGCCGCCTCCACCCACAGCTCTGGCCAGAACCGCAGCGGCATCAGGGCCTGCTTGTAGCAGTACAGAATGCGTGCCTTGAGCACCTCGGGCTCGTCCATCTGCAGGTCCAGCGGGTCCGACTTTTCCCAGTCGATCCACTTGAGCCACAGGTCGACCTGTGCCATGTACTCTTGGTGGCCCTCGAACCCGGCAACTGGTGGCAGCCGCGGGATCGTCGTGCGGCTCAGCCCGCGCGTCAGGTTCTCGAGGCCCGTGTTGGCACTCTTGGCCGACATGTACGCCGGCGACCGCTCTGCCAGAAACTTGCGGCCCGTGATCTTGTTGAGGCCCATCTCAAACTGGTCGTACTCCTTCCAGAGCTGGTTGACGTTGCTGATGGGCACGCTCGTGGCCCGCCGAAACGCTTTGCGCAGCTGGTCCATCTTTTGCTGGTCCTGCCAGCCGCTGCCACCAATAGTGCCAGGACCGGACCGGATAAACTGAATGTAGTCTTGCCAGATGCGGCCCGAGTCCTTGTCCACGCCCACCATGTCCAGCACAAACTCGTACGCGCGGTTCACGACGGCACGCGCCTCGGAACCCGCATCGTTAAGGTTGTTGCGCCGGCGCACATAGTCGAGGTAGACCACCCAGAGCGGCACGTTGACCACCGTCGTCAGCGACCGGCCAAAGAGCTCTTCTGCGGCTGCAAAGTTTTCCAGCTCCAGCTCCATCTCAATGTAATCGACCCACACCTCGGCCGCGTGGGGGAACAGCTGCAGGAAGCGGCCATACACGGACCGAGCATCGTCGAACCGGTTGTTGCGGCGGTGGTCGGCAATGAGCGCGAGCCATGAATCAACAGCGCCGCGCGGGTCTTCCTTGATGCGGGCCTCGAGCGCAGAAATCGAATCCTGGCTGGCTGGGGCAGGTGCAGGAGCTGGGGCTGGGGCTGCGGCAGGTTCCGGTGCGCTCGGCGCTTGTGGCTCGGGCACGGTTGGCGACACGTGTGCCGGTGCTGGTGCCGGTGGCTGCTGCTGCTGCTGCTGCTGCTGCTGCGTCGGTTCCGGGGCGCGGGGTGCCGGGTCATAGTTGTCGGTGGACAGCTGCGCCGGGTCGTACTCTTCGGCATCGTTGTCGGCGGCCGGCGGAGCTGCGACCGGCGTGTCGTCGTCGTCGTCCTCTGAGTCCGAGTCCACAAAGCCGCCCACGGCCTTGTGCTTCTTGGACACGGGGTGGACAGCCAGGGATGCCGTCTCGGGTGCTGTCTCGGACGCGTTGGCTGTTGTGTTGGATGATTCGTCGGCGCCGCCCTGCGCGTCGGCTGCCGCCGTTGTCTCGGCCTCTTCTTCCTCCGCCTCGTCGGCAGAGCCAGGGTCATCGTACGACACAATGGCCGCGCTCGGGTCGTATTCTGCAGAGCCGGTGTTCTCACCGTTGCCGTTGTCGCCGTTGTCATTGGCGTTGTCGCCATTGTCCTCCTCCTCACCGCCCGCACCGCCACCACCATGATTATCAACAGTAGAGGAAGACAGGGCATCACCAGCAGCATCAGGGGCATCAAGTTCTGTAGCTTGTTTATCGCTGTCGCTAAGTTGGTCCAAGACACCAGACACTTCCTCCACAGCCATGGCGCCATCGCCGCCGCCCGCGTCCTCTGTCACATTACCATTGTGATCGAGGGATGCCATGTTGTTGTTGCTGCTCTAAAAAAAGGGCAAACAGAGATTCTTGTGAGACGCTTGTCAAGCACGCGACAATGCCAACATACACCGCGTCAGATACTTTCCATCGACTGTCGTGAGATGCCGTACTGCAGGAGATGTGCACGCGGCGATGAAAAGTGATGTCGTGGTGTCCGTCGCAGATGTCGGGTGATGAAGTCGAGATCCAATCGAGCTTGCAACTTGTGACCCGTCGGCAGGGTCTCGAAAGCACGAAAGAGATGGCAACGTAGCTCACTGTTGGCTCAAAGGAAAGTATATGACACGCAGAATCAATTAGCGTTGGGAAAAGGCAGCGCCGTCGATGGTCGTGGTGTGCAAAGCTTGTCGAAGATGAACATCAAACGTCTTTGGACCTCCCTGTGAAAGAGAAGAAAGCTGTGCTGGCTGAACGGAAACAGACTAGCGTGTTTTTGTGACGTACAGCACCGGCAGTCGCCAGCCATTGCAAAATCGATTGGTGGCTGGAACCAAAATTTATGTAAGCCAGCAAAGCACTAGCGCGTCGCCAGCGCAACCACTCAACGCGCTTTGCCGCCGAGCCGCGACCGCGTTTTTGACCGCCTTTGGTGGCGGGTAGGGTCCCCTGGTCCCTGCAAGCACTTGCCTTGCTGTCGTCTTGTCTTGCCTTTGACTTTCTCCTCTCTTTTTTTCTCTCTCTCTCTCTTCTCTCCCCCCTTCTCCCTTCCGCCCTCTCTCTCTTTTTATTTCCCCGTCTGCACGTCACATCACGCAATCACTCCAGTTAATCGACGACCACACCGCCGTCCTATCTCATCCTCGCGAGCTCCATCAGCCCCGCCCTCACTTTTCGTCGCATCTTCACAGCTTGATCTCCTTTTGATCTGACCCTCTCTCTCACCTTCAAACACCCCTTGAACACCCCCTGAACACCCCCCTGCAACCGCCACCATGTCCATTGTTTCGCTCCTTGACGTCAAGGTCAACAACAACCCCGCCAAGTTTGGCGACAAGTACGAGTTTGAGATTACCTTTGAGTGTCTCGAGCAGCTCGAAAAGGGTGAGTTGGCAGGCAGCAGCAGCAGTAGACAGACGTCGACATACAGCCAGACTAACTAACAGCCAGACCTCGAGTGGAAGCTCACGTATGTCGGCTCCGCCACGAGCGACCAGCACGACCAGGAGCTCGACTCGCTGCTCGTCGGCCCCATCCCCGTCGGCGTCAACAAGTTTGTCTTTGAGGCCGACCCGCCAAGCGTCAAGCAGATCCCCGACACGGAGATCCTGGGCGTCACGGTGATCTTGCTGACGTGCGCCTACGACGGCCGCGAGTTTGTGCGCGTGGGCTACTATGTTAACAACGAATACGACACGGACGAGCTAAACGCCGACCCGCCGGCCAAGCCGCTCGTCGACCACATCCGCCGCAACGTGCTGGCAGAAAAGCCGCGCGTCACGCGCTTTGCCATCAAGTGGGACTCGGAGGCGTCGGCGCCCGCCGAGTTCCCGCCGGAGCAGCCCGAGGCCGACCTTGTGGCTGACGAGGAGGAGTACGGTGCCGACGAGGCGGCGGAGGAGGCGGCGGCAGCAGCGGCGGCGGCGGCGGCGGAAGGTGCCGAGGCAGGCGAGGCCAAGGCCAGCGGCAGCCTTGGCGAGGATGCGGCCATGGACAACACAGACGATGCGGCGGCGGCGGCGGCGGCAGCAGAGGGCGACGCGGACGAGGACGAGCTGTCGGAGGACGGCAGTGTGGACATTGAGGGCGAGAGCGACGAGGAGATTGAGGAGGAGGAGGAGGAGGGCGAGGGTGCGGGGGCCGACGGCGACGACGCCATGGACGTGGATGACGACAAGCCGGCCGTTGCTGCGCCGGTCGAGGTCATGTCGCACTAGGTGGCAATGGCAAGAAACGAGGCGGAGGCAGAGGATAGGAGGAAAGCTGTTGTTTCACGTCCGTCATGTCTTTGATTTATGTTCCGCCGTGGCTCTCATTTTGCATTTGCAGCTGCCGCGTTGATGACGATTTATATACCACTGGCAGAGGCCCAAACAATACGAGCTGTTACGACCGATGAAAGATGGCGGTAGTAGTGTTAAGTGTTTCGAAGCGTGAAGCTACTCATGACTTCACGATGCAACGTACAGTGTAGCCCTTGCGGGACCGTCTAGCTTCCGTATTCAAGGAGATGCAAAAGAAATACAAAGAAATGGGTAATCGTGTGTGTCACGCCGTCCTCCAGCCCGATCAACGTCCAGCCGGATCAATGTCCAGCCCGATCAATGTCAGCACCGTCTGCTCATACGCCAGCCGTCGTGGCATCTGCCTGCCCGGCCCCGTCCGTCGCCGTCTTGGCCCACTCCTCGGGCGTGTGGCACTTTGCGCTCCAGGCGTGGATGCTGGCAATCTCGTCCTTGAGCGCCGTGTTGACGAGCCGGTGGCGCTTGAGCCGGTTGAGGCCGACAAACTGCGGCGACACGACGACGGCCGTGAAAGCCTGGCCACAGCCGCCTGGAGGGTTAGTGTTTGTATGTACCAGAAGATCAGCAAAACGCACCCGACACGTCGGTCACTTCAACCGCCTCGGCCTGCAGCTTGGTGCGCAGGGCGTCTTTGAGCGAGTCCTCGGTGATCTGGTCCGCCATGGTGTGGTGGTGTGCTCGGTCGGGTCGGCGACAGGAGGAGGGGTGGCGATGGACGTTGGACGATGGTTGTCGCAAAGACGGTCTCCTTATCAGATTGATAAGATGTGAAAAAAGTTTGTGGTGCGGGCAGCGCTGTAGCTCAGTGGGTGGTGGCTGCACGGTGCGCTGAAGGGATTGCGTCATGGCCTGGCAGTGCCTGTAGGACAGAATAGTGTGTGGCAAGCGCGGGGGGGAAGGAACGATGGGAAGTGGTAAACATGGCTACTAATAGGTGTTTTCTACCCCTATATTACCTTCTAGATTTTCCTGTACTCTATCCTTTTCCTTCTTTCTAGTCAGCCATCTATACTATCCCCCCCCCCTCGTCTTTTACCTCTTTAATTGTCGTCTTGATCCGTGCCTATCCCCTAGGCACCGCATTAGCTACAGTGTCAAGACAGTGTGTATATGCGGGGTAGCAGCGAGGCTGCCGTTGACGTCGTGATTCACTAATCCTCGACCTCAACAACATTGGACAAGTGACTATAACCATACCAGGAACTATTCATATCAATTTATATCCAACTCATCGCCAATTTTATTACCACCGGAGCCAATTGTCTCCAAAACGCATGTTGCAGCCACGCCTCTGCCGTGTCGTCGTCCGCCAGCACACCCCTCTGCAGCCGTCCTCGGCCTCGTTCCTGCGACGGTGGTCCCTTGCACAGCCATTGCCGTCCAAGTCACGTCCCGGGCAGGCATCTTTGACTCGCTCGTTTGCATACTCGCTGCGTGGCTCACGCTGCTGCTCTCCTTCAGCCATTCCATCCCCCCACCACGAAACCACGGCACCAAACACCAAAGAAACAATGGACCCTCGGACAGAACGCGTCATTAATGCGATGCAGACAATGTATGCTTCAATATGCCAGCTATAAAAAAAAGCAAAAAGAAAAGGAAAGACCTAACGCCTGCAGGTACCCGGAAGCGCTTGCTGACAAGGCCTGGGACAATGTCGGCGTGCTGCTCGCAAATACACAAGAGGCTTCCATGGGCGATAACCGCGTCCTGCTGACCAACGACTTGACGCCCGACGTGGCCAACGAGGCCATTCGCCGCAGGGTGCACCTGGTCATCTCCTACCGTGAGCTTTTTTTTTAATATAGTGCTGAAACTGTAGCACCCGAGCAGAACACCCAACTAACCTATAAACAGATCCCATCATCTTCCGCGGCCTCAAATCCATAACGCTCGCCGACCCGCAGCAAGCGTCTCTGATTCGCCTGGCGCAGCGAAACATTGCCGTCTACTCGCCGCACACGGCGCTCGACGCGGCACCGGGCGGCATCAACGACTGGCTGGCCGATGGGGTTGTCGCTGCGGCCAAGGAGCTGGGAGGAGAAGTAGCCAGGATGGACGTCCTGAAACCGGTCAGCAGAGAGCAGGCGCGATGCTTGGCGCCGGAGCCCGGCGCCGAATACCAACTCCCCACCACCGGCGTACACCTGGGCGAAGAACTTAAGGTCCTTGTCGGCTATGGCCGTCTGGTGGAGCTCGCACAGCCGGTCAACGTCTTCGCCCTGGCCAAGGGCATCTACGCGCAGCTGGGCCTCTCGGACGACGTCCGGCATGCCCTCATCGTACGGCCTCGCCCCGGACACGACAGCAGGACCGATGTGAAGAGCGTGGCCCTGTGTGCGGGATCGGGCGCCGATGTGTTGCGCAACGCGCCGTCAGCCGACCTGCTGCTGACGGGCGAGATGAGCCACCACGACGCGCTGGCGGCCAGTGCGCGGGGCCAGTGGGTGGTGTGCATGCTGCACAGCAACTCGGAGCGGCTGTTTCTGCGCGACCGCCTCAAGGCCGAGCTAGACCATTTCTTTGAGGACCTTGAGAGTGACACGGGTGCGCCCGAGATTGTCGTCAGTCAAGCCGACGAGGATCCGTTTGTGTTTGTGCCGCTGTTCGGGCCCGGCTCCAATTAGCAAGGCATCAGACGTCGCGTCGACGTGGATTGCATAAACAGGTCCTCACCTGTGAGAGGGTGGCTTACTGCAACAGACTTTGCACAAGCTCCCCTGGGATCTTGACTGGAGATGGCACACATGAGGCGTCAAGGCGCAATGGATGGGGAAAAGTATTTATTATGTCCAATGACGCCCAGAATAGACACATATCATTAAAAGAATGACGTACAGAAAAGATGTTTTATTTCAGAATAAAGAAACGCCAAACGCCGTAATGCTAGCAAAACCTATACAATGCTTCCCTCATGCATCATGCCTCATGACTTTGCCTCCGCCTCTGCCTCCACCTCCGCCTCCGCTTCCGCCTCCGCCAGCACTGCATCGCCCTCGGCCAGGCACGCCGCGACGTCGTCGGCCCCCCCCACGCCCTGGTCCAGCCAGGCCTGCAGTAGCCGCCGCGGCCGCTGCCACGCTGCGCGGGCCTCGTCGACGCCGGTTTCGGCAACGAGCACGCGCAGCCGCGACGGCATGTCTAGGCACGCTGCCGCCAGCTGCCGCGTGTGCTGCCGCACCTCCGCCTGGCGCGCCGTATCACTCCCCGGTTCCGGAACAGCAGTCCGCAGTTTGTCGCGCAGCGCCGACGCCTGCGTGTAAATGTGCGAAATGGCCGGGTCCAGCGTTTTGGCCATGGGGTTGAGCGGGTCCATGGTGGCGCGCATCTTGCGAATGGTCTCGGTGGCCGTGATGAGGCGGCTGTAGTTGTCGTACACCAGACTCTTTTTTTCGGCGTCGAGCGCGCGCGCCTCGCTCAGCACGCGCGTGTAGAGGCGCAGCAGGTCCTCGAGCCCCGTGTTGGCCAGCGTCTGCTGGACGTAGGCGGCGGCGTCAAAGTCGGGGGTGTCCATGGCGGAGGCGGGGACCTCCGAGTAGGACAGCAAGTCGTTGGCGGCATCGGTGGTTTCGGTGTTGCCGTCGCCCATGGCCTCGGTGACTTCAAGCGTCGGCGTGCCGGGCGGCGGCTGCTTTTTAATGTTGTAGTACTCGCGCAGGGCGGCGCGGTTGCGGCGGGCATTGGAGGTGGTCGTGGCGGTGGTGGTGGTGACGGCCACGGGGCTGGCGGCGGCCGAGGCAGACGTAGTCGTCGTCGTCGGCGTCGACGACGCGCGGTTGGGCGACCGCGACATGGACCGGGCGGACTCGAGACTGGGCCGGTTGCTAGACGTCGGGGTCTGCGAGACGCGCCGGACCGGCAGGTCGCGGGGGGTGGCAATGGTGGACATGTTGGGGGTACGGGCCGGTCGGCGTGGTGGTGGTGGTGGTGGTGGTCGGAGTACTCGTACTCCGTAGTAGAGGTGACGTTGAAGCTCAAACGAAAGCGTACTAGTACGGATTAAAGCTATGCGATGCACGGTGATAAGTGCACGTGACTTGGTGTCATTTTAGCGTCTCATCTCGTCAACTCGTCGCGTAGCATCAATCAATCTACATCGTTCGTAGCCACCACCACACCACCACCATGAACCAGCCAATGCAGATCCGCTCCGCGCTCGCCGCCGCCCAGCTGCCCGCGCCGTCGCTCGCCTGGATCCAGTCGCGCGTCGTCGCGCCCGCCACCGCCAGTGGTCAGCCCGCCGCCCTGACGCTGTCGGCCCTTGTCGCGACGGCCAGCGCACAGCTGCTCGCGTCGGACCTGACGTCGCCGGGGCTGTTGGACGGCACGCCTCCTGGGTTTCCGCCACCGCTGCTGAGTGCCAGCGCAGGTGCCGTACAAGAAACGCGCCTGCCGCAGGACATTGTGGTGCAGGTGGTGGACATGGAGAACCTGGCACAGAGCCGGTGGCAGCAGGTGCAGGCGCTGGAGGCGATTGAGCGCGGGGAGCAAAAAAGGGGTCGCGAGATTATCCGCGTGGCGACCGGGGGCGAAGGAGACGGAGGAGAGAGACAAGAGACGGACAGTTCGAGTACGGGAGCCGGGAGAGGCGCCGGGGCCGGCCGCACAACTTCAACTGCAGCAGCCCCCCCCGACGCCAACGCGACGCACCGGCTCGTGCTGCAAGACGCCGGCGGCAACAAGGTGTTTGCCGTCGAGCTCGTGCGCATCCACCGCATCGGCATTGGGCGGTTAAGGATCGGCGAGAAGCTGGTGCTCAAGGCCGGCACGGTAGCCGCACGCGGCACGCTGCTGCTGGACCCGACGAGCGTCAAGTTTCTGGGCGGCCAGATTGAGACGCTGAACAGTGCGTGGGTCAAGGGACGACTGCAGCGGCTACGGGAGGCGGCGCAGCAGGCACAATGAGCACGTCTTCAAGCAATGGCGAAGCAGAGTTGAACAAACAATAACTCTAGTTGATACCCTACTAATACAGATATGCCTATATGCATATGCCTATGCATGCAACTATGCGATATGCAACTGTGCGACAATTCTATGCAACCGCGACTGCCTCTGCTAAGCACCCACCGCCTCGGCCAGCCCGCGCCACCCGTCCGCCAGCCACGGCGCCGCCATAATGGCCACCTGCGCCTCGGCCGGCCACCGCGTGCGCACACAGGCGCGCGCCAGGTCCTCGGGCCCCAGGTCGCCGCGCGGCGGCAGCAGGCCCATGGTCAGCTTGAGCGCCATGTCGTTGCAGTAGGCCTCCTCGGCAGAGGAGTCGTCGTCGTCGTCGTCGTCGTTTTCTTCTTCTTCCATTTCTGCTGCATCCTCGCCGAGCGAGGCCCACGCGTGTGGCAGGTACGGGTGCAGCATAATGTCGCGCTGGGCACGTGACCGGGCTGCGTTGATGTTGTCGTCGCCGTCGCCATCATCGTTGTTGGCGGCCAACGCATGCAGAACATGTCCAATACGCGCATGGTCGGCGACCGACACGTGTTTGGACTGTTGCATGTCGACGAGCTCCGACACGACGGCATCGGCACTGTCGGCGTCACCGGTCAGCAGCGCGACGACGCCGAGCAGCAGGATGGCCTGGGTATGGTCGGGGTGGGCTTCAATAACAGAAAACAGCTCGTCCTGGGCGCGCTGGCGGGCGGCGTCGGTGCCGGTGGCCCACAGCACCTGCGCAAACAGGCAGACGGCGTCGGGGTTGCGGCTGCTGCCGTCGGTGGTGTCGGTGTCGGCGGCGGCCCAGACGGCTTCAAATGCTGCGACGGCCCCGTCGTGGTCACCCGAAAAGAAGCGGGCCAGCGCGCCGGCGAGCAGGGCCGACAGCTCGACTCGTTTGCGCGCCGGCGCCGGCAGTTCTCCCGGCTGTTCATCATCGCCAGCATCGGCCACGAGCTGCAGGGCCATGTCGCTGCAGGCGAGCGCGTCGTCGTAGCGGCCGACGGCGACGAGGGCGCGCGCGAGGTCGGCTTTTGCGACGGCGACGCGCTTGAGGGCGTCGACGGACTCGGTGGCCTCAAAGTCGGCCTCGAGCACGGCGCAGACGTGCTCGAGCAGGCCGACGGCGCTGTCGGCGTCGTGCACGCGCTCGCCAAAGAGGGCCAGCAGGTGGGCATAGGGCAGGTCGTCGGGCCGCAGCCGGCGGACCTGCTCGAGGCCGATGAGGGGGCGGGCGAGCGAGGTGTCGTTATCGTTCACTACCCGGTCGTCGTCCACCAAATGGTCAAACAACGTTATCGCATACTGCTCGCGGGCGGCCAGCGACGACGCGTCCGACAGCTCCATGGCGTGCAGCAACAGTCCCCGGGCCTCGGCTGCTTCGCCGCACTGCAGCGCCACATAGCCCTGGCCGACCCAGTTGGCTGCATACTCGGGGTCGCTCGACTGGCCCTCGGCAAAGGCCCGGTTGGCCAGCTCGGCGTCGCCGTGCACGAGCGCCAGCGTGCCCAGGTTGGCCCAGACGGACGCGCGGCCGCGGCCCAGAAACAGGCTGCGCACCAGGGCGTGCTGGGCGACGGGGGCGTGGACGGCGCTCGTGGCCACGCCGAGCGCGTTCCAAAACGAGCGGTTGCCCGGCTCGAGCTCAATGGCCCGCTTGAAGCAGCGAATGGCCGCGCGCAGGAAGCCGTTGAGCGAGCCGCGCAGGTCCGCCGGCAGACACGTGTGGGCGCGGTACTCGGCCCAGCCCAGGTTGTAGTGGGCGACGGCCAGCAGGTGGCTGTCGGGCTTGACGTTCTTCGAGGGGGAAGTATTGGCGACAAGGTGCAGCTCGCGCTTAAACGCCAGGATCGTCGCGTGCAGGCAGCGCATCAGGTTGACGCCGCGCTTGTCGTTGTAGGCGATGCTCTCGGCCAGCACAATCTTGGTGCCGACGGCGTCAATCTCCTGCAGGAACTGGTACGCCGGGTGCTCGTCGGCGTCCTCGTCCTCGTCCTGCAGCAGCGTCGCCACCACGGCCGCTGGGAACGCGTTGACCCGGCCCTGCACCGTCGAGAAGACGGAGCACGCGCTGGCCACGGCCACCCAGAACCCAGTCGTCGTCGACGCGGCTGTCTCGGCCGGCACACTGCTCGCAAACGCCAGCGCGTCGGCCGCCTTGCTCGCTGCCTCGCCAAACAGGCCCGTCTTGATGCACGCGTCGGCACTCTCCACCATAGCATGCATCAGTGCCACCAGCACGCCCTGCTCGCCGGGCCTCTCCTCCAGAATACGCCGGTACAGCGCAATGGCCTCGTCAAACTCGCCGATGCCCCGGTGCACGTTGGCCAGCAGGTAGTCGGTAAACCACGTCGCATAGCCGTCGCCGGCGTCGATATGGCCGTCCTTGTCCTCGCCGGCCACCCGCCGCGCCTGGTCAATCGCCCGCTTCGCCGAGTAGTGCATGCGTGCGCGCAGATACGTCTCGGCCAGCGCCACGTACGAGTGGTAGTCGTCTTGCTGCCCGCCCGCGAGCCGTGTCGCCATGCGGAACGACATCATGGCCTTGTTGTACTCCTTCTTGTGCAGCTGCGCCGTGCCCAGCGCCGCAAACGGCCAGCTGTGTGCCTGCTTGCGCGACCCCCACGGCGGCGTCGCCTGGCCCGAGTCGACGACGCGCTGTGCCACCAGCTCGATGCTGTCCCAGTCGCGCCGGTCGGCAAACGTCTGCACGAGCCGCCGCCCGGCCTCGAGCTCGCCGTCCGACAGCTCAATGGCCTTGATGAAGCACTTGTAGGCCCGCTTCTTGTCCTTGCCGTAGTCGGCATAGAACACGCCCAGGCTCGTGTAGGCCGGTGCCAGAGACAAGTCGTTTTTTAGAGCACTCAGGAAATGGCTGTAGGCCTGGGTGCGGTCGCGCCGGGCTGCCTTGGACGGGTCCAGGCCCCAGAGGCACACGCCCAGCCGGTACTGTGTCAAGGCCAGCAGTTTCTTGGCTGGCAGGGCCATCCGCAGCACCTTGCTCTGGGCCTGCTGCGTGAGGAGTGGAATGCATGCCTCGAGGGCCGTCTTGGCGTGCGCATAGTTGCCCCGGAGCGTGTGCACCCACGCCGTCTCGCTGCAGACGCGCAGGTCGCTGCTGTCGCGCGCCAGGGCCCGCTCCAGAAACGACACGGCCGCGTCGTAGTCGACGGCCTCCTCGCTGATCAGGCCCAGGCCGACCAGGGCCAGCGTGTACGCGTCGTTGTGCGCGAGGATCTTTTCAAACAGCTTCTTGGCCTCCGGGTGGTTGTGTGGCGTCTGGTGGTGGATGAGAGCCGTGGCCAGGTAGGCCGTCAGGGCGTCGTCGGTGTGCTGGAAGGCCATGCCCGTGTTGGCCCGCCGCGTGTCGAGGCTCTTGAGCGCTTTGCGCGTGAGATCGATTGTCGCAGCGTAGTCCTCGGTGTCCAGCAGCCACAGGGCAAGCATGCGGTAGGCCAGGAACGACTGGGCCGTCGCAGCACCGTCGCGCAGCAAGGCAAACCGCTCTTCGTCGGTTGTTGGTAGTGGCACTTTCTTTCTCCGTCGTGTGCTGTCGTCGCCATCTTCGTTGTCGTCTTCGTCGTCGTTGTCATCGTCGTCGTCATCACCCACTTCTTCCTTCTTGTCAGACACGTCTTCTGCCTCGCCGTCGTTTCTGCTTTTCGCCTTCTTGTCCTTCTTCCCCTTCTTCCCCTTTGTCTCCTTTTCCTTCTTCTTCTCCTCCTTCTTCTCTTCTTCTGGTGCTTTTTGTGCAAACGGAGAGAGGTCACTCGTCAGAAAGCCCGACAACGCCTTGCCCAGCCCGCTCTCCGGGAAATGTGCCCGGTACCGCCACAGCAGCCCGACATCATAGTCCCGCACCTCGGCCAGATCCTCCCAGTCCACGGCAATGTCCCACGCCAGCTGGTACGCATGGTCAATCACCACCATGCCCCGTGCCAGCGACTTGACGACCTCCAGCTCGGCCGCTTTTTGCTCGCCCGCCGGAAACGCCGATAGCCGGTCCACGCGGTACGCCAGCAGCTTCTCCTCGTACGCGCGCCGCAGCTCGTCGTCGCTCGTCCAGTTGATCACCTGCTCGTACAGCTGCACGAGCGGGCTCTCGCCAAACACCTCGGCCTTGACCTGCACCGTGACCTCGACCAGCCGCGCGCCCAGCCGCGTCCGCCGCTCGGCAATCAGCGTGCGGATGCGCTTGTCGTCGTCGGCCTCGACCAAGTTGGCGAGTGTCTCGTACGTCGCCGCGGGCCGGGGCACGCGGCCCTCGAGCGTCGCGTAGATGGGCGAGTCGGGCAATATGATGCCGAGCGCGTCGACCATCAGCTTGCTATCGCCTCCACCGCCGCCGCCGCCGGCCTTGCTGCGGGCAAACGCCGTAAACTTGTCGACGACGCCCTGGCACTTGTAGAGGTCGTCGGCGTCGCGGTAGATGAGGGCGAGCTGCAGCGCGGCCTGCTTGTATTTGGAGATCGCCTGGGCGCCCTGCTTCTCGTACACTTTGATCAGGCCCTGCCAGACGTTGGCGTCGCCGGGCTTGACGGCCGCGGCGTCCTCGTACACCTTGACAGCCTCGTCGAGCTTGTCCAGCTTGTCCAGGGCGAAGCCAAGGAAGATGAGACTGGCTGTTAGCCCAACTCACGTCATCATGAAAAGAAACGAAAATGCTCACGCCTGGTAGTTCTTGGCATCATGCTCCAGCACATCGCGTGCCTTGTCCGCGGCATCGTCAAACTTGTCCTGCTTGAGAGCTTCGGCAATGGCTTTCAGCTGGATCTTGACCACGGCCGACGCACCGCCGGGCTTCTTTGGTCCGGCCATGTCACGGTAGCATTACGGATTTCTGAATAATTGAGAATCAAGCTGCCGTCTCATCCAAACGCAGTCGGCAGCCTGACGTCGCGATCTGAATAGGAAAGTGGGTCCTAACTCATGAACAAGCTCTTATCGTCCCCGCCGGACTTGATCAACAATTGTCCGCTTATCGATAACGATTTTCTTATCTACCGATTTTTTTTTTCGGGCAAGTACTAGTCGTATGGACTGCAGGCATCGGCCCAAGAGCACTAAAGCAAAGCATCACACAAGGTCGGCCACCACCAACAAACATCACGGAGCACCACATCACCCGCAAATATGGACTCCAACCCGGCCAAGCGTCGCAAGACGGACCACTCTGGCGTCAGCAATGGCCACACCAGCACCACGCTGCCGTTTGATGCCGCCGCCGCCTCGGCCGGCCTCTTCCGTCCCAGCACGTTTATCCTCGAGACGGCCGAGCTGCTGGAGCAGAGCCGCGTCGACTACGGCCAGCTGCTACCCGGCGCCGACGAGCTGCTGCGCAATGTCAAGACGGCCGTCGAGTCGGTCGAGACCCACGGTCCTGTTCTGGTGGGTTGTTTTCCTCAAGACTTTTGACACAGGACGCGTCTAATCATCCATCCATCCATGCAGATACACAAAGCATCAACTGCCTTTGAAAAGAAAAATGCCATCAAGATCCCCTACCCGACCCCGCGCCCGGCTGCCGACTCCCAGCTCAAGCTGGCCATGGCGGCCCCCGCCCACGTCAACGTCGTCGGCAGCTACGTGACCAAGACCATGATCCGCTCGCAGCGCGCCTTTGCCGTCGACCTGATTGTCGAGATGCCCAAGACGCTGTTCCAGGACAAGGACTATCTGAACCTGCGCTACTTTTATAAGCGCGCCTACTACCTGGCGCACCTGTGCAAGGCGCTGACCGCGTCCGACGCGCTGGCCGGCGCGTTCAGCGACGTGTCCTTTGCCTACCACGGCGACAACCCGCTGCTGCCGATTCTCGTCGCGACGCCGGCCGTCAGCAGCGGCAGCAAGAAGAAGAATTCATTGGGCTGCCAGATCCGCATCATCCCGTGCTGCGCCGGCGACCAGTTTCCGCGCGCCAAGCTGCTCGGCAACAAGAACGCGCTGCGGCCCGACACGCCGGCCGGCAGTGCCGATGTTTCTGCGGACCTCCCCCCGACACCGTTCTACAACGCCACGCTCAAGGCCGAGTCGGCCTACCTGGCCTACCTCAAGCTGCTGCACCAGGCGCACAAGAGCTGCTCGGCCTTTGTCGACGCGTGCCTGCTGGGCCGCGTGTGGCTGCAGCAGCGCGGCCTGGGCAGCTCGCTGTCGCGCGGCGGCTTTGGCGCGTTTGAGTGGGCGGCGCTGGTCGCGCTGCTGATGCAGACGGGCAGCAAGAAGCGGTCGTCGACGTCGGTGGTGAAGACGAAAACGGCCTCGGCGATTCTGTCGCCATCGCTCAGCGCGACGCAAATCTTCAAGGCCGTTGTGCAGTTTTTGGCGTCGACCGACTTCCGCAGCAAGCCGTGCGTGCTCGCCGGCGCGGCCCCCGAAGCAGGACTGGACGCGATTAAAGAGGGCACACCGGTGCTGTTTGACGCCGGCCGGCAGCTCAACATTGCGTACAAGATGAGCGCGTGGTCGGCGGGCCTGCTGCGGCAGCATGCGAAGCGCACGCACGAGCTGCTCAAGGACGACGCCGTCACGGACCAGTTTACGCCGACGTTTATTGCGCGCGCCGACATTGCGCTCGAGGCCTACGACATGGTGCTGCGCATCCGTGCGCCGTCGGCGGCGGAAAATC
This sequence comes from Ophiostoma montium, assembly GCA_029299015.1. NCBI lineage: Eukaryota > Fungi > Ascomycota > Sordariomycetes > Ophiostomatales > Ophiostomataceae > Ophiostoma > Ophiostoma montium. Next base: position 465,024 of record JANSMC010000001.1, read on the forward strand.
CCAAGGGTATGGACAGCAACAACAGCAACAACAGCAACAACAGCAAGCAAAGCCGCCACGGCGCCGTGTGGGACTTTGGCGACAAGGTGTTCCAGACGCTCAAGCGCGCACTCGGCGACCGTGCGCGGCTCGTGCACGTGCAGCTGCCGCCGTCGGCATCGTGGGGTGTGGACGCGGCCAGTCTGGAGGAGGCCGAGGTCGCGGGCACGACAACCCCAGCCCACATCGTGGTGGGCATCAACTTTGACCCGGTCAACATGGCGCGCCACATTGACCACGGCCCGCCGGCCGAAGAAACCAAAGAGGCGCGCAAGTTCCGCGAGTTCTGGGGCGACCGTGCCGAGCTGCGGCGGTTCAAGGACGGCAGCATCCAGGAGACGCTCGTGTGGACCGCGGGGCAGTCGGCGTCGGCCATGTGCGAGGAGATTGCGCGGTGCATTCTGCGGCACCGGCTGGGCCTGACGGGCGGCGCCATTGACGTCGTGGCTGGGTCGTCGAATGAAGAAAGTGGCGGTTTCGAGGCTCTGGTGCCCATTGTGCCCGTGGTGGACGCGGCGTCGTTTACGCTGGCGCGCGAGGCGTTTGTGACGCTCGAGGCGGACATTCGCGCGCTCGAAGACATCCCCTTGCACGTGCGGCAGGTGTCCCCTGTGGACGCGGCGCTGCGGTCCGCGTCGATCCGCCCGCCGCCCGTGCAGTCGGACAAGGTGGCGCTGCACCCGATGGAGGTGGTGCTGTTTTTCGAGGCGTCGGGCAAGTGGCCCGACAGCCTGGCGGCGATCCAGCGCGCGAAGCTGGCGTTTTTGCTGCGCATCGGCGAGTCGCTGCAGGCGTACAAGGCCGAGCAGGCCGGGGGGGGCAGCACTCTTGTACAGACGTACGTCGGGCTGGAAAACACCGAGATTGCCAGCGGCACGGCCAACCTGGCGTACCTCGACATTGTGTACCGCGACACGGCGGCGTTCCGGCTGCGCATCCACAGCGACCTCGAGGAGGCGATTCTGGTGCGCCAGACAAGGGACAAGACGACGACGCTCGAGCAGCACGCGCGCACGACGGCGGCGCAGCTGCTGGCCATGCAGCGGCGGCTGTGCAACGTGCTGCCGCTGCACAACCAGACCATGGCGACGTTTGTGACGCGGTTCCCGGCGCTGTCGCCGACGATCCGCCTCGTCAAGCGCTGGTTCAGCGCGCACAAGCTGCTGACGACGCACGTCACCGACGAGGCCGTCGAGCTCATGGTGCTGCATGTTTTCCTGAGGCCGTACCCGTGGCAGACGCCGGCCACGGCGGGCACAGGTCTGCTGCGCACGCTGCAGTTTTTGGCCCGCTGGGACTGGCGCACCGAGCCGCTCATGGTGGATACGTCGGCCTTGACCAACGCTCTCCCGGTGGAGGGAGACGATCAGAATAATACGGATGACCCCGTGACGACGGACCCGCGAACCCGCCTCGAGGCCTGGCGCAAAATCGACCCCAACATGAACCACACGGTGCTCTTTGTGGCGGCGACGCACGCGACCAGCGGCACCACGTTTACGACGGCCAGCTCCGTCGCGCCCGACAGCACGGGCCTTGTGCGGCCCAAACCCAGCAAGGTCGTGGCGGCGCGCATGACGACGCTCGCGCGCGCCGCCTGCCGCATCGTCAAGGAGCACGACGTGACGGCGTCGGCGACGCTGGACGGCGTGGGGAGGGTTTCTCCCGACTTGTTATTCCAGCCGTCGCTCGGCGACTTTGACGTGCTCATCCACCTCAACGGGCGCATGATCAAGCGGTTGTTGAAAGGCGAAGTGTCTGAAAACGCCGACGCCGACGCCAGCAGCAAACTGCGCCGGTCTGTCTACAAGAATTTGGATTCGCGCACCGGCCGCGAACTGCACACGCTGCCGGCCCACCCGGTGCAGCTGCTGCTGGACCAGCTCAATGCGGTCTACACCAGCGGCAGCGGCAACGGCGTGGGGCCGCTCGTGTTTTTCTATGGCGCGCCCGACGATGACGGCAACGGCAACGGCAACGGCGACCACATTGTGGCGGCGCTGTGGAACCCGCAGGTGCACGCGCGGACGTTCCGCGTCAACGTGCCGTGCTCGATGCGGCCGGTGGGCGGCAAGAAGTCTAAAGGGGGCGACGACGAGGATGACAAGGACGACGGGCAGATGATCGAGGTTAACCGCGAGGCCATCCTGGCGGAGATTGCACGCATTGGCGGGTCGCTCATCACGCAGATTGAGATTGTCAACAAGGCGTAGACTACGTCTTTGGTATATAGGATAGGTAATAGTGGTTATAATAGCATAGCGAACTGTTTCGGAGAACCTGTCGGAGTCGCCTATATTTTTCGGAACTTATTCGAATTTAATTGGGATTTATTCAGAGTGTCACATGACATGGTACTTGGGACGAACGTCCATCAATTAAAATATAGTGTTTTCAGAAGTATCAACTTGACTACATAGTATTTTCAAAAGTCTATCCATTAACAAGAACTACCCCATTTGAAACTCCACTTGCACCTTTTTCCGCGCATCGCGCCGCCCAATCTGCAGCCGCCACTCGGGCTCGGCCCCAAAGCCCATGGTCAGCCGCATGTCGTCGACGACGCGGTAGCCGTTCTCGTCGTCGACGACGGCCAGCGCGTCAAAGGGCGTGTCGTACGTGCACGTCAGCTTGCACAGCGGGCGGCACGACGCGTCCAGCCGCACAGGCGGCGGGCTGGCGTCGCTGACAAAAATGTCAAACGTCGCACAGGACGTCGCCGGGTCCTGGACAAACTCGTAAAAGGGGTGCGACACCGGGTCGCGGTTGTCAATGGTCTCGCCCTTTTTCACAAACCACACCATGCGCCAGACAAAGGGGTCGGCGCTGCCGGCGGGGAAGATGATCTTGTCGAGCGTGCGGTCAACGGGCGGGTTGGCGTCGTGTAGGGGCACGCCGGACCGGACGCCGTAGCTGAGCCGCGCAATGCGGCTGACGACCTCGGGCAGCGAGCTGTACGGTTCTTCCTCCTCCGCCTTCGGGTCCCGGCCTCTGCTGCTGCTGCTGCTGCTGCTTCTGATATGATCGGCATCGGCGTAAGCATTCGCCGGGTGGCCTTGGTAGTTGTGAAGCAGCGCGACGACGGCGCCGCGGGCCACGGCCGACCAGCCCCGCGTCGGCTGCACAACGTTGGCAAAGTCATTTTGCAACCGCGCCGCCAGGTACCGCGACCTGCCGAGCCCGCCGACGAGCACAATGTGCCGGGGTGCGCGGCCGTGCGACGCGCGCTGGATTGCGCCGTACTGCGCCGTCACGAGCTCGTGGATGCCGCGGTACGTGTCCTCGAAAAAGGCTTCGACAATGTCGCCACCCAGCACAATTTGTTTTCTCTTGTGGTTTCTGCTCCCACTTCTCCCAATACTGCCGATGCTGCTGCGCATCGTGCGCGAGGCGTCGGCCGGCGGCGTCAGACGCACCTCGGCCGGCCGGTCGGGCCCAAAGGCAAACTGGCGCTTGAGCCCGTGCTCCCACTCGACGTCGAGAAAGCGGCGCCACGCAGCCGCCGCGTCTCCGCCACGGTAGTGGTGGTGGTGGTGGTGGTGGTGGTCAAAGAAGCGAAAGCCCGCGCGGTGCAGCACGTGGTCGGCAAACTTGTCGTCCACCAAAAACGCACCGCACAGCTTGCCGGCGCCGCCGACAATCTCACGCACGCGGAACGGCCGCGAGCTCAGCACCTCGTAGCTGATGACGTCGACGGTGCCGCCGCCGCAGTCGACGACCATGAACGTCTCGCCCGCGTCCATGTGGTATGTTTCGTCCAGTAGCGTCGCCAACGCCGCGGCCTCGGGCTCTTGGACGAGCTCGAGCTGCGTCTTGCCCGCGGTGCGCTCGTCCTTGATGCCCGCACGGCTGGCGGCGCTCTTCATGGCCTCTTTCGCATACGCCGGCCAGATGGCCGGCACGGTCAGGGCTACCTTGAGCGGCAGGCAGTCGAGTCTCGTTTTGTTGTTGTTATGGAGCTTGCGGTCAATCTCGGCCAGCGCGACGGCCCAGAGCTTGCCCAAGAACCCGGCCACCATGTTGACGGGCGCCTCGTCGCCAATCTGCTTGGCCTTTTCGCGCGTCCGCAGCAGGTACTCGGAGTTGCGAATATCGTCCTGGATGTCCTCGTCGCGCAGCAGCAGCAGCTTGAACCAGCGCATCGGGTCGTCCTCGGCCGCAACCTGGGGGCCCCATTTGCCCGTCTTGAGGTCGTAGAGCGTCGGCACCTGCGCCTTGTCGTCGTCGTCGTCGTCGTCGTCGTCGTCGCCGCCAAGGAACAAGCTGTCAATATCGACACCATCGCCGTCGTCGCTGTCGCTGGAGTTGGAGTTGGAGGCAAAGGCGGCGGTGGGGTACCGCCTGACCTCGTGGATAAGGTCCGGTTGCGCCGAGTACGCCCAAGACACGCTCGAGTACGTGGTGCCAAAGTCGATTCCCACGGCAACGTAGTGGCTCGGTGCTGAGCGCGGACTCGCCGAGCGCGCGCGCCGGCGCGAGTCTGGCCGCTCGGTTGGCGTGTGGTCAGGCAGCAGTGTCGTTGGCGATGGAGATGCTGCTACTACTGGCGGTGGAGATTTCCGCGGCGGTGTGTCAATGGGCACTGGTGTGGATGCACGCGACGGGGTCGGCGACGCAGCCCGCGACGGAGCCCGCGACAGAGCCCGTGACGGAGCCCGCGACGGAGCCCGTGGCGGAACCGGCGGTGGAGCTGGCGGTGGATGAGCTGGTATCTGATCTCGCAGCAACGCCTCCACCCGCTCTGAATAGTAGAATGGCCGCGGCGAGTAGTCAGACGGCCGCGGTCCCGTGCGCCCATTGTCCGACGAGTCGGCTGTGCTGCCGGAGCGCGTCGAGAGGGAGGGCGAGTACATGATGCCCGTCACAGCGCGGTGCCGGAGGCTCTGCCTATTGTGTACATTGTGGCCATCGTGTACATCGCGTGCATCGCGTGCATCGTGTGCATCGTGTGCATCGTGTGCATCGTGTGCACCAAACTGCGTCGTATCTTGTTGGTATCGTAGCTCGGCGAACCGCCCCCAATCGAAATTGTGCATTGTGACAGTTTGTAATGTTGTGGTAGGTGATGCTTGTGGGATGGACGAAGCTGAAGAGAGAATTTAGTTCACGACAGCGTACGAGAGCAAACAACTGATCAGTCGGAATGAAACATGGGAGCAGCGGCAGAACAGAGCGGGGAGACTGAGGTGAGGCTGAGGTGGCAGGGGTGCCCGAGGGAGGCCTGGGGACGGGCCGCGTTGGGCATTGCGATATGACAATGGACAGGCATACTCGTAGTCTCCGTGATGATAAGAGCTGCGAGCTGCGAGCTGCGAGCTGCGAATTGTGCGAATACTAGTCCAGATGGGCTGGATCAGATTCTAACCACTGTTCCGACGCCATTCTTTGAATCACTTTGATAGAAGTCATTGCGATGCGTGATGCGTGATGTGTGACGGCTTCTCCGTCGGTTGAGGTGACTTTGGTTCTGTTTCAGGGGTGCTGTGGTTGTTTTGGGTTGATGCCTGTCGGCGGCTACGAGCTGGTAGAGTTTTGGGTTCCTTCTTATCCAATCTGTCGGAGGAAGGAACGTTTCACCGATTTAGGAAGTGGCAAATGTGTCAACTTCTGTTGACAAAACAGTATGCCAACCCGTTGACGAGTACAAAGTACGAGTACTCGTAGTAGATCCTAGACCACTCCAACGAACAGCCATCTCCAGTTGTTGCACGTAAATTGACCCTCTCCTCTTGTCACCCCTCTTCTTTGCATAGGGCAAGGGCCGCTCGCTTGCGCAGCCACGCTGTACGGAGTACTCGTATTCGTGCTCTGTCGTACGGGGTACGAGTACACTGCTGCGGAAATTTTGCTAGCGTTTAACTCACTTCAATGTAGTTGCATGCAGTAGTTGTTTGCATGTGCGGTGCTTAGGGATAGGCACGGATCAAAAGAGGTAAAAGTCGAAGGGGGGGGGGGGGGGGGGAATAGTATAACGATGGCTGGCTAAAAAGGAGGGAAAAAGGATAGAGTACAGGAAAGACAGAAGATAATATAGGGGTAGAAAACACCCATTAGTTACCATGTTTACCACCTCCAACGTTCCTTCCTCCCCGCGCTTGCCACACATGCAAAGCAGTGATAAAGGCCCGCTAAGCTCCTCGTCGAAATCTTTTCTGCTTGCTCTAGCAACTCTCTTTCTGACCTCTACTCCCGTATTTTCTTCATCATCCCGCCAACTCCCTCCCCTCCCCTGATCCTGGCAATTCATCATCAAAGTGGGTTCTCGTCAAGTCCACAAAACCGCCTTACCGCCCCAGTGATCAGCAATAGGCGCTTCTTGGCTTGAGGAGCCACTTTTACAGAGTACGAGTACTCATACGAGTAGTTCTGAAACCGACAGGCAACGGATCTGCCCATAGCTCGCTGCTCTAGCCCGGCTCTAGCTCCGGTCCCAGTCCCGGTCCAAGTGTCCCGTGTCTTTGTGCTTGTACCTGTTCTTGTGCTCGGGTCCCTCGTCCTTGTGTACACAAATCATGCCTCTCTTTGTTCACGATGCCGTTATCACAATGCTCCGTGCCCGGGGACGGCCTGTTAACAGATTATCTCGTCTTCTTGTGAATGTTTTGTCTTCTTGAATGTTTTGTCTTCTTGAATGTTTTGTCTTCTTGAATGTTTTGTCTTCTTGAATGTTTTGTCTTCTTAATGTATTGTCCTTTTTCTGTAGAAGATAAAGTGATCTCCGGAACAACAGTATTCAACTCCTCGCCACGGCGAAAATAGTATTGGCAGACCACGTCAATATCAAGCTCCAAGGAACTCGCCCGGACCCCGAGCCTGCCGTGCCCAAGACTGGTACTGACGCAGTCGACCCCAGCCACCCTGACCGGGCCAGAGTCATCGGCAGCCAGATTCAGGATAGTGTCGCCAGCCGATAATTAGATGAGCATCATCCAACAACATCTCAAAAATCAACAAAAATCAATCAAATCAAAATCCAACAAATGTCAACCTGAATGTATATTATAGACATGAACACAAAAACGTCTCATGCACTTCCAAACGCCTGGCTAAAAGAATGACACCCTGGGAATAAACATTAAGCAAGCAGGCAGGCAGAGCAGCATGTACGAGCAGATACGAGACGGGGGATAAACAAGAGAGGAGAGACAGAAGAGAGCTTAGGTACCCGGCTCCAGGGCGGCTTGGTGCAGGTTCATGCTGGACGCGGCCGCCTTGAGCCGGCCGACACGCCGCGGCGGCGGCAGTTTTGGCGGCAGTTTCTTGACGCCCGTGTTGTGGGCGTGGTTGTGCGTGTGGGCTGATGTGGCAGCGGTGGCAGCGGCAGCAGCTGCTGCAGCCGCCGCAGTCGGGTGTACCTCATTGGCCGCGGCATTGTACCCGCCGCCGTTGGACACAGGACGCGCCGGGCCACCGGCACCGGCAAGGGCGGCCCCAGCTGCAGCGGCGGCGGCCTCATCGGCCTGTGGCTGGGCAACAGACGCATGCACGGGAGGAGGCGGAAGCGAATGAGGCGTCGGCGGCGTGGCGTGCCGCTGCGTAGGCGGCGGCGGCGGTGGCGGCTGGGCCTTGACGGGCACGCCATGGCGGTGCCTGGGCACGGCCGGCAGCACGCGTTTTGCGCGGGACTTTTGCGGCGGCGGTGGTGGCGGTGGTGTTGCTGTCGCTGTCGATGTCGCTGTCGATGTCGATGTCGATGTCGATGTCGATGTCGATGTCGATGTCGATGTCAATGTCGTGTCTTTGCCGAGGCACGCCGACGAGTCAGCAGCCGCCGCCGCTTCAGCCGTTGGCATCAGGACACAAGAAGGGTCGCCGGCCACCACGCCAGCCGCAGCCGCAGCCACATGCCGGCTGGGCGTCTTGACGCCCGGCCGCTCGTGCGCCGCCGCCACATCGGCCACGCTGGACCGGCTTTCGCGGCCGCTCGAGTCGTCGCCCGTCTCCAGGCTGATGCCGAGAAACTTGTTGACCACCAGGTTGTGCCGCCGCTGCTGCAGCTGCTGCTGCTCGTCGTCTGTCGTCGTCGCGCTGCTGCTGCTGGCCGTCAAAAAGCTGCCCGTGCTGGACACGATGCTTGTGCGTGTTGTTGCCGTGGCGAACGATGCTTTTTCGGGCGTGTCTGGTGCATCGCCGCCACCGCCACCGCCACCTCCGCCGCGGCTGCTGCTGCTGCTGCCGCCGCCCGCTCGTGGCGACTGTGGGGGCGTAGCCGACCCCCTCACCGACCCCCTCGCTGACCCTCTCCTCGACCCCCTCGCCGACGCCGATCTCGATCTCGACTCCACTTCGGGCTCAGGCTCAGGCTCAGGCTCAGGCTCAGGCTGGGGCTCGACCAGCCACGGCACCGCGGCCACGCGGTTGACCAGCCGCAGCGTCGTCTCGTCGGCCGGCGCGAAATGGGCATTGCCGCTGCCCGACAAGATGGCCAGCACGCGCAAGATCTCGTCGCGCTTGTACTGCGGCGGCTGGTTGAGCTGCGTGTGGGCCAGCAGCGGGTAGAGCACGCGCAGGTACGTGTGGCGCAGCGAGGCGGCCTCGTCAGGCAGGTCCAGCAGGTTGCGGATGATGACGTCGAGCAGCACGCGCAGGTCGTTGGTATAAAAGTACTCGTACGTCGCGTGTGTTGTAAAAAGCAAATAAAGCAGCTTGAGGATGAGCAGCTGCAGTGCTGTTTCGGTGGCGCGGTTGAGCAGCAGGATAATGTTTTCGCCAAACGTGCGGAAGAGCGGGCCGTTGCGGCTCAGGATCTTGACGACGCGGTTCGTCAGCGCCGTGTCGAGCGTGTACTGCTGTTGTTGTTGTTGCTGTTGATGTTGTGCCATGGCCGCCGCGGCTGCCGCGGCTGCCGACGACGTCGCGGCCACCATGTACTGCTCGTTGAGCACGAGCAGCACGCGAATCACGGGGTAATGGTACGGATCATCAACGTCGTCCGACAGGTCCTCGATGATCTGAAACAGATAGCTGACAAAGGCGTCGTCGACGTGCAGCAGGTCGGCCAGGCGCACGCGCTCGATGCGCGCCATTTCGTACATGAGCTCGAGCAGCAGCCGGTGCAGGCGGCGGTCGTCGTCGCGGCGGTGCTTGAGCAGCTCGACGAGCCGCGCGAAGCAGCCCGCGTCAATCATTTGCCGAAAGACGGCCTCGTCGCAGCGGCCCGCCAGCAGCAGATAGTTGGCAATCGCGTGCAGCGACCGTGCGTCGTCCTCCTGCAGCAGGCTGTACACAATCTGCGTGTGCACATAGTCGCGGGCCTCGGCCGACGACGCGCACAGCGGGCTCTCCAGCAGACACCGCGAGCAGCGCGCCAGGTCAATCTCGTCGTGCAGCACCTGGTCGCGGCTCGACGACACAAGGTCCAGCCACGCGCGCAGCGTGTCGTCGATTTCCTCGTGGCTGGCACACGGAGCACTGACAGTCGATACGAGGTCTGTTTGTTAGCATTAATGCTCGTTCGTTCACACATCGGAACCAGACTCACCCTTCCAGAATTGGCCTGGATCCTCGTAGACGACCTCTTCGGGGTACGTCATGATGGCGATGCAAAACTAAGCGCAAGCCCGTGGCATGCCGGGGGGTGCAGGGTGCAGCGAGAGGGTCGTTTGTCGGCGGTCGGGTCGAGATTAGGCCGGCATGACACGGGCGGGATCTCAGGGTCGACACACAAGTCCACGGTCGATGATGCAGTGCAGAAAAGCAGAGCAAAGCAAAGCGTTTATCTCGCAGACGCGTGGCGGCGGCGACGACAAACAATTGACAACGACACAACGACGTGCTATCAATGGCAGGCAAGCCCGGTCGGCGGGCGGATGCGGCGGGGGGGGGTTGATGATGATGATGGACAAGCGATACGAGACGAAGAGAGGAGAACAAGTGGAGAAGACAATCTGGTGATGCGATGCTGGCATATGGTATAATTAGGGAGAAATATGGGATTGGTGACTAATCTGACAGTACCTGCTTGCACCCCGCGTAGCGGGTCTTTCCAGCACGTCTTACATAAGTACTGCCGACAGACACCGCAACTCTTTGTACGTACGAATTAGGGGCATGTGATATGCGAGGACAATCACTGCTGTGATCACTTTGACGATACTAAGATGCGTTGAGGCGGTCAAGAGATTTGATAACATGGTAGGAATTTCAATACATAGCAGGAGATGTAACGTAAAAACAAGTTGGGAGTCCAATTGAAATTGAAATCAAATAATTCAAGATGATTGGACTGATATTGAAATCAAATTAAACACAGAAAAATAAATTGACTTCAATAGAAATTCAAATAAACGGGAGACGGGGGCCGTATCAAATAGATTCTGACTAAAATACAGCCATTCCATCAGTAATATAAAAAAAAGAAATGATATTACAGACCAATTGTAAATGCCTTTGTGGTTTCTGAAACTACAATAATGTATCACTAGAACATCGACTCTTGCAGTACTGGAATATTCACTAGCAAAGACAACGATAATATACGTGACATTAAACTAAACAGCCGAGACGAGGCTTCGTAACTGACAAGCGTTGGCATAAGACATGGAACATGGAGACATAGAAGTACATGAAGGAAAGAAACAAGACAGTAGGATGACAAGACAGGAGAACAAGACAATAAGAGAAACAAGACAAAAAAGACAAAAAAGACAAAAAAGACAAAAAAGACAAAAAAGACAAAAGACAAAAGACAAAAGACAAAAGACAAAACAAAACAGACAGACATCGACAAATCCTCCATCCAGATTAATAAGTAGTAGTAGATCGGCAGAAACAAAACTTATCCTCCTTGCTCCAAGACAATCGACAAAACAATAAAACGTGGCTTGGTCAAAAGAGGACCGGGGATACAATGGCAAAACAGACAAGGAAAAAAAAAGACACGCAGAAATAAAAGAACAGAACAGCAAAGTCTTTTTTGTTTCTTGGTCTTTTATGCATTGTGTTGCGAGAGGTTGGTATCTTAACGCCGGCAAGACAGACAAAGGGAGAAAAGGAAACAAGCAAAAAAGAAAAGCAGCAAGCAAAAAACAAAGAACAGAAACAAAAAGAACAAAAAACAAGAAAAACAAAAAGAAACACCGGCCGTCACTCATAACAGGTAGCCTGCAGCAACTACCACCCCTTCTTCCGTGCAAACCGCTTGTTCAGCAGCGCCAGCACCTTGGGCACGTTGAACTGCACATACTCCAGGTCGAGCTCGTCCAGGTTGTCCTTTTGCATCTCCAGCAGGTCGTCCAGCTTGAGGTCCAGCTCCAGCAAACCCCGCGTGCGGCCCTTGTAGTGCAGCGAAATGACAAACGTGCCGGGCAGCGGGCTCGTAAAGTTGAAGTAAATGTTGGCCCGCCGGTTGTCGGGCACGTTGCTCTTCTGGATCACGCCCTCCTTCTCCAGCTGCTGGTGCGTAAACTTGTACGGGCCCAGCACCTGCTGCTTCTGCGGCTTGCGGCGCGTGCCCTCGCTCTGGCTGCGCACGTTGTGCAGGTAGCTCTTGTACGTCTCCAGCTGCCCGTTGAGGTACGTGTTGTGGTCCGTGATCGTCGCGTACACCTCCTTGAGCTTCTTGCTCTCCGTCAGCACGCCCTCCTTGAGCGACCCCAGGTGCTGCAGCTCCTGCTCCACCTCGTCGCGCAGCAGCAGGAACCCGTCCGACTTGTCTGTCACTTTGAGCTCCTGCAGCTGGCTCAGCAGCTCCATGGCCCGGATGCCCTTGCGCACCATGACCGCGTCGTTCTTGGACGTCGCCGCCGCGTCGGCAATCCGCTCCAGCCGCAGCGGCCGCCGTGCCACCGCCGACGTCGCCGGGATCGACCGCATGATCTGCACAAAGATCGACTTGGCCTCCATGAAATACACCTCCTCCTGTGTAATGTCCAGCGCGGCCGTCAGATCGTCCAGGGCTGCCTCCCACCGGCTGTACAGCGGCAGGTTGATCACGCGGTTCTCCTTGCGCGGCAGCTGCACCGGCGCCGGGCCCAAGTCCGCCAGGATAATGGCCAGGTGCGAGTTGGCGTCGCGGCTCAGCTCGCCGTTGTGCTTCTCCAGCAGCGAGTGCATGGCGTAGATCTCGTTGAGCGTAATTGACAGCTCCAGATCCTTTTTCGACAGCGCCACGTAGTTATCCATCTCGAGGCTCTCGTAAAAGTCCTGCACCTCGCACAGGTCCAGCATGAAGCGGTTGATGCGCTCCTTGTTCTGCTGGATGAAGGGCTGCAGCTTGGCCATGTACGGCTCCTTGGCGTACGACGGCTTGTTGGCCAGGTTCTGCAGCATCTTGGCAATCAGCGTCAGCGTGCGCCGCGGCCGGTCTGCCGGCGTGCCGTCAATCAGCATGTACGACCGCGGCGTCACAATCGCCGGGTTGATGAAGCGCAGGAAGAAGAAGCCGCCAATCAGCGTGCAGATCACCTGGTCGTTGGCATCGGGGTACTTGCGCTTCGTCAGACTGCGGATCTGCTTGCAGATCCAGCGGATGCCGTACGGCGCCTCCTCGAGCCCGTCAATGATCGTCGTCAGAAACCCGTTGGCAATCTCGCTCAGCATCGTCAGCCGCGGCTCGATAATCGCCTGCACCTGCGGGTTCTCGGCTGCCTGCTCGGCCGTGATGCCCTTGGGCAGCGACGCCGGCAGCGTGCCCGTGTCCTCCTCAATCTGCGCCACCATGCGCTCGTACACTTTCAGGGGGTTGATCTCGAGGTCCAGGTCCTGCAGCTCAATCAGGCTGTTGATGCGCGCCGCCAGCACCGTCTTCAGAAAGCTCTGGCCGGGACCACGCCGCGTGTACGTCGTCATCATGCGCGACACGGGCGTGTTGGCGCGCAGCAGCGACGAGTACTCGGGTGTCGTGTCGAACTGGTACGTCAGGACCGACTGGAACATGGTGAGCAGCAGGTGCTCCTCGCGGCTCTCGTACTGGTTGCCGTAAATGGTGAACATGACTGTCTGCAGCAGCGAGTCGATCTCGGACATGGACACGAGCCGGCACAGGTGCGCAATGTGCCGCGGCTCCGACTGCAGCATAAACATGAGGTTGCCGTACTTTTGCGTTTTCTCGTCGTTGGGGAACGCGCCGACCTCGAGCTCGGCGTCCTCGAGGCGGCTGGCGACTTCGTTTTGTTCTTCGAGCGCGATGCGGTTCTGGATCAGCAGGGCGATGCGCGAGTCGAGGTAGCGCACGTCTTTTTCCAGCACAAAGTTCTGTTTGGACTGCGACGAGATCTTGGCCTTGAGGTCGCGCAGCACCTTTTGGGCCTTGGCCAGCTCGTCCTCAATCTCGAGGTCCGTCTCCTGCGCCGACATGGACATGTAGAGCGCCGACATGGAGATGCGCTTGGATTGGCGCGCACTGCGCGAGCCATCGTGCGACGACATTGTGTTGTGCCTCGATATAGGCTGGAAGGAGGAAGAAGAGGCAGTAGAAGCTCGTGAGGGCGTTTGCAGCATGACAGACATTCTGCCAGCTGGGGAGTGAGATAGGAATGGGGATGGATGGATGGGATGAGGCGAAGGCGAGAGATGGAGAGAGAGAAAGGGAAGAGGGGAAGCGTGATGAGAAGCAAAACGGGAAAAGGGAGGGGGGGGAAGGGTCGATGACAAGGATCAGGTAGGTGGGAGACGCGTTGGCGTGAGATCGTTGACGTAGGTGCGAGTAGTTGAGGCGGTGGCCGAAGCGAAGAAAATATGAATCGAGAAAGACGATTCGACCAGGGCTGTGCCAGAGGGTATCAAAACAAGTCGGGATGGGGGATCGGAACGGGTTCGGGAGGAAGCAGACGCGATCGAGCAGCGCGGCGACGACAACAACGGCGATGGCGACGGCAGCGATGACGGGATGGCGACGTGCGGTGAAGATGGCAGAGGCAGAGGCAGAGGCAATGATGAAGATGGCAAAAGATAGCGGGACAGTACTCAGTAGTGGGAGGGAAAAAGGGAAAGAGGTGGGAAGGCGCGGAATGTATGGGGTATGCGTCAGGCGACAGGCGACAGGCGACGGCAGGGAAGATGAAACCCGGAAAGGTCGCAGGGCACGCACAAAGGGAGAGAGCGAGTGGCAGGGAAGGCAGCAGGAGTGGAGGGCGGGCAGAAGGGCAAACCGAAAAAGGAGAGAACGAGGGAGAGGGTGCAAGGTGAAAAGGGAAAGTGCAAAGAAAGGGGTGGGGCGATGTAATTAACAGTGTATTGATGACTTGTCGCTACGAGTACAGAGTACGATGTGCTGATTGATTCTGTTTTATTTTTTATTTTTATTTATTAATCTACTCGTACTGTATTCTGAGTTTATTGATATGCGATATGCAGACAGTAATAAGGATTTCGCCTATTCTTATTACTGCAGACCCGAGGGAGTTGGACAAGACAGCGAGGGGAGAAAGAGAGGGAGGAGGAACCGACAGAGGGGAAAGAAGGAAAGAAGGACAAAAACGGTTGAGCTGAGGTGGGTCGGACCCGCTGTAATAGGCACACCCCTCGGCATGTTATCTGAATGCAGAATACGCAGAATACTGAGAACGCAGATTACGCAAATCACCACGTCGTGTCAAAGAGCACATACGAGAAACAAAAGAGGCAAAATTACTTTACGCGTGCTCGTGGGAGCATTGGTCAAATGCAGAGCGACCGAATGACACAAGTGCCGTCATCATGGCATCTCAAAAAACGACCCCTACGCAAAAAAGAAAAAAAAAGAAAAAAAAAGATAAGAAGCACGACACAAAGGGAAGGATGGGCGCGTGGGTGGGCCAGGGGTGTGATGATGTGGGTAGGGATGGCAAGGCAGGGTTAGACCGTTTCAGAATGGTAGTGCACATTGGTGCATTGGTGCCTTTCTAGTCCCAACGTACCGTACTCGCACGTACGCCTCGTACGAAGGAAGAAAAGGCAGGGGACAACGGTGGCAAACGGAAGGGACGCGGACGGTCTACGCGGACAGATAAGGAAGGAACAAAGGGACCAAAGAAAAGGGACCAAAAAAAAGAAGAAAAGGGCGAAAAAGAACGAAAGAAGGGTAAATAGAATACGAGTACTTGTACAAAACTTTGATAGATTGAAGAAACACAAAACACCAAAGATGCCAAGTCAAAGATAAACACGCGCAAACGCGTCCCTGTGCCTGGGCATGCGGGCGGGCATGCTGGGGGCGGTGTACGACGACGCAAGGGATCGCGCCGAATCTTGTCCTGCGTGCGAATCCTGTTTCGGCACCGTTCTTGCCTTTTTGTCCCATTTTAGCGTATTCCTAAAAGACTGGCGCTAGTCACGTTTTGAGACTAGTAGGGCGTAGTTCAGGGGATGACTTTTGTGACGTCTTCTTTTTTCTTCTCCGGCAGATTGCATACAACGGTGCCGTGCATTTGCGGTGCGGTGCGTTTGTACGAGTATCGTACGAAGCACGGCGTACGAGGAGAGTACTCGGGCGACGCCGTTGTGCGGAATCTTGCGCACTCGTATGCGCCTTGACGATCGTCGAGCGTGATCTCATTACTGCAAAAACAAGATATACTGAGTACGAGTCCAGGCGAGTACGAGAACTTGGCGGGGAAGCGGTCAGTGGCCAGTCTGCGGTCGGTCCGCGGCCGTTGCCAAAGGTCCAAGACAAAGAGTGCAAGTCCGATAGTCGTATCGTACGAGGAAGTACTGGTTAGCGCTTACTTTTGGCTATCGTGTTTGGGCCGGACTACGATGGCAGGATCAAGAAGGCTGACAAAACGGGCCAACAGATGGCTGCATGGAGGTCGGCCAAGTACGAGTAGACCAAGTATGAGTACTCGAAGGATTTCAATGTTGTCGGATCTTCGGATCCTGCGAGTTGATAAGGCTCTATGAGTACGAGCGGTGCAGGTACGAGCGGCGGTGCAGATGATCCCGTACTCCGTACTTCGTACTCCGTATGCACCGGTATTTGTACTCCGTACTCGTAGTTCGCAGACCAGAACAGGATTGACGCGGGCTAATAAGCACATCCTGTTTCCCGCATCCCAACGGCAACGGGTGCTGCAGGTGAAATTAAGCTCGTCAAGGCGATGGTACTGTGGAGAGAGAAAGAGGAAAAAGTCGGCGAGGGGTTGAGGCGACGGGCGAGGAAAAAGAAACGAAGAGGGAGGAGAAGAGAGGAGAAGAGAGGAGAGGGAGAAAAGCAACGAAAGCGGGAGAAAAGCAGAGAAGGATAATCGACTTTGTGTGCCACGTTGCAAGACATCTGTGCACAGCACTGCCGCGTCGATGACGAAGGAGCTTATCAGACAGAATGATGGTATTGAGTACTGAGTATGAGTACTGAGTACTCGCTGAAAGAAGATGCAAGGGAGCCGAGCCGTCGTAGGGCAAAGATCAGCACAAACGAGGCGTTTTGTGTCTGAGTACTCGTAATCGTACGCCGTATCACCGAGAGCCTCCTCTACGAGTGCTTCGTACGAGCAGAGAGTACAGAGGACGAGTACTCGGTATGCATCTGTGCGAGATTCATCACCTTCAGCTATCGTCAGTAAACCGAATACGACGAGAGAAACAGTTTGATGGAGCAAGACATGCAAGGAAGACGGTCTGAGCTCAGCAGCGGGCTTGCCGTGTGCATTAGAACTATTCAAGCAACGGGAAACGACTGTCTCACATCAAGCGAATGCATGGCGTCATGGCATTCCAGTCGGAATGGATTTACTCGTACAGCACCTCGTTCTCGTTCACGTGACATACTCATCATACGGAGTACTCGTATACTCGTATTCCAGCATCACGAGATTCAACGCATAGCACAGACGCCTCTGTGACAAAAGGTGGCCATGGCGTTTCGGTACCTTTATCCATATCTATTTTTATTTTTTCTCGTCCGTATCAGAAGCCGTGCCGACGACATGCGAGCAGGCATGGCATGACGGACGGGTTGTACTCGTAGGGGGGCCCCTGGCAGACCGTGCAGGACCAGACTGTAAAATACCACTGCGCCGTTGCAGGCGGAGAGAGGGCGAGCCGTGCGCCCAAGAAGGACATCAGACGACGTATCGTACTGTACTTTGTCCTTTGCACTGCGAACGACCAGGTCCGAGCAGGAAGAACAAGGGTGCAAGGATGGTAAAACAACGCAACAAGAAGAAGAAAAGGAACCGAAATAGAACGGAAACGGAGGAAGACACACGAAACACGAAACAACGCCATGCGCGGGGATCAAGGCTGCGAGTACGAGTACGTACTTTTGAAGAAGAGGGGAACTGAACAAGATTTCTGAGCAAGGCTGGGAAGCGATGCAAACGGTTGAAGCTCACGATGCTAAAGTGCTTGCTGACATAATCCTGTGCAATCAAGGCTCCGATTGCCGGCGGGGCAAATGCACTTACGAGTACGCGTTATCAAGATCGTGAGCCATAAAGCACTTGACACTCAGAGGCATAATCATACACATTCCGTCTTGTACAAAATAGATGATGTGTTTGCCTACCTCAATCAAGCTCTCGCATATCATTGGCGCGTCCAAGCCCAGCTCTGTTGTGCCTGATTGCTCAACGTGTTTGTTTGGCTTACATAATCATGACGGACGCCGGCGTAAAGTGTTTTCAGACGACCCCGCTGCCTTTTGATATAACTTTATAGACTTTTAAGTGCTTTAAATGTTCGCGATTTTCCACTGCCGGTCGGTCTCCGATATAGTCGGACGCATTGGGTCCGGCCCGCCCGTCACGTAAAACACTTAGGCTCGTCCACTGACTCACGGCTGCTCGTCCTCGGCCTCTTTTCGACTTCTTCTGTTGACTACTTACGCTCTCAACCTCCTGTTGACCTTGTAAAATCTGATCATCTTGAATTGACTGTCATCGTCGTCGTCTTCTCATCAACATCCTTTCAACCTCTCGTCAACCTCCCCAACCTCTCACCATGACTGTTAGCATCGGCCTCGGCGAGTCCATTCCGCCAGATACGGCACATGCAAGTAGTCTCCCTCTCTCACTTCCACAATCCCCAGACTAACAGTTCAGGCCGTCAGCGTCTCCCTCCCGACATGGCGTTCCAACGTCGGCTACGAAGAGGGCGAGCCCTGGGTGGTCCAGAAAATGGTCACCGGTTACCCGCGCTTCTTCATCCACAACAGCATCAAGGCCTTTGCCGCCGCCATTGTTGACCGCTTCGCCAAGCCCGGCCAGACCGCCGTCCTCTTCTCGTCCCAGGCCGCTGCCGCCCGCTGCCTCGCTTTCATGAACAAGTTTGCCGACACCATTGACTCGACCCAGACGCTGGCCGACCTGACCGCCGTCCACCTCGTCCTCGACCCCAGCAACCCGGCCGCGGCCCCTGTACGCTCGCTCGCACCCACCATCTCGGCTGTGCTGCTGCACCCGGACGCCTTCCCCCTGGCCAAGCAGTACTGGCAGCACACGGGCGATGGCATCTCCAGCCGACGGGCCGAGTTTTGCCACAAGCTGTTTGCCGACGGCCTGCTGGTGGAGGCGCCTGTTGCAAAAGCTGCCGCTGAAAAAGCTGCCGCGGCTTCCGCAGCTGCGGTCAAGCCGCCGTCGCCATCGACGTCGTCCACGGCCATCCCCGGCATGAAGCCGCTGCGGGGGCCGATGCGGTACCGCCGGCCCATGTCGCCGACGAGCCCGGCCGCCGCCGTGCCGTCGTTTGCTGCTGCTGCTCCTTCATCCCCGCGCTCGCCCACCTCAACCGCCGAAGACGACGACGAGAGCAGCCGGTTTCTCGAGGAACGCTACGGCCGCAACCTCGACCTGTCCTTTGTGCGCCGCGCGCGTGCCGCCATCCTGCGCCGCATCACGGGTGCGCTGACGGCCAAAGACCATGCTGAAGCAGCGTCGCCTCCGGAAGCGACGACAACGACAACGACAACGACAGAAGCGCAGCCCCTGCGCGGCGTGGCTGTCCAGGAAGACGACGTGTACTTGTTGCCATGCGGCATGAATGCCATCTTCAACGCACACCGTTTCCTGCTGGCGGCGCGGCCGGACCACGCCCACCTCAAGAGCATCAATTTCGGCTTTCCCTACGTCGACACGCTCAAGATTTTGCAAAAGTTTGGCGCGGGCTGTCTGTTTTACGGCCACGCGTCCGAGCAGGACCTGGACGACCTGGAGGCGCGGCTGGCCGGCGGCGAGCGGTTCTTGGCTCTGTTTTGCGAGTTCCCGGGCAACCCGCTGCTGACGTGTCCGAACCTCGTGCGCATCCGCCAGCTGGCCGACCGCTACGACTTTGCCGTCGTCGTCGACGAGACCATTGGCACTTTCGCCAATGTCAATGTGCTGCCGTACGCCGACATGGTCGTCAGCAGCCTGACGAAAATCTTTAGCGGCGACTGCAACGTCATGGGCGGCTCGCTCGTGCTCAACCGCCGGCTTCCGCGGTATTACAGCCTACTGAAAGCAGTGGCCGCCGAGGAATATGATGCCGACGCGTACTGGCCCGAGGACGCCATCTTCATGGAGCGCAACAGCCGTGATTTCGCAGCGCGCGTCGAGCGCATCAACCACAACGCCGAGGCCATCTGCGACGTGCTGCGGGCCAGCCCCCAGGTCAAAGAGCTGCACTACCCCAAATTCTGCCCGACGCGCGCCAACTACGACGTCTGCAGGCTGCCGACGTCTGCAAGCGGCTACGGCGGCCTGCTGTCGTGCTCGTTCCAGACGCACGCGCAGGCCGTCGCCTTTTACGACACGCTCGAGTCGGCCAAGGGGCCCTCGCTCGGCACCAACTTCACACTGACGTCGCCCTACGTCGTGCTGGCCCACTACGGCGAGCTCGACTGGTGCCGCAGCCTGGGCGTCGACCCGGACCTCGTGCGCGTCAGCGTCGGCCTCGAGGACACGGACGACCTGCGGCGGCGGTTCGGCGTGGCCCTGGCCGCAGCGGCAGCAGCCGAGCAGGCATTATCTCCGGAAGATTAAAAAAAAGGCATTGCATCACACATACTAGACAAAAGTTTAATTAAATAGAATCCATTCTACATAGCATCCATCTTTATCCACCTCCGCTAGTCATCGTCATCCGTGCTGTCGCTGTCGTTGGCGTAGCGGCACCATTTGCACTTTTTGTGCTTCTTCTCGGTGAGCACGACGTGGTACTGGCTGTCAGCGCACTCTGGGCTGTTGACGAGAATGAGCGACTTTTCACACAGTTGCACCTCGCCCCAGGGGACATGGGTCACGTCGCCGCACCTCCACTGCAGCTTCTTGAGATTTTGGATGCACATTGTGTATTGAGTGCGTGCGGTGAGCAGTTGAGCAGTGTTTTTGGGGGTGAAGAGGCGACTTGTCGATGATGGTGGGTGGTGGTTGATTATGGGAGAGTGGTTGACAAGACACAACAATAAGATTAGCATACAACGACAGGACTCACATACTTATAGCACTCCAAACCGTTCCGTCACATCAATCCCATGTTCACGTTGCCGTACGCTGCCGCACGCTGCCGCATGCTGCTGCACGTTGTCACAGGGTTGTCTGCAGACTGCATACGCGCTGCATACGTGGTCGTCCTGCTGCGCTGACGGCTGTCGTCTGCCTGGTTGCCATTTGCCGTGGCCTGGGTCAGATGGCACGGAACGCATGCGGACAGCTACGTGGACCAACCGACAGGCACTCAAGCGCGGGACGGGAGCGTGATGATTACATACATATATGATTGGCACATGGAGTGGGGATGCATGGTTGAATCAGGTTGATGGATTTTTTTTTTTCAGTGGTTTGCGGGTTCAAACAGTTACATGTCTTATGTAGCCGGGAGGAGGTACTTACGAGTACTTGGGACACGTATTGCAGCCAAGGATCGTAGCGTGACATATGCGGACAACTTACAGCATCAAGTACATCCAATACGCATATCGTCGAGTAAGAAACTCTTCAATATCCTCGATATCCTGCTCGCTCGGCAGTTGTCTTGACACATGCATAGCAGAAGTGGTCTTCGTCCGGAGCGTCGTGCGTGAGGGCCTCATTTTGTTTTGTAGTCGGGCTAGGGGTACAGGGCGCGGCCGAGAAAGTTCTTGTCGTAGTATCTGCAGGACAGAAAAAGGAAATACTTGAAGGTGAGAGTGGGTTTGCTGGTGCGCGTATGGTAAGATATGGAAAAGACGAAAGACAGAAGATGGAAGGCAGATGGATGGATTATATAGTGGCCAATGCCTGAGAAGTAAAATGTTGTACGAAACAAAGATCAATGGCCTTGTCCATGGTATGAACAAGCCAGAGTGATAGACAAAGCCGTGGACAAATCCGTGGACAAAGCCGTGAACAAGAGCATAGTGTTCGGAGAACTGTCAAAGTCTTTGTTGCAAGTGAACAAGCAAGAGCCTTGTTTGTTTTACTCGTGCCTCGTGCCACGCCTTGCTATCAGGAAGGAACACGATGATGTGTATCATCAATAGATGGTGCTGGGCAGCCTAACTGCCAGGACAGTCTAACCGATATTCACATTTTACCTGTACAATGGGTAGCCCTTCTACCTTTTTTTTTTTTAGTAAGGCTGAGAAACGGGTTTATGTAATTGTTTATGGCAATTTTTGCAAAGGCTTTATGTTTTGTTTTGAATTACTTGTAAATTATTTTGATGTTCGGTTATCTTGTAGGACGTTACGACCAATTCCCGAGAAACAATACGAAAACACCAATCCCTTGGCCAATAAACAGAAGCCTATAGCTAGGAAGTAGGTACATATTATTTCAGGCTATTTTAATATCACTAGGAAATAGAATAACGATATGATTTGTTACATATTAGATGATGAATAAAATCTCAAATTACTGGCGGTTATGTTGTCCTGGCGGTTAGGGTGTCCAGCACTATCACGCGTTCTCGCTTTCTTTCATAATAGTAGGGAGTATGACACAATCACGGACACGATAAAATGTCAGCAGCATGATGCCTAACAGTCCGAGCTTGGTCTTGATAATGAAGTCGGAACTGTGCTTTACTATGGCCAACGCATGAAGATGTCACTGTATTTCCCTACAAACTATTAATGATTAGCCACGCCAGGAAATCGTCAAGTTTACATTGGTCAAGTCACTCATGCACATGCATTCTAAAATATCAGGAAAATGAAAATCTTCGATTTGATAGTGTTCTATGAACGTCACTGCATCGATCGCACCTACACCTCAAACTGGGATCTCAAAACTGGAACACGTCTTTGGGCCTTTGTTGGTGAACTGGTCCTGCAGCCTCTGCTTGGCAATGTGCTGCTCGGCCTTGTGCTGTGTTCCTCAACCAGGTAATCCCTTACAGACGATCGCGGCCCGACACCTCCTTGGCAACGCAGTGCATGCATTTTACAGGGCGGGTTTCATACTTGGTGACAGTCGAGGAACGGACCGGGCACGCCTTCTTGGTGACCTTGGCATTGTCACACAGAGTGGTGCCGGCAATGGGGAAGATGTAGGAGTGGAAGCACTTGTAAGTGATCTGGCTGGTGTGGTCGACGCACATGATGGCGGTTGTTGGGGGGTTTTGGTGAAGGAGTTGGTTGTGTTTGAAGTGTTGAGAGTGTTGGGGTGTTGGAGTGGTTGGTAGAGTAGTTGCTTGTGTGTGTGTGTGTGTGAGAGAGAGAGATGAGTGTGTGAAATGTGTGTGATGATGATTTGAAAACAGAAACAGAAGAGGTTGGCCAGAGTATTTATATTGATGAAGAAACACATCCAAGAGACATCCAAGAGAGGTTTCGTTCAACCTCGTCAGCTTGTTCATGAGTGATTGAGTATGCTGAACATGCTTGGATCGTTGAATCTGTTTGAGTGAACAAGTCGATGATGTCGAGTTGATAGCATAAGCCTCGTACAGCTGTTCATGGATGGACGAGTATACCATCTTTGGACTGCTGGATTTGTGTGAGTGAACAAGTTGGCGATGCCAAGTTGATGAGAAATATTCTCGTGGCACGCCAGTCAACTGGAAATTCTGAAGAAGAATACCGTGGCAGGCCAGTCAACTAAAAGGTACCGGTTAACATCAAATGAAAGACAGTTGATCCGTAATAGATTAGTATTGACAAACGACCACCACACACTATGAGTTCTTTTATCTGATGCTTAATAGCTCTGAGGAACCCTTTCGAGGAATTGGAGGGAGTAGGAGAGTACGTGAGAGACCCGTACATGGTAACGCGACGAGCCAACATATCAGGCTTTCAGTAAGTTGAGCTATTTTTTGTTGTTTTCCTTTATATCAACGAAGAAGTAGCTATTTTACAAATCTACGTCTGTTTCCATCAATGCTTTTTATTCAAGGTTGAATAGCCGATTATCCCACTCATTTTCAATAGCTTCTACAGCATCGACGGGCATTGAATATACATGGTTCTCGGAGTTGAAAACGTACGTAGTCTATAGACCAAAGACAAGGACGCAGTGTGCGAGTTAAGGACGAGTACGTTGTGTAAGGACTACAGCTAAAAAAGTGATTTATGGGCAAAGATATTGCTGAACGACGGGGTACGTGTCTAGAAATTGTATCAAGTTATCACGAAGCACAATATTAGTATCAGTATAGCGAGTATTAATCTATTTTGAAGAAACAAAACAAGAGAAAACAGTAAAGAAGAAAAGAAAGCAAGAAGACAGAGTACCACCGCCAACTTCTTGCAGTCGCTGAACCCGGCGTTCTATCCAAGTAGTTGCGTACGCGGCGTTACATAAAGTTGCGAATGTCAGTGCACAACCGACAGTGCTCCTCCTTGCGCATGTTCTCGACGACGTCCCAAGCACCTCGGTCACCAGTGTTGGTGTGGCCGCAGCCAGACTCGACAGTGTTTTGGTCAATCTTGCACATGGTGGCTGTAGTTGATTGTCACGTGAGTGTTGTGGTGCTGGTAGTGTAAGTGTTGTTCTTAGTAGATGTTGGATGAGATGATGATGAGGTTGATGATCTTGGGAGAATAGATGGACGACGGACAGCTTTTGTAGTCACTTCAACTGCTCATTTAAAAGTTCATGTTGCTCAAACAGCCGCTTTGTAAGTTTATTGGCACGCCTATGCTGTTCATATATGGCCATTGTTTGAACAAGGCTTTGTTGCCCAGAGCCAATGATTTAGAGCCGTTCACAAGTCAAAGAAGCAGTTCCGTACTCAGCCCTCTACACCGCAAACAAATGCAAACAGTTGTGTTCTCTCGACCCTGAACATGCAAACAACAAAGCCATCCAACTACAGCACAATGCAGCTGAATGGCTGGCCGTCGCCGCCTTCAATCCGTTTTAGCTGGCACTCGGGGCAGCAAGTAACAGAGTCGACAGTCTTTTTGCGAAAGCGGTGTATGTTCGCACATGGCGGTGAGCAGTAATTTGTGCAGGTTGTGATTTGCGAGGCGTGGTAGCAGCCGGCGTACCGATACTCTGTGTACTTTTCGATGCACATGTTGGCGGTTGGGGATAGGTTGAGAGATGATGGTTGTGTTGAAAGGCTGCATCTACAATAATTTTGTACCGGGAGATCACCTTTTATGCACTTTCTAAAGTGCAAGTCACTACAAATTGCGGTGTATGTAAAGCTATGTCAGTGTTAGTCGCAAGTTAGTCAAGGAAGTCACTCATGGCTGGATTGAATCTCAAGTATGTTCAATCTGTTTTAAATTGTTTTTTTATTTTCGTACTCCCTGAATGGGACACTACTTTAGTTTACGACTACGGTGACTACGAGCAAGCAAAGCTACGACACGATACACACAGAGAAGCACAAGTGCTACAGCTACTCAGACGAGTCGTTGGACTCGGGACTGCTGGCGGTGGTGTCGACATCAGCGTCATAGGGATCGACACCATCGACGTCGTGCATATCGGCATCATCCGATTCGGTCACGTCGTCATACCCGGCGTCCTGGACAGCATCATCTTCCTCGCTGCTGCTGCTGCTGCTGCTGCTGCCGCTGGAGTTAGGGACGACTGCATCGTTGCCATCATCAGAGTTGTGCATGGGCGTGTCAGGAATGTGGGCATCCGAGAACTCGGAAGCCGGGGCCGGGTTGTAGATGCCATTTTCGTCGACCTCGTACGAAGAAAACTCAACACTGGGAGTGGGAATGCGTGCGTTGCTGTCATCGCTGCTGTTGATGGGAGCCGGGCCGACGGCATTGCTGTCACTGTCCTCCATGGGCGTGTCGGGAATGTCGGCATCCGAAAACTTGGGAGTGGGAGCAGGGTTGTCGACGCCGTTCTCGACCGCGTCATCACCCTCTTCAGCACTGGAAGCCGGAGCGACTGCATCGCTGCCCTCCTCTTCAGCACCGGAAGCCGGAGCGACTGCGTCGCTGCCCGCCTCGGCACTGGACGTCTCCGGATGAGCATCATCCCACAGAGCATCGTCCCACAAAAGAGCGCGTCTACGGAGGGCTCTACGGCGGCGCCGCTTGGGCACCTCGTCCTCGGTCGGGATGCTCTCCGGAGTGATGATGCTGGGACCAGACGACTCGTCTTGGTAGTCCTCGTCGCGGGCTTCGATCTCGGCTTCGTATTCTTCGTCGTCTTCGTCGTAGACGAAATCGTCGTAGTCGTCGTAGCTGTTGTTCTCCCCGCCGGACGACGACGGGTCGGTCACCTCGATGCTGGGAATGGGAACGTCTGGGTTCCAGTCGTTGTTGTCGCTGTTGTCGCTGTTGTCGCTGTTGTCGTTGTTGTCGTTGGCCACAGCAGCAGGCTCTCGCCGCTCGAGGATGAACTCGACGGATTCGTCGTCGTCGTCGTCATAATCATCGTCTTCTGGGTCGGCCTGGTCAGCAGCAGCCTCGTCGTTTTCACCAACTGGGACAGCCTGACCAGCAGGCTCGTCCTCACCGTCTGCACCCGTCGACCCCGACGTGGACCGGCACGTGGGACACTTGATGCTGGTCACCTGTCTCGGCTGCGGCTCATACCGGAGCCGGCTGCACGTCTCATTGGTGGCAGGGTCGCGATACTCACACGGGCCGGTGTCGTCCTCGGTGTACCGCTTGTGTCCACAGAGGCGGTACGAGGTCCAATTCTGGATCGTGATGCACATGTTGAAGAGATGTTGTTGGTGGTGGTGATGGATGCGAAGATGAGGCAAAATTCAAACTTTGAAGCAGAGCCGGCTGTTGCTCCTTATACTAAATGGACTCAAAGGGAGTGTTCACCAATCTTGTTATTAATCATGTACACGACCTGTGGAAACAACAAGTTGTCCTTGAACAGTTGCCGAACAGCGTGTCGACATGTCCATGTTGTTGAATGTTGTTTTCTGTTCACGAATTTACATTCTCGGCCCCGCCTCCTCCAGCGCGACAACCCGCGGATGTGTAACGCGGCCAACCCGCAGCTTCGTCAGGTCTGCCTCATAATCGCCCGCCTCCTCCTCCCCTCCCATAATGTCCGGCCACGGCCCCATGGGCGTGATGCCGCGCGGGTTGATGTCGCCGTGCGACTTGGTGTAGTTTTCTTTCATGTGCACAAAGTCGGTCGTCTCGCGGAACCCGGCCACGTGCCAGTACAGGTGCCTGAGCCAGTGGTGGATGTGCGGGTAGTCGTGGCGCACCATGCCGAGGTTGCATTTAAAGTGTTGCACGTAGACGACGTCGAAGCGGATGAGCGTGGCATAGGCGCGCACGTCGAGCTCGGTGAGGTCGCAGCCCAGGATGTACGGACCCTTGTCCTTGTTGGCCGCAATCATGGCCTCGAGCCGGTTGAGGGCGGCAAACACGCGCGGCACGGCGTCGTCGTAGTCCTGCTGGGTCGTGGCGAAGCCCGCGCGGTAGACGCCGGCGTTGAGCTCGGTCTGCATCCAGGCGGACTCGGCGTCGATGACGTCGCGCAAGTGTTCGGGATAAAGTGTAAAACCCTTTTTGTCTTCTGGCACAACATCGTCAAAGGCCGTCTGCAGGTCGCGCATGAGCTCGGCCGACTCGTTGTTGACAATCGTGTGGAGCTTGGTGTCCCAGAGCACGGGCACCGAGTAGCGGCCCGGGTACGTCGGGTCGGCCTTGAAGTAGAGCTCGTGCATGTAGGCGGCTCCCAACAGCGGGTCAGGCGTGGCGCCGGCGTACTCGTCGGCGGTTTGGGGGAACTGCCAGCCGGGCCAGCCGGTGTCGTCGCCCTTGGGGTAGGGCTTGACGACGGCCACAGGGATGACGTCCTGCAGGCCCTTGAGGTGGCGCACAATGTTGACGCGGTGGGCAAAGGGGCAGAACAGGCCAATGTACAGCAGGTAGCGGCCGGCTTCGGGGGCGTGCGGTCCGTCGGCCGAGACCTTGCCGTGCCAGGCCTTGGGCGGGCCGGCGAGGTGCTGGCTGACGGTGGATGGCCGGGGACGGGTAGTCATTTTAGACTGAAGGTAGTGACTGACTGTAGGTCAAAGTGATGGACAAGATGAGAAGAAGAGTTGTCTATCGACATGAGATGGATCGTTGTCATCCGAATGAGATGCGAATGTCGTCATCCGGAGTCGGCATCCGGATCGGACGACGTATAGTGGACACGTGAGAGCTTAGTAATAAGCCCGAACATTGAACACTCCGAGGCTCGACGACATGAACAAGAAGCAGAACACAGCAACACTTGAAAGGTGACGTGTGACGTGAAGTATGAAGTGTGCAATGTATGCTGGACATATGAACACGGAGAGTATAGAAAGAAGGCAAGTTGAGCAAAAGGGAAGCGAAGAAACGAAGACGAAAAGAAGAAAAAAAAAACAGAATATAGTAAACGAATATAGTAACGAATATAGTAGACAACGAGTATAGAAACAGCACCTCTGCCACCGCCACCACCACCGCCTACCGCCCTACAAACGCCTGCTGCACGTCGGCCCGCGGCCACTCGTACAGCACGTCGCCGCCGTACACATTCGTCACAATCGTGTTGATGCGCATCTCCACCTCGCCGTAGAACCGCTCCGCCTCGGCCAGCACCATGGCCACCAGGTTGTTCTTGACCGTTGATGATGTCGTCGGTCCTGTCATCGGCCCCATCCCTGTCGCCGGTCCCGACCCCGGCCCGGACCCCGACCCGAACCCGGAACCCGACCCGCCCATGGTCGGCAGCGGCGGAATCACCGTCAGCCGCCGCTCGCCGCGCTCGTCGCCGTCCTCGTCGCTGCTGCCACCACTAAAGTGTTTCTCGACGCGCTTCCGCAGCGTCTCGATGCCCTTGCGCACTTCCTTGCCGTCGTAGCTGCCGAGCACCTTGTTGAACATGTTTTTGCTGTTGCTGGGCTGCGCGGCCACGGCCGCAGGGGCTTTGCCGGCCGCCAGCTGCGCCTCAATGTTCTCGAGGTGCTCGAGCAGTCGACCGAGCGGCCGCCGCATCACGGCGAACAGGTAGAGGTCCATGTGCTCGCGCAGCTGCGCCGACGCCTCGTCCTTCCAGGCGCTCAGCACGCGGATGCCGCGCACATTGTCGACGTCCTCAATGTAGTGGTTCATGTTCTCAATCAGCAGGATGTGGAAATTGAGCGCCTCCTTGTCCTCCGGGTCGGCCGCGCCCGACGACGCCGCCGCCGCCGTCATCGTCGGGTTCTCGCGCGCAATCACCTTGAGCGACTCAAACATGGTCCGCAGGATCCGGTCGTACTCGCCGTCCACCAGCCGCCGCACATAGTAGGCGCCGTGCATCATGCCGCCCATGTTACCACCACCAACGTTACCACCAACAACGTTACCACCGTCGTCGTCGACCGCCACGTCGGCCAGCATCGCCTCGACGGCCGCGCTGAACGCCGGGAAGATGCGCATAAAGCCAATGACGCCCTTGCGCTTCTTGATCTTGACCTTGGTGTCCTCGATCGCACGGATCTGCTCGTCCACAAACTTGCGGAACCGCCCCTCCAGCGTGCCGTGCAGCTTTTGCAGCGTGTTGTTGAGAAACTCCTGGTTCGACGCCGCCAGGTCGCCCATGCGCCGCTCCAGCGTCGCCATCACGCCAATCCCTTGCAGCGCCTCCAGCGACAGCACCCAGTCGATCATGCCCTGCAGGTCCTGCTCCAAAAACGCAAACACCGCCTCCATCGCGCGCGTCACGCGCCGGGCCGTCTCGCGGTCCGGCTCCATCGGCCGGTGCCGCCGCAGGTCGCTCGTGCCGTGCCGGTCGGCCGGCCGCCGTGCCGCCACCGCGTCGGCAAAGTCGGCCTGCTGCAGCGTCGTCGCGTGGAACAGGTCAATGACAAAGTTCTGCTCCATCTGCACCAGCGGCACCAGCTCCTCCAGCACCGTCGCAAACACCTCGTACGGCTGGCTGCGTGCGTCGTTGCTGCTGTTGCTGTTCGTGCCCCCGGACCCGGTCCGGTCGCCGTGCCGCCCCGACCCGTCGCCCAGCGGCGACCGCAGCGTGCGCGCCAGCGTCTGACTCCTCTTCACCGTCAGCTTGCGCGCCGTCGTCGTGATGCTCTCGTCCTTCTTCTCCTGCAGCGACGTGAACAAAATGTCGCCGTCGTCCGCGTTGGGCTTGCGCGCATTCTTCTTCCACACCGTCAGCAGCTCGCGGAACTGCGCCTTGTACACCGGGTGGCTCTTGTCCTCGTACAGCTGCAGCAGCCGGTGCCAGTTGCCCAGGTCCGTCTTGCGCGCATACAGCAGCAGCGGGCTGTACTTCCACAGCACGTCGCGCCCGACCTCGTAGCTGCGCGCATCCACTTTCTTGGCCAGCGCGCTCTCCATGGCCTTGCGCGTCAGCGACCACGCCTGGTCAAACACCGTCGCCATAAAGATGACCAGCCGCCGCATGAACGCGTCGCTCTCCGCCAGGTACATTTCCTTCTTCTCGCGCACGATCCGCATCTTGCTAAAGTCGGCACTCAGCGGACCCGTGCTGCTTGCTTCGAGCTTGGCCAAGGCCGTCGCTGCTCCGTCGCTGTTGGTCCCTCCAATTCCACCGCTGCCACCGCCACCACCACCACCCGCACCACCGCTCCCCAGGCTCGGGTCAATCTTGGACATGGCCTTGAACAGCGTCACAAGCGCCGTCTCAATGTCCTCGATCCCGCTCGCCGTGTCCAGCGGCGCATTGCGCAGCGCACCCAGGTCGCTCGACGTGATCGCACACGTGTCCAGCAGCGACTCCAGCTCCTTCTTCAGCAGCTTCTGGTTCGCCGCCTGCACCTGCAAGCCCTGGCCCTGCGCCTCAATGTACGCAATGTCGTCCGACAGCGTCGACAGCTCCACGCTGTACAGCGTCAGCAGGTTGTCGAGCTCCTCGCACTCCTCGATCGCGTGGTCGATGCCCGTCTTGATGGCCTCGACGCGCTCGTCCTCGACCTGCTGGAATCGCGCCAGCCACCCGCCCGCCTGCGCCCGGTTCAGCTCGCGCTCCAGGTCCACCTGCAGGTCCTCCGTGTTGATCTTGCGCATCGCCTCGCCGGGGACCCATCCAAAGTAGTCCAGCCACTTGGCAAACTCCACGCTCTGCTTGTCCAGGATCGTCGCGTCCACGCCCAGCGCCGCCAGGTACTTGCTGTCGTTGCCAAACGTCACCGCGCGCCGCAGCGGCGCATTGATCACCACTCCGCCCGGGCCCACACCCACGCCCGCTGCCTTTTGCTTCGGCGGCACTGCTGGCCCCCGCTCGTCCGTCGCTGTCGCCGCCGCACCCGCCGCCGCGTCCTTGCTGATCGGCGCCGGCTTCTGCGCGCTCGTCGGCTGGCCCGCGTTCGGCAACGTCACCTTGACCTCGGGCACCGGCGTCTTGGGCCGCTCGTCCGAGCCAGCACCCGCCGCTGCTGCTGCTGCTCCTCCTCCTGCTGCTGCTGCTGCTGCCGCCGCCGCTGCTGCTGCTGCCGCTGGATCGACGGCTGTCTCCGGTCTAGGCGACGGTGCCCGTGGCGGCGCCGGCACGACGCCCGTGATGCCGTCCGGCCCGTCGGTGAGTTTGGTCGCCGCCTGCCGCAGCCGGTCACCCGCACCACCGGGCCGCGGCTTGAACGTGCTGGCCGCCGTCGCCGCTTTCCAAAACGCGCTGGCCACGTCGCCCTTGCTCTTCTTCTTGATCATCGGGCCCAGGCCGGGGCGGTTGTTTGGGGAATCCTCGCCAACGCGCGGCGACTCGGACGCCTCCGACTCGGTTGCTGGCAGCCCAGACACCGGTGACATGGCCGTCGGCGACGCCGTCGGTGTGCTGCCCGTGATCGCTCCTGCTCCTCCTGCGGCAACCGCTGCCGTGGCCGCCGTGGCCGCCGACACCACCTTGCTCATGTCCAGCATCGACTTGGGCTGCGACAGCGACCGCATCGCCGCCGGCGGTGGGATGCCGTTGGACGACGAGCTCCGCAGCGGCGAGGGGGCCACGTTGGCCCGGCCGCTGGTGTCGTTGAACGGCGACGACCGGTTCGAGCTGCGCGGCGGCGGCACGACGCTGCCGCCGCCGCCGCTGCTGCCCCCCGACGGACTGCGCGCCGTGCTCATCAGCGGCGCCGGCACCAGCCCGTCGTCTGTTGCGCCCTGTGGCCGCGACGGGTCCATAGGCGGCCGCTTGCGCTCGGGCGGCGGTTTGCCGTCCGTGATGACGGGGCTGTCGGCCAGGCCGCCAAGACCACCGCCACCAAGACCGCCACCAAGACCGCCACTGGCGCCGGGAATCGGGCCGTTTCGTGACCGCGGCGGCAGGCTGCTAGCGTCGTCGCTGCGTGCCGCCATCGACTCCTGGCTCTTGTTGTTCATGGCCAGGCGCCGCAGCGGGTTCTGGCTCGGCGACCGGCTCGAGTCGATGCTCGCCGCCGGCGACGCCGCGCCGCCATTGGCCAGCATCGCGCTGCGCTGGTTGCGGAAATCGAGCGATCCCATGGAGCCCGGTGCCGACCCGGGCCCCTGTCCCTGTCCCGGTCCCTGTCCCGGTCCCTGTCCCGGTCCTGGTCCTGGTCCTGGTCCCCCAGAGGAGCTTGCTGCCGGTGACGGGGCTGAGGGAGGCGGCGGGCGTGCAGCCAGCGATGGTGGCGGTGTCGGCTGCGACCGCGACAGCTGTGAAAACGATGACTGGGCCGACAGCGTGGGCTGGGCAAACTGCGGCGGGGCCTGTAATGAGCCGGCAAAGGGCGGTGGTGCTTGCTGCTGCCGCTGTTGTTGTTGTTGTTGAATCTGCTGTTGCTGCTGCTGCTGCTGCTGCTGCTGCTGCTGTTGTTGTTGGATCGTCTGCTGCTGCTGCTGAGGCGGTGCCATCATCGGCTGTGCCGCCGCCGGCGCGGGCGGCCCCCGTCGCTGGGCACCGCCCTGGATCTGGTCAATCTCGTACGGGTCAAAGCCCGTCAGCATGGGCACGCGCCCGCCCGAGTACTTGCCATAGATCTTGAGCAGGCTGGCAATGAAAAACCGCTTCTCCTTGTCCGTCTGGGCCTGCCAGTAGTACGGTTTGCCCAGCGTGATGAGAAAGCCAACGTTGCCGGCCCACTGGCGGAAATCCGGGTTGACGTCGGCCGCCGTGTACGACGCAATGGCCGTCAGATCGTTGAGGTCCCACGTCTTGCCAATGCTAAACGTGCCGTTGGCATTCTCCTTGGACTTGTGCACGCGCACGCGGCCCGACTTGCGCACGGCCACAATGATGACGCGGTTCTTTTCGGTCTGCGGGCTGCGCGACTGCGGCGGCGGGGGCGACGTCGGGTGCGAGGAAAACTCGAGGATTTTGATGTGTGTGATATACGTTTCAATGACTGCACATTAGCATCAGCTCGTCGTTCCAACACGACAAAGTGCCAACCTACTGGATCCGTCAGTGTCCCTGCGGCTGAAGCAGCTCTCTGTGATGCGGCGCTTCTCGTCCTCGAACCGCTCGGCGCGGCCCACCATCTCGCGGCCGCCCGGCATGGCCATTGTGGTGGTTTGTATATGTGGTCGATCGATTATCAAGAGGGGGACGGCCCCTTTCCCTGTTGCGGATCAGATGGAGGCCACCAGGACGGACCGCAGCATCTTTGGGCCGCCTCGGGATGCCAGGCGCTGTGCGGACAGGTGCCAGCGACCAGTTGTTCCGGGAAAATGACGCGACGGGCTGTGTCGTATCGCGAATCGGATCTGCTGGGGAGGGGGGATGCAGACGAGTCGGGGCAAAGTCCGAGGGGGGCCGGTCGAGACCGAGCGAGCGGGTAGGACGATCAATAGGTAGCTTGTTGGTCAGATATTCGATGCGGTGTAAACGTTCTTGCAGCGACAACTCGATGACGCAGTGCTGCAGAGGGGGTGTCGTCGATTTGCGAACGAGGCGTTTGGTGAAGCAATTGTGGTTTCGTGCCGGTTGGCTGGTTTGGGGACAACTGGGCTGCAGTGGCCAAAAGAGGCTAGCGCGGTTGGAGTGGAACAGGGTACTTTTGGTTTGGCGGTGTTTGGCGGGGGTGACAAGTACCCTCGATGACGGCCGCAAAGCTACGAGTACGACGTGGAATGCGTAGGATCAGTGGCTGGCAGCTGTACGAGTACTTGTACTCAGTATCTTAGTATGCATGCTCACTACGGGATCAAGAAGCATTTTACATTTTCTGTTTCGTTTCATTGTCTCGGATGCAGACGCGTTGCAGGACAGTGTTTGGGTGAAGATGTTCCGCGTGCAGGTCACCAAGACTCGGACTCGCAGCAGTTTTGTTAGTATGGGACTGTATACATCATATACAGCGAACGAGATACAAAGCTCTCTGACTCGTGATTTTAGTCGTGATGTTGTTGCTACAGCACGTTTGCTGCAAGGCGTTTGCTACTTTATCACGGTCACATGCAGTATCACGTGTAGTCCTACAGTATGAATAACCGTGTGGGTTAACTAATTTACTGTATGTCGCACAGTCCCGACTTACACGACGGCAAAAGTACAGCTACGAGTACACCTTTGTTGGTAGCACAGACATGTCAAGGGCCCGTCAGGATAATTTATTGCTTTGCCGTTGATAGCTGCAGTTTTGTAGAATTTTAATAAGGCTGGTTATGATTGTCGCAGTTGATAGAAGGATCGGGTCATGTCGACATATGTAAAAGAGTTAACCTTTTCGTACTGTCGTTTTTTGCTATCCGTACTGTAAATACATGCCAAGAGATGAATTTTTGCACTAATCCCAAATAGGCAAGTCTTCAAATACCAAAATGTAAGAACTCTTCGCCAAATACGTCGCCAGATGTGTCGCCAAACGCGAGATGCGTCGCGAGATACGTCGCGAGATGCATCGCCAGGTACGTCGCCAGATGCGTTACCAAGTACGTCGCTAGATGCGTCGCCAAATGAGTCGCCAGATACGTCGCCACATGCGTCGCTAGATGCCGAGATACGTCAAAATCTAAAATCGAATCTACTCCAGGTTGTCGACGGGAAGACGTAAAGATTCAGTAGAAGTCAGCCAATACATCACGTGTACGATTAGTCATACATTAATTAGCAAATTTGGTAGTTTTCTTTCTTGTTTCGTATTAGTGTACGCATCCAGCTGGGATACCCCTGTAAGCAAAATTACTAACCAATAAGATTGCTTGAAATGGTCCCACCTGATGTACTTACAGTACGGATAGCAAAAAACGATAGTACGAAAAGGTTAACTCATGTAAAAATGAACAAGACCAAGAAAGAAAACGATTCGACGACAAACATCATTAATGACAAGACATCACACAGTAGCAAAAATATAGTAAAAGTTTGATATATTTATACGAGAGCATCACTCATATGCCTTATATACAAATCAAGCTGATAGGCAACAGCAAGACGAAAATAGTGCTCGACCGCGCAGGCAAGTCAAGCAAGAGAAGAAAGAGAAGCATCCGTCCGCGACACAATCCCCAGACAGTATCCAAAGACATGTCGAGAGACAATCCAACAACAAATTCCAACAACGAATTTCGGACACGATACACAAGACAAACTGGACAGGCCAGTCGTCATCACCACATCAGCTGACACCGCTTAGACGTAGCTGCACTTGACCGTGCTCGCGCCCGAGGTCGAGCAGCTCGTCAGCACCTTGCCGCTCTGCTTAATGTCCAGGATCTTGGCGCCCGACACACCGGTCGACGTGCCGTCGAACGAAGTAACGCTGGCGCCCGTGAAAGTAACGGTGCCAAAGTCGATAAAGGGCACCTGGCTGTTGCCCTCGTTGAAATCCTCGACGATCCACTCGGCGTTGGTCTCGCAGAGCTCGTTGGTCTCGCCCGTGAAGCTCTTGGACACGGTCTTGCCCGTGGTCTGGTTCTCAATGGTGACGCTGCCGGCCGACTTGGACGCGGCCGTGGCGGTCAGCTTGATGACGTCGCCGGCGCTGATGGAGAAGCCGGCAAAGTTGTACGAGTAGTCCGGGTACCACTCGTACCAGGCGTCGTACGACACCTCGCCGCCCTGGATGTTGAAGTCGATGCCCGTCTGCAAAATGGCCGACGAGCAGCTCTCGCCGTCGATGCCGACCCAGGCCGCGGCCGAGTAGGTCGTCGAGTCGTCGGCGCCGCTGGGCGCCTTGGGCGTGGGCACCGTGAAAGTGCCGACGACCGTCTTGTAGTTGGCGCCGTCGAGCACGGCGCCGGCCCAGTTGCCCGAGTACTCGACCTTGGTCAGGTTGGTGGCGGAAAAGTCCTGGGTGTGGACGGGGCCGGCGGTGGCGGGCACCTTGGGGGTGGACTGGCGCGTGATGCCGCGGCGCGAGGCACGGGGCACACGGGGCACCAGGGTGATGGGGCCGGCCAGGACGGACTCGGCGCCCAGCATGGCAGCAATCGCGGCAGCAGTAGTGAACTTCATTTTGATTTTGAAGGGAAGTGTAGAGTTAAAAAGTTGAGTGGAAGAATGAAGCTGGCTGGAACTGGAGGATGCTGATGAGGCTGGAGGCTGATGAGGATGCAGATGAGGATGCTGATGAGGTAAAACAAGACGGACATGACGGGCAACGGCCAGCTCTTTATATACACGGCGTCGAAGAAGGCAGACGACTGCCTCAACGGCCTTGGCAGTTCTGACGATCCGATATTGCTACGAGTTCTACTCAGTACGAGTACTGCTTCTGGCGACGCACTGCACGTCCAGGCTAAGCTCCTGCTCAAACAGGAAATAGATATGCACAAGCCGCCGAGAAGGCGAGAGATACGGAGGAGTAGTGGGTGGGCACTGGGGAGCAGCAGCAGCAGCGTGTCCGTGAACTTGCAGGGATTATGGAAGACCAGGGTGTACTTCGTAGGGGGGGGGGGGCTTGCATCTACGATAGTCGTTCAGGGCCCGTGCTGCATCGTAGAATCAACGGCTCCTTCCTAATCCTTCTCGCGACCGCCGATGCCGCAGATCCATGTCCGCATCGAGCCCCGAGAGGGCCTTGTGACTTGCCAAGAAGAGACTGGGCGATGGGCAGTGGGCAGCAGGACTCGGTGGCCGATGGCAGTGGGCATGACAACGCGCAGCATGGCATGAGAGGCAAGGTTGATACGAGCAAGAGTATGAGGACGGTGGGAAAGACTAATCAAGGACAGTCATGCCTGAGAAAGTTCAAAACGGTCAAGGGCCAAGGGCCAATAGCCAGCTGCCGGTGTCAATGATCCAGATGCTGCCCGGGGGTGAGACAGGCCACTGGTCGGTGATGGGCCAGACACGAAGGACCAGTTACAAAGGACAGGCACAAGGGACAGACACAAAGGCCAGACAATGGACCACACAAACATAGCGATCGTCGTTGGGGGCCATGCCGATCCAGACGGGGGGTGATTGCGCTGCACGATAGACTGCAGATAGACTGCACGATAGACTGCACGGTAGAGAATATGGAAGGTAGGAAATCACAGCGAGGGCATCGTGCTGAGCACAAAGTACGGAGTACGAGTACGAGCTGCCGATCGCCCCAAGGCCTAGCCTAGACAGGCAAGAGGCACATGGTCTGCCGGGCGGCAACCCCCTGGCCAGAGTGACAAGTGACAGGCGCCAGACGCCAAAGGAGCCGGCACGCACAGCAGCTGCCCAGAACAGTTAGGCCGGCGAGTGCGTGTGGTGGTGAGGTGGCGGCCGCCAGATGCCGGCCCCCAAGGCATGGAGGACGAGTACAAGCCAACCCAAGGAACACAACCCAAGTAGCACAACCATAACTCCGTACCAAGAGTTTACTTTACGAAATGGAAGCCAAGACGATGGGGGCCAAGACAATGTGGCCAAGAGACAATGCATCACCAAGCACGGGTAAGGCTGCCAAGACGACGTCTGCGCAACGTGCTGTCGTCGACGATGCTACTGACTACGAGTACGACTACGGAGTACAGCTACAGCATCTCGACCGGCGCCGGCGTCCGACGTGGCTGCTGCTAACAACAACAACAAAAACACGTACCCGTAATCCGACGTATCCCGGGCCGCAGAGGGGCCTTTTGCAGCGACGATAGGGGAGCACGCACGCCGGCCGAGTCGGTGGCCCTGCCGCCATCGTGCCGTGTCTATCGCACTCGCAGAGGCAGCGTCGCAGTGTCTCGTAATCTTGCGCTGTCTTGCGTGCTTTTTCGTCTTGTTTCCGTCTTGTTCATCGTTGCCTGTTTATCGTCCTGTCTTGCGCCTTCTTTTTGTCTGTTTATCGTTCATGTACGGAGTACGAGTATATCACTCGTATTATTGCTCGTGGCCGCCTTCTTCCACTTGGTTATCTTGCTAACGCTCCATGCTCCTTATTATTTCCTCTTGTGCCATATGCATCACATGCAAAAGAGTACGAGTGAGTACATTGTACGAGTACCTACTTCGTACAGAAAGAAGAAAGAAAACCCGCAAGACTGATCTCCTTTCATCTCAGATATTCCTCTTCCCAAACGTAAAAACATCCCGTTCTTGTCAGATCATAATATGCCAGGGCGCTATCAAAACTTTGCCGACAAGGAACAAGGGTGCTGGCCAGCTGCCAAACAAGGCAGGCCAGCGAACGGATCGACCAGATACTCCGTACTGTTGAGGATAAAAACTTCCGTATTTCGATGATCAAGTGCGTGCGTGCGTGCGTCTAGTGTGAAACTAGCCACTCGTAGACACTCCACAGCAGGGGGATGTCTTGCATTCAAGAGCAGGCTCCGGAAATAACAGGATCGTGGCTGTTCACCACTCGACAGGCCTTGAGCACCACTCGACAGGCTTTGTGGACTGCCGAGTACGAGTTCTCGTATTTGCCCTTGACTTGACGAGGGCCACACTGCCACGGTCTGATACCAGGTACGAGTACTCGTATGAGAAAACAGTCACCGAGTCCTGCCGGCATAACCCGTCAGCATTGATCATTGTGGCTGTTTCGACAAAGTATATATCCCAGAAATTCATTCTATTATCACGCATATATCAAAATGCCACTCGTCCAGAATCCAGACAAAAATGGAGCAAAATGGGACCGACAAAAAGACAAAAAATCAAAAAAAATCAAAAAGACCCCAAACGCCATGACAACTGCCACCGACAAGACACCGCTACCGCGTCGCTTCGTAGTCCCGCCGCGGGTTGCCGATACCACCCGGGCGTAGAAGAGGCTGCGTCTCGGCCGCCGCGTCGCTGTCCTGCCGGTCGATAATGTCCGAGATCTCGTCGGGCGTCGACCCGTAGTGCTCGGGGTGCGCGCTGTACCGGCTGGGCGTGCAGTCGTCCAGCCGCGCCGACCGGTACGACAGCATGCGCTGGTACAGCGGCCGGCTGTCCTTGACGCGGGTCCGGCCGGCGGCGGCCGAATGAGACGCACTGGCTGTACCATGATGTCCGGCACTGGTGGCACCAGCGGACTCGTCACCACCACCAGCACCATGTCCACCACCACACACCTCGTAGTAAATACCCATCACCAGCACAATGCCCTGCATCGACGCCGTCAGTACAAAGATGCCCCACGACGACCAGCCGCTCCAGCCCAACCGCGCAAACAGGCTGCCCGCAAACAGGAAGCCACCGGGTGTCTGCATGCACATCATGGGGATGCTGAGGCTGCCGACGTGCTTGAGGTGGTACGTCGTGTGGATCTGTGGCACGTACTGGACGGCCGCCAGCAGCGCCGCCATGAGCCCGAGCGCATTGGCCCAGGCGCCCAGACGCTCGGGCGCGACGGCTGCGAGCACGGCCGTGACCGCGACGACCACGAGACCGTGCACGACGCAGACGGCCGCGACGAGCACGGCCGTCTGCCAGCGCGGCTGCTCGGCCTCTTCCTCGGCGGGGATGGCGACGTTGGCCGTGTCGTAGCGAAAGAAGACGAGAAAGAGGACAAGACTGGGGGTCAATACCCTTTTTTTTTTGGACAGAAACAAGAAGAGGAGAGGAGAGGGAACGTACATGAACGAAAAACACAGCCACTGCACACCCAGCTGGGCAATGCCCAGCAGCCCGGCCATGCAGTGCAGGGCGTCGAGCTCGTGGCAGCAGGCGACGTCTTGGCGCGACTGCGGCAGCGTCAGAATGTTGGCGAAGCCCGACGTGGCCGACGTGACGCCCAGCAGGATAAACAGGGGCGCGATGCCCTCGGCGGTGCCGCGCGAGATGATGCGGATGTGCTGCGGCAAGTACGACACGAGCATGCCGACGAGGATGAAGATGGACACGACGAGGTTGGTGATGCCGGGTGTGCGCAAGTCGTCGCAGCGGCCGGCCGCCAAATCTGTGAGCTCTGTGAGAGACATGTTGATGTGATGGTGGTACTTCGTAGTGTTATCGCTAGCCGTCGATGCAAATAACGGTCGACGCGGTTGACAATAGGGATCAGTGTCTCACGGTCGAGCCGGCACCATGGTGCACGACAGTGGTAGCAAAAGAGAGACAGTAGCAAATCTGAAATGTATAACGCGCAGATGCAATAATGGGATGATGAAATGATGATGGAATTGGGCGACACAAACTGCTCTCAAGTGACGCTGCTGGGTGACAGGTCCCTGGCTGGTGTCAGTCGGTCCCTGATGACGCTCCCTGGTGACGCTGCCTAGCTGGTGATCAGTGCTGACGGGGGCCGTGTGGAGGATTATGGGGGAGTGGGGCGCCAAGCAATCAAACTGGCTTATGTCATCTTATTTTATGATTTAAAACGCGCCAAACAATATTTAGATAAATCATCTACCGCGTACGAGTACGAGTTGCTCGTTCATACCAATGTCTGTCCCGTCTCCTTTTCGTTGCCGGTGTTGGAGGCCGCCGTCGTCGTCGTCGCCGGCGCTGTCGCATCTGCTGCCGCTTCGGCCTTGCGCTGCTTGCGACCCTCGGCCATTTGCGGGAACAAAAACGCCGGCTGAAACCCGGCCAGGATGCCCACTGCGATCAGCACCATGAAGCCCTCGAGCACGATAAACGACGGCTCGTCCTGCATGATGGGGTTGCCCCAGCCGCCGGCCATTTCGGCGATGCGGTAGATGCAGCGCACGAGGATGCACACGTACGCGACGGCGACGGCGACGCCATAGGTGCGGAAGTGTCTATCGTTCCACAGCGCGACGACGGCCGGCGAGGGCGGGCCAAGAGTCTCGTTATTACTCGTACTCGTACTGATACTGCCCACCATCCACCGCGTCACGCGCACATAGTAGTCGGCCGCGGCCAGCCCAAACACGCCCAGCACCACAACCTGCAGCACAATGCCCGCAATGATCAGGTGGTTGCCCGCGTTGAGCAGCGCCGTGTTGGTGTAGCCGGCCGACGCCGCAATGGCGCCCCCCGCCGCCTGCACCAGCAGACAGCTGACGTCGGCCGGCACAAAGATCCAAGGGTACAGCGTGGGTCGCACACGGCTGAGCCCGGGGCACACGGCCAGGCAAATGTGCTGCAGCGTCAGGTAGATGCCGATGCACACGAGCGTCGGCGCCAGGATAATGGCGCAGATCTGCGTCTCAAAGGCCTGCTGCTGCCACGGGTTGGCGTGCAGCGCAATGCGGGCCGCATAGCCCGCGAGCTCGAGCGCCGCGCCCGCCGCAATACAACAACTGTAGGCCCACGTGCGGCGCGGTACCGGTACCTTGCGTAAGACGCAGCGACCACCGGCGACAAGCACGGCGACGAGAGCGAGGGTCGCAAGGCCGTAGCCGACGGCAAAAAAGATGTTGATGCCGCGGTTGGGGTAGTAGCCGAGCGTCGTGGCCTCGACGGGGCACTGGGGCGAGACGGCATGGCAGTATTTGAAGGGGTGCGCCGTGACGTTGGCCATGGGCTGCGATTGGGTGACGATGATACCGGGGTGACGATGTTGACAAGGTCGACGAGAGATACGATGTCGACGACGAGTTCGATAAGAGATGCCGGTGTTGACGACAGGTATCGAAAAGGCAATCAAATGTCGTAGACCAGACAATAATCAAAAAGAAATCAAGATGGCCATTGCAAGAACAGAAAAGAACAAGTACGTTCTCTGGCCATGTCGCCTCACGACCGCCTCACCATCGGATCCTACTAGCTGCACCGAAACACCGCTGCGATTGCGTCCGCTAACGTCCAGCAGGTCCTCCTACGAGTATTACGCTTCCCCATGAAATGAGCATAGACTTTGCGGGACAGCCTGGTCGGGGCAACACCTCCCCCGGATTCCATCCCTCCGTGCGCTAACGCCTTGCTGCACCCCACCCCCAATTTTCCCTCTTGAAATGGAGACTATTAGACGTAACGTGCCTTTCGGCTGCGCAGAACATTCGGGGCACATGCCAGAGCATCACGCTATGCTACAGCAAAGATGTCTACGAGTATTACGCTACAGGACTTGGCCCGTCTTGGCTTTGCTGGGCACTGGCACACATGATTCGTCCTCGGCCAACAGGGCCATCAGTTTATCCGCGCTTCAAGGTCAGTGTCGACCACTTTTTTATTATCGTATGCTTACTCCTTCGGCTCCTTCCCCCCGAGATGCCGGTACACCACGCTAAAATCCCGCCCCCGGCACCCCTCCTCCTGCTCCGCCGCCGCATATAAGCTCGCCGCCGCCTCGGCCAGCGCCAACTTCGCCCCGGCCGCCTGCGCCGCCGCCATGGCCAGCCGCAGGTCCTTGCGCATCAGCCCGATGCCGAACCCACCGCTATAATCCCGGTTCGCCGGTGCCGTCGGCACCACGCCCGCCACCGGATTGTTCACCTCGCTCGGCCAGCACCGGCCCGTGCTGACATTGATCACGTTGGCCAGCACGCGCGGGTCCAGCCCGCACTGCACCCCCAAATGCATCGCTTCGGCCGTGCCAATGTTGTTGATGGCCAGCAAGTAGTTGTTGGCCAGCTTGGCCACGAGCCCGGCGCCCTGGTCGCCGCAGTGCAGCAGGCGGGCGCCCATTTTGAGGAGGAGCGGTTCCACTAGAGGTACGACGGCCGCAGGCGCGCCCACCATGAACGTGAGGGTGCCGGCTGTGGCGCCGACGACGCCGCCCGACATGGGGGCGTCGACAAAGCGGGCGTTGTTTGAGGGTGCGGCAGCAGCCACGGTGGCGGCGACGGCACGCGACGACGCCGGGTCAATCGTAGACGCGTCGACAAACAGCGTACTCTTGCGCGCCGAGAGGCCGGCGGCGACAATCTCGTCAAAGACGGCCTTGACATGGGCCGGTTCCGGCAGCACGGTGACGACGTAGTCCTGGTGGTCAGCCTGCAGCTCATAGTAATAAATCAAAGAAAACACTTACTGCATCCTTGGCGGCTTCGGCTGCACTGGAGACGACTTGGATGGCCGCACCCGGCGCGACGT
This sequence comes from Ophiostoma montium, assembly GCA_029299015.1. Taxonomy (NCBI): domain Eukaryota; kingdom Fungi; phylum Ascomycota; class Sordariomycetes; order Ophiostomatales; family Ophiostomataceae; genus Ophiostoma; species Ophiostoma montium. Next base: position 507,572 of record JANSMC010000001.1, read on the forward strand.
CGGCCGTCAGTTTCTGCCCCGCGGCAGCATTGATATCATACACGGCGAGCGAGTCAGCGGCCGCGTCGAGCTTGGCGTGCAGGTTCTTGGCCATCTGGAAACCCATCTGGCCGAGGCCGATGAAGCCGTAGCGGGCCGACGCCGCCGGCGAGGCAGAGAAGCATCGGCGTGTCGGGGCCGGGGCTGAGAAGGCTGACAAGGCTGAGCGCCGTGCAGCGAGACGCCAAACAGGTTGCATCATGATGATGAGTCGAGGGTATTCCAAACAATCAAAAACAATTCAAAAATGCAAGAAAATCAAAACAACGAAGATAACCTGCTCCCTACCGTCTTTACTGGCTGCCGTGAGGGGTACAGGCAGCTAGTACAGGGCTTACCCCAGGTTTACCCCGAGGTACACAAGGCCCTGGGTCTGGGGAAAGCCGCTCATTGCCGAGCCTGCAAGCGCGGCTCTAGACACGCGGAGCGTCTTTGATGCTATTACGACAGAAACGTGGCTTTGTGGAACAACTGGAATGCAACAAAGAAAAACAAAGGATACGACGAACGGCTTCCTGTATCGCGCTGTATTTATTGTGTGATAAATAGCCGACAACAATTATAGAACCTTGTTTTTGAAATAAAACCGGCAAATAACAAAATACTAAAAAAATAAAATAATTACGGTCTGGCGTGATGGAAAACATCTAAGCATCCAAAATTACAAAAAGCACCACACTACCAGAAATAAATACTACGCTTCAAGCTGTGGTTGTGAATTTTTGTTGAATTAAAAAGACATAAGAAAACTGTAAAAGATGGCGTAATGTTATCGACGAGTCTGGATCTGACGAACTGGGGAATTTTGAAAAAGGTGAAAGCACAAAGAGTGATAAACATCAGTATGGTGAATGGCGTAACAGAAGAGAACGGGAGAGACGATATCGAGAGACCGTTATCCAAGCAGAGAAGAAAGGGGTTGGATAAGAGAGAGAGAGAGAGGTAAAGGCATGAGATATGAAGAGGGTTAGCAAGACTATAGGAAGGGTGAATAAGGTAGCGAAAAAGAAAACACAAAACAAAACAAAACAAAAACTCCGTCCAAGCCAAAAAGAAAGAAGAGGCGGAGAGAGGCAGAGAGAGGCGCAGACGACAAGACAAACGGACACAAACTGTGCATCCGTTGCCTGCTAATTAGAAATAAAAGAAAACAAAACCATAAATCCTCCGTCCACCGTTTTGTGGCTTATAACATGCCCATCACATAAGGGACAATGGCACCGACGGCAATGGTTGCGCTGAGGCCCAGCAGCGTCCGGTTGCGCACACGCTCTCTGCGCATCTGCACCTCCGTCTTGGCCTTCTTGGCCTTTTTCGCTGCCCGCGGCTGGTCGTCCGAGGTGCCGTCGACCGCCTTCTTCTTGTCGTCGGCGTCGGCGTCGTCGTCTTCGGGCTTGATCTCCTCCTCGGCCTTGCGCTTGCCCTTCTTGCTGCTCGCCGCCGATGGCGCAGCAGCATTGACCAGCTCGTCGGCAGCCGACAGCACCATCGCCCGGGCCTCGGCCAGCAGGCGCGCAGACTCCTCGGGCGATGGCGGCTTGCCAGCCAGCACAACCTCGTCGCTTCCGGCAGAAAACAGCTTGGGGGCCTCCACCGGCTCCGGCGCGGATGCAGGAGCAAGGGAAATGGCGCCGTCCGACTTCTTCTTGGAGTGCTTCTTCGTCTTGGTCGGCTTCACCTCCTTGGGCTCCTCCTCGACAGACGGCAGCACGGCGTCGCCAATCACAGGTGCTGACGGCGCAGGCGTGCTCTCGGTGCTAGCAACAGACGCCTCGGATGTCTGCGAAGCCGCAGCGGCAGCAGCAGCAGCAGCCGCCGCCTTGGAGGTCCGCTTGCGAGGGCTGGCAATGGCGCGCTTCGTGGTCGTCGGGGCCTTGGTCGGGCTGGCCGAGCGGCGTGCGCGCAGGTTGCGCGAGGGGGCAACGGGGGCCGGCGAGGGCGGTGCCAGCGTCGGCGCCTGGGTCAGCGACACAAACTTGGGCGGTGGCGCAATCTTCTTGGCAGGACTGCCGTCGGCGGCAGGCGGGCCCGACACGGGGATCTCGGCGACGTCGAGCAGCGCACGAATCCATGGCAAAATGCTGTAGTCACTGGCGAGCGCGAGCGCGTCCTCGGGCGGCACCCAGATGTTACCGGCCGTCTCCTCGGGGCTCGTCGTGGGCAGCGTCTTGATGTACCGGCGCTCCTCCTCCTCCTCCTCGACCTCCGAGTAGGGGAACGTGGCCCGGAACATACCCGTGGCCGACACGTAGCCGTCGCTGCTGCGGCGCATCAAGAAGTAGCTGTTGGGGCTGGGCTTGAAGATGCCGGAGACGATGCCCTTGGGCAGGGGCGCGCGCAGGTGAGCATAGTCGAAAGCCGTCACGGCAGGACGTCCGGAGCTAGAGCCGTTGGGAGACGATGCGCCCGAGTTGGGGCTGATGGCGACGCGCGACGACAGCTGCGTCTGGCCCAGGCGGCGGCGCGAAACGAGCTCTTCGTCTGGATGGGTTAGAAAGGGTCAAAATGAGATAGGGCAAAAGGAAAAAAAAGAAGTACTGACGATCAGGAATTGCCTCGAGGAGAAGATGGTTCTTCCGCTCAGGAAGTCGTCTCGCTACAGAAGCCATTGTGTGTGTGGGTGTGTGTGGTTGTGGGTGGACGGAGTCGTGAGCGAATGGGATCTGTCGCGACAGTCGTGATTGAGTCGTCGCGATTGGTGGTGCGATGCGACAGGGCTCAGTGCGATTGGCGTCTGAGAGAGAAGTGTGAGTAAGACGAAGAGGATGCTGTGATTAAAAGTATATAGCAGAAGAGGGCGTGCAAATAGAACAGTAAGTCAAGGAGAGGAAGGCACGATGAGGAAGGAAGGGGAAGGAAGGAGCGATGTGAAAAAAAGAAAGTCGCGATCGCGTATTGGCGTTTTGCGACAGGGCGGAGACGGGAGCTAGGCGCGACGGGTGCTGGAGTCGCAGGTCAGCACAGGCTTTGGGGGTTATGGAGACGGACGGGAAGACAAGAGAAGAATCTAGGGACAAAGGGAGGGATGGATCTCTGGGATGCTTGCAAGCGGCCGCGCATGGATGAGACTTTCCTGGATAGCCGAAAAGAAGAACGTGGTGGACACAGGGTGGAAAAGGCTCGAGATAAAAAGAGATGCAGAAGTAGAAAGTAACAAACACAATCAAAACATACCTTTATCGACGGGGCCGGCACAAAAAAGTTTGGTTCGACGAGACTCGATGAAAAAAAAATAAACGTCAAAAGAGCGCGTGTCGCGACAGGAACAGGGAAGAGGAAAGGGAAAGGGAAATGGGGAGATGAGCGGAAGGGAAGGATAGAAGAGGAAACGCGAGAAGAGCCGGCGCGTGGGAATAGGGAATTAGCGCGGCGGACGGGCAAATTGGACTGTCGAGTATGGCAGTGTGTATAGGGAAGTATGGGGGAATGTAGCGCAAACGTGCGAGTGTACAGCGTCCAGTATGTGCTGAAATATCGCTTGTTCTGTAGAATGAGACCACTGAAACAGCCCGTGTGAATAGGACCAATGAAGGTGTCAAGAAGAGGGGCATGGCTCAGAAAGGAAATTGCGACTGTTGAGGAGTGCGGCGCGACGCCATTTTGGGGATTAATTTTGTATTTACATTTTATTGTTTAACGATCAATTTATCTGACTGCATGAGTGGAGACGGGACCAGCAGGAGTGGATCTAATGACATTAGGAGAAGACTGAACGAGAAACGTGACGAGAAGAGTGGGGCGTATCGTATGGCAAATTGCTGCAGAAGGACAGATGGAGACAGTGTGTTTAGGTTGTAGGATCGAGTCTACGAGTACTCGCACGCGAGAATTCAGTTGGTGAGTTAAGTTAGGGGATTGTAGGGCATGTTCTAGCTGCTTAAAAGGTATCTGCAGATAACGCCCTATTTGCACAACCCTAATGCGTACCATCGTAAGGCTGCTGTTCGACATGTCTACGGAGTACGATTCTGTCCAGGGGTGACAATTCGCGTCTGCTACTCCATCAGCAACCGCAGAAAAGCAATGGCATCGCATCGGCGTCTCTGAAACATGTCGAGTATCTAAAAGGTCCATCGTACCGTTCTCTGTACTCCGTACGGAGTTCGAGTGCTTGTACTGCCACTTGCGAGCGCAGCCACGACGAACAATCGCTGCCGGCCAATACACTGCTGCACAACAGCCATTGGAACCCCACCATGCATGAATGGAAAAGGGGTAGCAGCCAAAGGGGAAAGGCCGCCCTGGACCTCTGGCAGTGCCCCTCCTTTTGGACCTGAAGTAGCCGTAAACAGAGGACGGCAGAGGAAAGCTCTCGGCCCGTAGTATTGTGTGGTGTATTTAGACCGCTTGTTTCCAATGACCCGTCCCCTGGTCTGTACAACTTGCTCTCGACAGTCTGGACTATTTTAACGACGACGACGACGACAACGACACAGACGACAAAGTTACTCGTACGCACACAAAACCCGCTCCCATACCAGCAAAAATGGCCTCGCAGGAAGAAGACATCCACGATGAGGAGACCTCTGGCTACAAGCTGTCTCAGCCGAAGCAGAGCTTGGCCGAGTACCAGCAGATGGGTAAGTGCGATCCAGGAGAAGACGGAGGGGGTAGAGGTAGAGATAGAGATAGAAGCAGCCAGCCGCAGGCACAGCATCGACACGGCAGAAGACGACGACATGGTGCAGCACGATGACGGCAAGACGGCAAGGCAGTACGGAAGACAGGACCAGCGGCTCCTTCCCGACGGCACGCTCAAATGTCAACAAACAAAACGTTACGGGCGGAACGACAGCAAACGGGGGAAGGAGCATGGACAACAAGGGAAGACTGGGGAAGACGGCTTTACGCCTCCTCACCTCATCATCACGCTCGACTCTGTTGTGTCTGCCTTTGTCTCTTGCCATCACTCGTCTTCACGCATCATGCATTGCAGCCGCAACGCTTCGCTCGTCATGCCGACGCCGCCGCCACCGTCGCCGCCGTCGCACCTGTCGCCGGGCCGTGACCTGAGCGTGGGCATCGCGGAAAAGCCCGGCCACAGCTACAGCCACGGCCACAGCCATGGCCACCTGGTCGTCACCGAGGCCGACGTCACGGAGCTGCTGCGCCTGCTCTGCTTCAAGACCAACACTGCCATGCCCCTCCACCACGAGACCCTCACCACTACCATTACCACTATCACTACCACAAACACTAACACGGTGCCACCACCAACAGACGCCAACGATGAGTCGCTGCAGCGGTACAAGGAGTCGCTTGGCCTGGGCGGCGGCACGGACCTGAGCGACCCCAACGACCCGCGCGTGTGCATCATCCACAGCCTGGCCATGGAGACGGAGGGCCGCGACCCTGTGATTATCGACCTGAGCGTGCCCGGCAGCGAGGCGACGCTCAAGGACAAGCCGTTTACGATCAAGGAGGGCGCGCGGTTCACGATGGCGGCGACGTTCAAGGTGCAGCACGAGGTGCTGAGCGGTCTGCGCTATGTGCAGATTGTGAAGCGCAAGGGCATCCGGGTCAGCAAGGACAGCGAGATGCTGGGCAGCTACGCGCCCAACACGGACAAGCAGCCGTTGTATACGAAGAAGTGTAGGTTTCTTTCGAGTCTTTTATCTTTGTCTTTGTCTTTGTCTTTCAGCTTCTCTTTTTCCTGCCTGCTAACCCCCCAGTCCAAGAGGACGAGGCCCCGACGGGCATGCTGGCACGCGGCCACTACGTTGCCCTGTCGAGCTTTGTCGACGACGACAAGAAGACGCACCTGGAGTTTGAATGGAGCTTTGACATTGCCAAGGACTGGTAGAGCGGGCAGCAGACACGATACCATGAGCAACGAGTTGGTTAGCAGACAGACGGCACGCGTCCTGTCTTTGCATTGTTTTCTTTGACGTCATAGCAAGCATTCTCCTATGCGACACATCAACACATCAACACATCAGACTTTTATGCAACATATGACAGAACCACCAGAAATGCTTTGAAATTTGTCTATAAACTGTAAAGGACAATGACTGTCGTCGTGAGGGATATCGTCGTACTGTAGTACATGCTGATCGTCGTACATGCTGACAAGACGGAGAAATGTGATGTGATGTGAAGCTCATAAAAAGTAGTCGGGCAACGCGCCCTCGCCCGGCTTGTCGCCGTTGGCCTGTGGCTGCAGGGCGCCGTCCTTGTGCATGTCGTTTTCCGGGGCGGCGGCAAAGACGTTGAAGAAGCGCTCGCCGGTGTCGCTGACCTCGAGCACGCTGGCCATGTTGCCGCAGCGGTAGCAGTAGTTGGGGGCGCTCCAGACGGTGCTGAGGCGGTCGTCGTAGAGGACCTGGTAGCCTTCCTGGCAGAGCTGGTGGGCGCGCAAGATGTGCGACATGTTGTTGACGGCCAGGAATTTCTTGACGACCTGGGCGCCAAACGTGTAGCCGGCGCCTCGGGGACTCAGCGAAAACTCGTCGCGGTCCGGGTCCGGGTCGGACCAGACGAGGTCGGCCATGGGGCCCTCGTGGGGGATCTCGCGGAACCGGTCAATGATCTTGATCTGGTCAATGGAGTGGATCGACGGGCTGAGCCCGCCGTGGACGCAAAAGATTTGGTCGTTGATGACGACGCTGAGCGTCAAGAAATCAAACATGTCGGTAAAATGGTGCCACACAGAGGCATTGCCGTACTTGCGCGCGCACTCGGTATAGAACCCGTACGACTGCGTGACGCCGCGCGACTCGTGGTTGCCGCGGATCAGATGCACGCGGTTCGGGTAGCGCAGCTTGAGGCACACGAGCAGCGAGATGGTTTCCACCGAGAACATGCCGCGGTCGACATAGTCGCCCAAAAACAAGTAGTTGGTGTCCGGGCAGTAGCCGCCAATCTTGAAAATTTCGACGAGGTCGTAAAACTGGCCGTGGATGTCGCCGACGACGGTGACGGGCGCGCGCACGTGCACGACGTTGCTCTCGCGCATGAGCAGCTCCTTTGTCTTTGCGCAAATGGCCTCGATGACGGACTCGGCGAGCAGCTCGCGCTTGTAGAGGCGCGCGATGCACTCGTCGAGGTCGACGGACGAGGGGAGGCCGGGCATTGTGGGGGGGGGGGGGGGGGTGGTGGAGGGCTGATTCTCTTTTTCTTTAATCTTCTCTTTCGCTTCTGACTCTCTCTCTCTCTCTCTACTTGTTCTCCCGGCAAAGGGACGGCGTCTCTGTTGTCGGGGTCCGCAGAAAAACCCGCATATTTTGAGGGGTTGTGGCCAGGCGGAAGAGGCCGTCGGTGGTTGTCAACTGGGGGTGTGTATTCAGCGTTGTGTCGAGTGTTGGTTTGTTCTTCTTCTGGTGGTGGTGGTGGTGGTGGTGGTGGTGGGTTGTCTCTGGTGGATGTCGTGATGCGATGCCGATCGATGCAGTACCTGACGGCGGCGGTGGCAGCAGCGGCGGCGGCGGCGTTGCAATGTCAACACTAGAATAGACTTATCGCCGTCTCAAGTCTGTCTTGTAATAAGCGTCGCCTTGAATGGTCGTGCTGTGGACGCGACCGGGTCAGATGAAGACACGCCTTTCTTTCACTAATGCGCTCAGCTTCGAGTCTGACAGCTCGATTGGCGGGGCGCATAGCACGTGCTCTAGCTCTAGCGCTGGATAGTGGACATAGGCGGTTGACATGCCAGTTGGGTAACAGTACCGACTAGTGTCAACAGTTATTTGAAGTCCTCATAAGCTAATAAATAGCAACCTATCACTGACAACTGGATAAGACCACCGACATATGGACAGACATCGTCTACATCACCTTCCACATCTGTTCGTTACCTTTCCCTTCCTAGCTACGAGTAGGCATCCCAGTACAGTCATTCGACACAGTTATAGCGTAGGCTGCCACCAAAAAATGAGATCTAGGTACACGCAGGTGCTATCGATCACGGCCCTTTACAACGGTGCCTAGACCCACCTGTCAATTGCAGCTTCTCGCTCTGTACTCGTACTCGTATAAATCTCTCAAGGCCTCTACTTTTTTGTAGTCAATTGTAGTGTCAATCTTTTGTTTAGAGTTATAATTTTTTCCGTGAAAATGGACCTTTAACGCCAGCTCACACCCGAGGCGTTTGCCTCGGCGCCGCGTCGCACGTCGGCCGTGCCCTCGCCGTCGGCACGTCGAGCTGCTGTGGTTGCGGAAGGGCAAGGGCAGTAAAGACGAAAAGGACGACAAGAAAGACGACGACGACGACGACAAGTATGACGACAGCGGTATCGGGCAGCAGTTTTGTCGACAGCTCGTTTTACCACATGATTGACCTGGTCGACGACAACGACGACAACGACGACAACGACACCACCGCCAGCACTGCACCGCGCGTTGTGTCGACGGCGACCAACAACGGCCTGGCGTACGGGCTGTCGCACGAGGAGCAGGTGTCGGAAATCTACGTCGAAAGCGGAGGAGATGGCGGCGATGACGACGACGATGACAACGCGTCGTACCTCGTGCAGTCGTGGATAGTCCGGCCGCGGTCAAGCCAAATGCCGCTACGAGTAGTAGTACATCGCATTCTTTATCCACGGCGGGCCCGAGGACGCCTTCAACGATGAGTGGCACGGCCGCTGGAACGCTGCCCTCTGGGCCTCCCAGGGCTATGCCGTGGTGCTGCCCAATTTCAGCGGCTCGCTGGGGTTCGGGCGGGCGCACCAGTCGCGCATCTACGGCAGCTGGGGCGGGCACCCCTACGACGACCTCGAGCGCGTGCTGGAAGTGATCCGCAACACTATGCCCGACATTGACTGCGACCGGGCCGTCGTGTGCGGCGCATCCTTTGGCGGCTACATGGTCAACACTACCTGCTGGGCAGCCCGCTGGCCAAGCAGTTCCGAGCGGCGCTGTCACGCACGACTCGAGTCTTTTCCACGACGACAATGAGCCTCAACTGCGACATCTCGGACGGCACGTCGTCGTTTCGCGGGTCCCCGTTCCCCTGGAACAACATGGAGGGTTTGGACCGCTGGAACCCGTCGCGGCCGGACCGGCTGGCCCTCTGGCGCACCCACGCGCCGCCGACGCTCGTCGTGCACTCGGACCGCGATTTCCGGTGTCCCGTGACGGAGGGTCTGTCGGTGTTCCGGGCGCTGCAGTTCCAGGGCGTGCTGATCCGGTACGAGTACCTGACGTTTCCCGACGAGAACCACTTTATCACGCATCCCGCGAACATGGGTTGTGTGGCTGCGCGTCATTCTGGACTGGACCGACCGGTAGCGGGACGTGCCGCGCGTCGGGTGATTTCGAGCATTTGAATAGGTTGAGCTTGTTGGTTGAGCTTGTTTGAAAAAATTTATGAAAATAAAAATAAAGTTTTGCAATGTTCTTCAGGAAAGGCTTCATTCAGCTCTCTATTTACAATTAGTCAGCCTTCTTCTGCATTCTCTCGCCTTCTTCCATTTTACCTCGGCATCTCTCGACACTCGTCTGCATTAATCCATTTCATGTCCAAAAACAGTGTGCATGATTTCAAAGAGTTGTGCTGCCCATCCACAAGTGCCGGAGCTAAGAAATCTGCAGCAAGTTGTGCGAGTACTTTTCCGCGTACTCGTCCTCGTAGTGGCGAATGGACGAGGACGACGTCATGTGATGACCAGCGCATACGACAGAGGAGAGGCTGTTGCCCACCTTCCTGTTTGGGCCATCGACCGTCCAAAGGAAAGAACGGAATCAGCAACAGGCCATAAGAAGACAATACAGCAAAGTAGGACAGGCACAGTAAGACAATAAAAGTAATCAATCAAAGTAAACACAAGCAAAGAAAAGACAAGAAAGACAGAGTCTAAACACAAGCAACTGCTATGACAAGAAACTATCACAGACCGCTTCTACCACCTCTCGTAGAGGGGCTCGTATCGACACCACCGTGTCGTCATCGCTCCTGCCGTGCAGCTTCTAGAAAGACGGGATGATTAAGCAGGGCGTGGGTGTATTTGTCACTGCCATGGCAGGTGGAGGAGGGCAGGTGGAATTAGTCGAGCAGACGAGGTCGAGCAGCTCCCACTATATAGAGCGGTTCCCCGTGTTGTCAGTCTGTCAGTTGTCGTCTGTTGTCTGTCCTTCACTTTCATCTATACTCTATTATACCATAACCATATTTTCACTCAACCACCACCACTACCACCAAAATGCCCAACGTTCTCGTCGTCCTCTCGTCCCACGCGGAGCTGGGCAACACCGGCAAGCCCACTGGCTGGTACCTGGTGAGTTCACGTCCCTCTTTCTTTTGATTCAAAGTATACAGTTCTGACCTCCCAGCCCGAGTTCGCTCACCCCTACGACAAGTTCATCGAGGCCGGCTTCACCGTCACCGTCGCCTCGCCCAAGGGCGGCGAGGCCCCCCTCGACCCCAGCTCCGTCGAGGCCTTCAAGGAGGACCCTTCCTCGCAGGCGTTCTTGAAGAACAACAAGTCGGTCTACGACAACACCATCAAGCTCGAGACCATTGCTGCCTCGCAGGCTGCCGCCGAGGCCACCGCCGCCAAGTACGACGCCCTTTTCTACCCCGGTGGCCACGGCCCCATGTTTGACCTGGCCGTCGACCGCCAGAGCCACTACCTTATTGCCGCTTTTACCAAGGCCGGCAAGGTTGTGAGTGCTGTGTGCCACGGCCCGGCCGCGCTGGCCAATGCGCGCGTCAACCCGGACGACGAGTCGAGCGATTTTGTCGTCAAGGGCAAGAAAGTCAACGGCTTCACGGACGACGAGGAGCGCGCCGTGCAGCTGGACAAGGTGGTGCCCTTCTTGCTGGAGACGCGGCTCAAGGAGAACGGCGGCCTGTTTGAGAAGACGGCCGACTGGCAGGAGAAGGTGGTGGTGGACGGCACGCTGATTACGGGCCAGAACCCGGCGAGTGCGGGAGCCGTGGGCGCGGCGATTGTCAAGGCTCTGAGTGCGTAGGCTTGAGTAGATACCAGATGAATGAAATATAAACGTTTTGACTATGGACAATGCTGTTTTAATCTACTTTCCCTCCCGCATCTGCATAATCAACTCCGTCAGACGGTCAATCTTGGACGACAGCTCGTCGATGCGCACTTCGACGTCGGACGGGGCGTCCATGCCGGTGTCCTCGGCGGCCTCGGCTGCTTCTGCCACGGACGGCGAGGAGGCTGGTCCTTCACGGGAGAGGAGTGGCCGTGCAGCCGGCTCGGACGCACTTGTGTGTGGCCGTGACGGTCCGGCCGATGCAGGCTGCTGTCGACGTTGCTGCTGCTGCTGCTGGGACTGGGAGTAAAGGGCCGGCGACAGCTGCGGACCGAGTGCAGACCGACCAAGCGAATGTGATTTTCTAGGCGTTGTGCCGCCACCGAGAATAACTGGCGTTGCACCGTGGCGACCACGACCAGCAGCACCCCGCGGCCCGCGCATGTTGTTGGACGCCGCCGAGTAGTCGGCATAGTTGCCGCTGGCGTCCTGGATGGACCCGCGCACAAGCTCGTAGACCTGGATGGCGGCGACAATGGGCAAGTGCGTGAGCTTGAGCAGCACGATGCGGGCGGCGCGAAACCGGTCGTCGGACGGTAGAAAGAGGCGCAGGGGGCGAAAAATGACGAGCGCCAGCAGGTTAAAGGGTGGGTAGAAATGCGTCAGGCGGTTGCTGGTCGAGGCCTCGAGCACGTAGATCGAGTACACGTACAGGTACTCTTCGCGCGCGTGGCCCATGACGCGGCTGAAGCTGTTGCTGAGCATACCGGTCAGCGAGCCCATGAGCAGGATGGAGCTGAGCGTGACAAAGACGAGCATGAGCGGCGGGCCGAGCACCGGGTCAATGTCGTCCATAATGTCAAAGCCGACGTAGCTGGACCCAAAGAAGATTTTGGTCAAGATCATGGTCATGTGCGGCAGCGTAAAGACGGCGCGGCCGAGCAGCGAGAAGGTTGTTAGAAAACCCAAGTAGACGATAACGACGAGCACCATGAATTTGACAAAGTCCTTGGTCATCTCCTTGAAGCAGGGGATCAGCGTGCCCCAGTACGGGCTGAGGCTGAGGATGGAGCTGATGCGCGGGACCATGAACAGGGCCTCGAGCGACAGGATATCAAACGCCAGGGCCGACAGCGATGCCGTATCCTCTGGCGGCGTCGTCGTCATACCACCCAGCGCAACGGCCCGCAGCACCGCAAACGCCACGCCAATGGCAATCATGACGAGGTCAAACACGTTCCAAATGTCGTAGACATAGAACAGCGAACCCGCATCGATCCACTCGCTGAGCTCGTCATAGGCAAAGGCGGCCAAGAACACATAGAAGCAGGCCTCGGCAGGGCCAACGCGCGTCGGACACCGCTCCAGCACTGTGAGGTAGAAAATGCTCAGAAAAACAAAAAAAAACAGCGCCTCGTACACTTTCAAGTACTTGGGCACGCGCAGCCGCGCAAACGGGTCGGCCGTGCGCGGGTTGTAGAAGCGCGGTTTCTTGACGGCGTCGACGGCCAGGCGGTCCCAAAAGACAATGTCGCCGTTCCAGATGCCGGTGATGATTTTTTGGACGACGTTTTGGCTCAGGAAGCGCTTGGCGTCGGCGACGGCGGCGATCTCGAGGGCGTTCAAGTAGATGAAGGGTGCTGTTGGGTCCTGCTCGTCGTCGTCGTCGTCGTCGTCGGCGTTGCTGGCGGTGTCGTTGTCGTCCTCGTTGGCGTCTTCGCCCTCGGCGGCAGCATCAGCACGCCCGCGGTTCATGCTCCACGTCAGCCGCGAAAGGGACTGCAGCAGCTGCGACCGCCGACCGCCGGCTCCGGCTCTGACTCCGGCTCCGGCTCCAGTGCGTCGCGTGACCGTGCGGTCGGCATCGGCATGGTTCGACGCCCACATGCGGCTCAGCAGTGGTGCGTGTTCGTCGATTTCGTGTCCGTTTTCGTGTCCATGTCCATTTTCGTACCGCGACGGCGACACGGCCTCCTCGTCATTAGGCGGCGGCGGCGTCCCATGCAGCAGGCCGCCCCCCGACGCGTACTTGCTCCCCGGAATCTCATACAGACAGTACTCCACCGCGTCCCGCTCGCTTAGGTGCGTCAGGAACCGCCACGCCACAATCTCGCACGCATTGGCCCGCGCGTCCAGTAGGCTGCGGTCACCTCGACCGGAAGTGGCCGCCGCGCCGTAGTGCCACTTGAGCGCCAGCAGCGCATTGACAATGCACGGGTTGTCGCACGTCAGGCACAGATGCGTCACGAGCGTGCGCAGCCGGTCGCCGGCCGACGTCGTGCGCAGCTGCTCGAAAGTCGACGGCAGCACGACGGCGTCGGTCATGAACAGAGACAGCTTCTTGATGACGTCGCGGAAGCTGTCGTCGGGGCCAATGTCGGGCAGCAAAAGGTGCAGGTCGGCGTCGGACCGCAGGCCGGCCAGCAAGGAGGGCGCCGGCGACGGCACATGCACGCTGGCGAGCTGTGCCGGGCGCGACTTGACGCGGACGGGCATAATATATTGGAGGGTGCAAAAAAAGGTTGTATGAGCAAAGATGCCTCTCGTACTCGTCGTGACTGAAACGGCCCCTTGATTGCGCGCAAGAAACCTGGCAAGGGTTACATTGGATGCCAATGAGCAAATTCAAAAATTCGACAGTGGTCTAGGCCGACTAGGTCAAGTGGACAAACTTGTTTTAGCGTAGCTGGTTTCCATTTGCGGGGGGAGAAAAAACGAAAATTGAAGAAATTTCGAGATGGAAGAAAAAGAAAAAGAAAAAGAAAAAGAAAAAGAGAAACATGCAGCGGCCATGCGGATGACGCCGTGCAGTGCATGGTTCCTGCAGCTGCATGCAGTCGTATGCTCGACAAATAGGCAGTCCTCAAACAAGACTTGCCACAAGACTCGACCAGTCATGCCCGTTATTTAGCGAAAGACGCAACGCACGACACTCCAGTCCACGCCGTGTACTGACGACAGTATGACAGCTGACAGGCGTGTCTTGGTGTCACACTGATGCAGACTGTTGTCACAAATAAACGAGAAAGATGGCCAAGGTTAGTCTGGTTACTAGAATAAGAGGGCTTGTGGTTGATCGTTGAAGTTCTTTTGATTCTTTCCACGAACAATCCCATCATGTTCATGGACAACCACCTAAGTAATACTGTGAACAAGTAAGAAAAAAAACCCCCCCCCCTAATAAAATACAGAAACAAAGAAGTAAAATAAGAATATTTTATGTATGACCAGCCACTTAATTGATAAAGTCGTCTTTTGTTCTCCGTCATAAAATCCTGGACGACTGCCGCGACTTACACGTCTAGACCCGGACCCTTTCCGGCTAGCGTTCGGACTAGCGTCCCCTACCACCGGGACTTGTTCAGTTGTCAAGGCATTCAGCGGCATTCCAGTGCATTCAGCCGTTTCTTTTTCTTGAGTACTCGTATTTCTCATTGATCTTTTCCTGGTTGCCAAAAGAACTCGCAATCAGCATGGTGGTCCCATCTGTGAGCCCTGAACTTGTGCCAACGCATGCCAGCGACTGCTAGCTCAACAGCTCCAGCCTCCTCGAGCATTTCAACTTCTACGAATAGCTTCAGCCAGCCGGTTGCTTAATTACCTGGGTCCAGCCGGCCAGTCCATCGTGATCGCTGGACCTGTAACGGAACGGCTATGCATGCTGCCGCACACGCCCCTGCGTCGCATCAGCCGCCTGTCTCACCCTTTGCCCGCCCTTTGTCCTACCTTGGGTACAATCTCACCAACGCTGGACCAGACCATTGCAATCTACTCGACACACACAGCTCTCACTTAAAAGGCATTACCTGTGCATCCACCAGCTCTCACTGCATCATACATCGCACATGCTCACTATAAATAACTAGGCTCATCAGCACTCGCTGATCACAGCCTTGGCCGGCCAATGCATGCTTTGCCTTTTCCGTCCCTGCTTGGGCAACGGTCTTTTGTTCCCGCAGCTTTCTTTTGGAGCGTTCTTTCCCACAACCCTGTCCCTGTCGCCCAGCTCCCTCTTGACATGCTCACATGCTTTGGTGCAGCCCGTACTTTTGCCTTGTCACGTAGCGCTGCACGGTCATCTTGCTTCGCCTCGATAGCTGTCCTTTTGCTGTGTGGTTGCCGGTTTCCGTAAATAGCAATTCATGGCAGCTGTACTGATGGCTGGTTACCCGTTGACTTTTGGTTGGACGGCTGATATCGGTCAGATTGATTTATTGTAACCAGATGTGTCTTTTGCAAATTACTTGTCTTTGAATAAACACGATAGCATCTTCATCACTCATAGACTCAACAAGAGAACCCCTCAAGGGGCTCAGGTCACAGATGACAAACAACATGCTCGACGGCACGCGCCTGCTCTTGTTTCTCGGTGTCCTCTTTGACAGCACAGCCGCCGGCGCAGTCCTCCTGCATCAACCACACACGACAGAGTCCCCCGGCCCGACACCGTCACTTGCCACGACAACCGTCCCACACCGCGTCCTCAACGTCGTCTCCTGGCCACTCCCGACTGCAGCCTCGCTCCGCCGACGCTCCAACACCGTCTGCGGTTATATCGGTGGCAACCCTCAACAACCCGCCACCTGCTCCGCCGGCAGCCACTGCGTGCTCGATGCACAGCACAGCGTCGTCGGCTGCTGCCCCGACGGTGCTGCCACCGCCTGCACCGCCGGTGTCTTTACGGCCTGCGATGATACCGGCGGCGGCGGCGTCATCAACCCATACGTGTACACGTGCCCGGCCGGCCGCGTGTGCTACAAAAACGACTTTGGCGGCGGCTACTACCAGTACGGCTGCGGCACGGCGCGCACGCAGGGGCAGACCGTGGCGACGGCGGCGGTGTCGGCGGCGTCGGGTCGGTTGTCAGTGGCGCTAAGCAGTGAGCGCGTCACCTTTACGGGGGTGTTTGCGGGGACGTCTGTCTCTTCTTCCATTTCCTCAACCAAATCAACACCGACCTCACCAACCTCATCGACCTCACCGACCTCCACGGCCACCCCCGACACCATCACAAACCAATCACGGTCCAGAAACAACCAAGCCGGCATCATTGCTGGCGCCACCCTAGGTGCCCTTGCCGGCGTAGTCGCCTTGGTTGCGGTCGTCGTCTGCTGCCTCCAAAAACGACAGCGGACACGGCGCGACGCCGTGCTTGCCGGACAGACCTATACCAAGCCAGCCGACTCCCACAACACCAGCGGCCAGTTCGAGGCGCTACACAGCAGCCCGGACCACCACTACGAGACGGGACTGCATGAGCCTGAACCCGACGTGTTTCGGGCCGCTCCCGACGACGGACCCGGTGATGGCCTCGCGCAGCACCCCGTGGCCGTCGACGCACCACCAAGCGAGTGTGCACCGCTGGCGCATACCTATGAACATGCGCATGAACATGCCTATGAGCATATATATGACGACGACGTGTACTACCACCAGGCCAACGTACTGTCGCGCATCGGTGAAGAAGATGAGGGCGACGACGAGGGCGACAGCTTGGGCAACGGCGACATCTCTGCCTTTAGCAGCGAGCATGCCGGCGCCGACCAGGACGTGGAGAGCACGGGTGTGTACTCAACCATGCTCTCGGCCGCACCGCCACCACGGTCGATGCGGCCGCTGTGGCAGCAGCACCGGTAGAGCATGTGTACAGACAGAAATTAAAGTAATTCGTACTTCTACCAGATACGTCTAGTACCTATTCCACGTGATACTTTGCGCAAAGTTGCGCTCCTGCCAAGTTGAGATGCAATGATCGCGACTTCCGTTTTGAAATCAAATGCGGCTTCCTTTTTGGTACACCGGCCAACTGCACCTTCCTTCTAGATCAAGCCTACATAGACGCAGACACCCTCATCGGTGGGAGGAGTGTCAAAATCAAATAATTTCCTCATGACCACTTGCACGCCCACAACCATGGCCCGGAACAGCGCTTGGACCTGCGCGGAACCAGCGTCGCCGCCGCTCTCCGACCGGGCACGCGAAGCAGCCGCCGAATGCCACGACTATGCCCTCGCGCAGGGACTCGTCCTCACCTTGCTGACCGACGAGCATCTCCAGTACCACAACAGCGTCGTCCAGGAAGAGGCGGCGCGCATTCCGCACGGGGAGGGGATGGGGATCCTCGACGACAGTCACCTGCCGCCCCTCGAGATCCCGTCGACGGTCATCAGCGAGGCATGGACCGTCCACCAGCGTGTCGCGGCGGTGCTCGAAGCCGCCTGCCGGTGGCTGCCCGACGCCCAGCGGCGCGCCTGTGAAGCGGCCATCCTACAAGCCGGGGGGAAGAAAAGAAAGTCTGCAAAACAAGACGTACACAGTCTCAAGCTGGACCCGCCCCTGCTCTGCTCGGACCACCGCGAAGACTGCGCCGAGCTGCGGCGACTGGTCGCCTGGTACGAAGACCGGGCCGGGACGCGGCTCAAGTGTCAGCAGGAGAGCGACGAAATTGAATTTGAGCTGTTTGCCATTCCAGAGGAGCACAGCCTGTACGCCAAGAGGCTGGAAGAAGAGCTCGTGTCGGGGACAATCACGGTCCAGGAGCAGACAATCAGGTGGCTGATGGCCCATCTGGACAGCTTGGAGTGGAGGGAAGAAGTCGAAGATGAGGAGGACGACAGACAGCCTCAACGAGTACGTTCCCTGCCCCAAAAAGACGGTTGACAGTGTACTGACCAACAAGATAGCGTCGCGGCGGTTGTCGACCCCCCTGCCGCCCGTTCTCTCCGTCGACGAATACGTTCCCGAAGGCGACGTCTGCCTTGTCTCTGACGTGTCGGACCTGAGCTCCAGCATGAGCGAGTACGCTGCAAAGGCAGAAGAGGCAATTCCGCGCAAGGAGTGCGACTACAAGGGAGTCGACGAGCCGACCATGGCGCGTGTCTTTGAGCCGGCGACAAGCACCGATTTTCCAATCAGCCAGATCGACATTGCACCGTTTCCGCCAGGCTCTCTGGAAGAAGACGACGTTCGAATGTTTCATTTGACTTCCCCAGCGACTTCCCCAGAGAATGGAGATGCAGGAGAGCTACTGTCTTGGAACCCTTCCCACGAGGACGCCGTGGTCAGCGACCGACTAAGCGAATACATCAACATGGCAGACGTCGTCACAGCATACGATGAACGGCAGCGGGCACCAGAGACGGAGGATGTGGTCAAAGACTCGGTATCGCCATGCAACAACTCCCCGTCCAGCGCCCAAGAAGAAGGCTTTGAAGCAGTGTCCATCGACGCGTTGCTTGCCCTGCAGGAAAACGAGAGTCTGGAGCTGGCCAAGATACCAGTGCCGCCTCTGAGCACCAACAGGTACCAGCCAGAGTGGTCCGGGGAGGCAGACAGCCCCATCAGGCTGTTCCAGTACATGATGCACAGCGACGTCAGACCACAACCGTCTTGGCCGGATGATGAGTTTGATGCCTTTGTCGCTGGGGGACACAAATTGCCGGAAGATACATGGGAAGGTGATGAGATTGCAGAGGCAGAGCTAACAGCATGGATCCGTCAAAGTGAGCTCGACACGAAGGGTGTCTTGTCTTTCTGGCCACTACCAGAGCTGAAGATGAGTGAAGAGCCGCTGACACCGTGGACGCCTCCGCCAAGAGCAAAACCCAGTGACAAGCAGCGGCAGAGTCAGCACGATATGCCATCACAGCCACCGGCAACACCAGAACATAAATCATCACCAGTTGCAGAGCCTCGCAAGGACCCGGAGGGCAGCAGCACATGGGGCAGCCTCATGACACTCTTCAAAAGACGAAAGCACGACTCTCGCCTGAATGAGCAGGCAGCAGAACGGCCATGCATCAAGGCTCCAGAGCTGCTCATCGGGTCCCGGACCTTTGCCGATGCACGCCCAGCACCCAGCAGACAGGAAGATGGACAGGAAAACAGTACCCCCCAGAGCACGGCAGAGCCAGACACGATCAAAGACGCCATGATGCACGTCACCGACACCGACACCGACACCGACACCGACCTGGCAGTCTCTGGGGATCTGCCCAAGGTCATCCTCTCGACAGCCATTCCGCGCCCAATCCGAAGTCGGATCCTCAAGCTGCTTCCCGGGCTGCGCTTTGTCGAGCGTGACTACCGACAGAACTCATTTGTGCCAGCCGACATGGCCGCCGACGACGAGGCCGACATTGTTGCGTCGCCGGGCGCTGGCGTAATTCTGGCGACCATGGTGAGCCTGCGGCAGATGGACGGCCATGGACGGCCGATCTTTGAGGGCCGCCTCGCCCAGATGGCCAGCAAGTACGACACACTGCACGTGGTTGTCTACCGACACAATGCGCGGGACAACGCGCGCGACGACAGCCTGGAGCCCGCGCCGTCGGATGCCCTGGCGTTTTCGCGGCTGTCGGGCTTCGCCAAGAGCCTCCTCGGCTGCTGCGACGTGTGCGTGTGCGTGTCATACGTCAGTGGCGGCGAGAGGGGTGCTGCCCAGTGTGCCGCGGCTCTGCTCAACCGAGACCGGACGGACAGAGACAAGGCCGCGGAGAAGCATCTCGCCGAGGCAGCCACGCGCCAGGAGCTGTTGATGCGGCGGGCGGGGCTGAATGTGTACGCTGCCCAGGCCGTCCTTGGGCTTATCAGAGAAGATATCGGAGAAGATATCAGAGAAGAAGGGGGCGGCAGCCTTGTTGAGGCATTGCTTGAAAAGACCCCCGACCAGCGAGTGCGGCTATTTCAGGCGCTTGTCGGCAGCGGCCGTGCACTGGACGAGGTCAACCGATGCCTGCAGTGACGGTGCGTTGGTTTTTGTTTGATCAGGATCAGAAATGACAATAGATTAATCCAGTACTATCAACGCCAAACTCCGGTGAGAAATCAGTCCGACGGCAGCGGCACGAGACTCCAGATTCTGAGGCTTGGGTCTGCTATCCGTGGTTGTCGTCGATGAGCCGCGGGCGATGCAACGGTTTTCTCGCTGCCACTGCTGTCGTCTTCGCTGTCGTATTCACTATCGTCATCGCTGTCTTCGCTGTCGTCGCTGTCGGCATCGTCGTCGTCTTCGCTTTCATCTCCATCATCTCCATCATCACCGCCACTACTGCTGTCGCCATCGCTGTCGCTGTCACTCTCGCTCTCGTCGTTGCTGTCGCTGTCGCTGCTGTCGCTGCTGTCGCTGTCGGAAAAGTCCACCGGCGGTGATGTCCCACACGTCGCCACTACCGACCCGCTGGCATGCATCGCCGTACTGGCCACGGAAGTCCCGTCATCGTGGGCCTGCCACCGAAACGTCGGCTCCATCAAGCCCTCCGCCTTGCCAATGTTGTCGTACATGACAACCTCGCCGCTGTCCGTGCCGCTCCACAGCTCAAATGTGCCTGTGTCGCCATCTTCAGAACTACCGCCCCCGCCGTACACGGTGCAGCGGATGGGCAGCGCCGTCTTGTTGCTGCGCCCGGTCAGGGTGGCCAGCAGCCGGTGGGTGCCGCGCACGTCGTACACGAGCAAGCCAGACGACTTGCGCTCGTTGACGACCAGGTACCGTCCGCACGGGCTCCACAGCAGCTGCACGACACCGCCGCCGCCGCCGCACGACGCCGCCGGGTCGGTGTCCCGCAGGTTCCAGTTGGAGGCCAGGCTGCCGGCCCGGGCGAGGTCGTACAGGCCGACGCCGCGCGTCCACGTGCCGGCGGCGGTCAGGCTGTGGCTGTGGCTGTGGCTGTGCGCGGCGGGCGACGCGGCCAGGGCCGACACATTGCCCACGACACCCAGGCCGTAGCCCGCGCCGGCATACAGCGTGGCCATGGTGGGCACGCGCAGCAGCGGCGGGTCGTTGCTGGTGCGGCTCACGTCAAACAGGGCCAGCAGGCTCTTGGTGCCGACGACAAAGTGGGTGCCGGGGCTTGGCCACAGCAGCGAAAAGGGCGTCATGTAGGCCTCGGTCTCGGGCTTGATGAGCGAGTACGTCGCAATCGGCGCAGCAGACATGCCGTCGTTTTCATTTCCGGGGAAGAGGGGCAGCAGCTGCAGCGGCTTGTCCGGGCAGCCGACGAGGGCCGTCTGCGTCCACGGCGTTGCGAGGGAGAAGTAGGGCGCGGGCGCAACAGACGCGGGTGCCGCTCCAAACCGGAGGCGTCCTTGTGGCTGCAGCGTGTGTTGACGATAGCGTCGTGGTCGTGGCAGACTGGTAGAGTTCACGACGTTGTCGTCGTCCTCCTTCTCCTCCTCCGGCGCGAGAAGATCAGTCGGCAGGACGTAACTGAGAACCGTCTTGGACGCCGTCAGCGCTACGACCGTGGTGCCGTCGGCCGACCATTCCAGCGTCTTGAAAGATGGCCCTGGATTAAAGGGTGTGGGCTTCCACGGCTGGTCCTCGCGCAGTTCGCCGGCGGCCACAAGGGCTACTGCGGGCGGTGCTGCAGGTGGTGCTGCCGGTGGTGGTGACGCGACGTCGGCGGGTGGTGGGTGTGTTTCTGGCGCTGCGGGGGACGCCGTGGCCGACACCGTGGCCGACGCCGCAAGGCCGTTTCCTTGCCGTATGGCCAACTCGCAGCCGTCAATGTCCATGGCCGTGTCTGTTTGAGCTGTCGTTGATGGAAGTAGCGTGGGTCGCTGCTGCCGACGCTGGTAAAATGCGACCAAAGGCGGTGTGGACCGAGGGAAGGAGCGATGACGTAGGTGCCGAAAACGAGGTAAACAAGCAATGTCTTTTGGGCTGTATTTTTTTTTCTTCTTTCTTCTTCTTTTCTTCTTAAACCTTCTCCAGACGAATACAGCACTTCCGTCATTATCCTTCCCATGCTGTTGCTGCAGTGAAAGTGCTGTCAGCGTGCCTTGAACGCTTGACCTGAAGCGGCAGAAAATAGCGCCCACGACTTACACCTCACAACCCACTATCAACTGCATTCGCCAAAACACGTCTCTGCGATGACTGCATCTTGTTAACTCATCATTATTGTTTTATACCTATTTTCTGACCTTTATCCGGCTCCTCTTGTTTGGTCCAGCTTCTCTGCCTACATCAAGGCCAGCCAACATGTGCATCTTCACAAGGGTCGCGTTGGTCTACCGATGCAGCCACCGAGTTAAGCGCTGTATGGAAATGAAATACTGCCACCGCAGCATTGTCAAGGAAGGGTGCCGACCGACAGCATGCCCCAATGTCAAAGTCGCCGCTCACGGCCTACCCAGATACAGGCCCATTGATTGCAAATACTGCCGCCGCAAACGGGCAATCAGGACGATGGAGATCAAGGCAAGCAAGGACTGCCCGCACAAGATGTGGAAGACGCTGCACACGCTCTGCGGTCACAGCGAGAGGACATATACCGGCTTTCAAGAATGTCCGCACCGCGTCCCAGTTTCAGTCAACGACAAAGGCAAAGGCAAAGAAATATCGATACCGACCATGGAGTTTTCGACGAAATCAAGGCCCGAGCTGTGTATGCATTGCGCCAGCGTGTGCGCCGCCATTGGCTATACGCTTGAGCCGAGAGGCACGATGACGCGGCTGGAGGACGAGATGGCCACGCCCGGCGAGACGACGCAGGCCACCGGCGTCCCCACGGTCATGCCCGGACTGCTGTCCTAGTACTTTGCACCGGGCGTCACAGAGCCGCATCTTGTCTTTCCATACATGGGTGCGAAGTCCAGTGTTGATGACGCAGACGACTCCCCGGACGACAGCGCCAGTGTATTCGACCACACGCACGACGAGACGGACAAGGCATCCTCCGTGAGCGGAGGCGAGAGCACCAATGGCGACGGGCCCAGCAACATGCGCAGGTTGCGGGTGAAGCTCGTGTATACTGACGAACGTGGGTACTCGGTGCTACGCGTGAACGACTTGGTCGACAACGGAAACAATGCAGACGGCCCCGTGCCCACCGAGGCCACCATTGTCCGTTGGAAGCTCGTGGACGGCACTCGGGGTCGACGACCAATCATCGGTTGGCTTCTGAGTGCCGTTTTCCTGGGACACCTGGACGGATATGCGGACCCGGCGGCCCTGGATTGTCTGCAGAAGCGGGTGAATGGCTGGGCATTTCCCTATGGACTGCTGCGCGAACTGCAAAAGATTCGCCAGCTCCTTGTCCAGATACAAGATGCAGTCGAGCACTTTCTCGTTGATTCCAGGCAACGTTTTGTCTGGCCATCGCGCCATGCCTTGGAAGATCGCATAGCCGAGCTGAGGAACTATTTCAGGAAACTCGGCTCTGAGCTGCGTGAGATCAATCGGAAGCAGGCGGATGAAAGAGAAGCAATAGAAGCAAGCAGAAAAGAGAGCGGCCGAGAGGAGAAGTACGACGGGGAGCCGGGGAGTGTCGCCAATGTTGAGCAAGAGTAGTCTGCCTTTTGCAGTGTTTTTTGTTACCTGAGCGAGGGCATCTGTTTTGTCTGATTAGCGTTGCATCACCATTTTGGGCTATGAGTTTTATTGAATGGCCAACAGCGTTTTTCCTATTCTTTTGATGTTGTTTTCTTTGTTATGCCTGTATTATTATTACTGAGATACTGCATGCTATTGTTGGTGTGTGTTCAAACACGTTTTTTTCCGGGCAGCAGTAACAATAGTCAGTGAAGGCTCATGTACCAAAGAGGTACTGGAATAAGCTGTACTGAGTGATTTCATGCCGTCTAAAGTCTCGCAAAATAGTGCATCTGAACACAATCGTGCATAACGCAAGGATGCTGTCGGCTCAATCGACGCTTCTGGCCATCGGCCATCGGCTGCATGCGTGAAATTCTCCACTCAGTCTCCTCTTCCCCCCCTGCTCCCCCGCACTCTCCCCTGTACGGTATCTCCAGGCGTGACCAAGCCTTCTCCACTCGGTTGATGCTCGGCATGGCTGCGGAAGGCGCGAGCACGGCAGCTGCCACGATCGATTGCACCACCTGTATACTCGTATACGAGTATGCCAAAAAATAACGGTACAGGAAAGAGCAGCTTGACCGTGCACTTATCCGGTAGAATGCATGTATCCGCATTTGTTTATTGCCGCGTAGTGCCGGGGTCTTTTGTCTGTCTGTCTGTCCTCGGTCAATTCGAGGACGAGTGGCTTGTACTGGGAATAGTAGCGTCCAGCCGACTGCCGAGCTCGCATCACCCCCGCTCGTGGGTGTTTTTGTATCTGCTGCTTGCTTGCTTCATTGTTGTTTCTCTTGTACGAGTACACCTGCCACTTGTCGTCACCATGAGCGCCATACGCGTCGTTCCCAATGTAAGTCGAGAGACGGCAGATGTGAGAGACACACCGCTAACCTCCAGCCTGCCACCCGCGCGGTCAGCCTGCTGCGCACCATTCAGTACACGCACCCGCCGTCGTGTCCGTGCCACGGCAACCCGCACCACCACCACCACCACCACGGGAAAGTGACGCCGTATGTTCGTCGCAGCAACACCGCCGCCACCCGCGGCTATGCCACGCCGCAGCCCGAAAAGGAGTATGCGTTTGAAATGGCCGCGTCGGCTATTCGGTTTGGCAACGGCGTTACGCGCGAAGTCGGCATGGACCTGCGCAACATGGGCGCCGCCAACGTCGCCGTCGTCACCGACGGCACCGTCGACAAGCTGCGGGCCATGGACCAGGTGCGCGCGGCCCTCGGCGATCAAAACATTCAGTTTTCCGTCTACAACCGCACACGCATCGAACCCAAGGACAGCTCGATCCGCGACGCCATTGCGTGGGCCCAGCCGCTGGCGCCCGACGCGTTTGTCGCCGTCGGCGGCGGGTCCGTCATGGACACGGCCAAGCTCATGAATTTGTATACCTGCTACCCGGAAGCGGATTTCATGGACTTTGTCAATGCGCCGCTCGGTAAAGGGAAACCGGTCGACCGGAAACTGCGCCCCCTGATTGCCGTGCCGACGACGGCCGGCACGGGCAGCGAGACCACAGGCACGGCGATTTTCGATCTCGTGTCGCACCGCGCCAAGACGGGCATTGCTCACCGCAACCTCAAGCCGACGCTCGGCCTGTGCGACCCGCTCAACACGGCCACGATGCCGGCCGCCGTCAAAGCCAGCTCCGGGCTGGACGTGCTGTGCCACGCGCTCGAGTCGTGGACCGCGATCCCTTACACGGAGCGCGTGCCGCGGCCCGCCAACCCGATGCTCCGACCCGCCTACCAGGGCGCCAACCCCATCAGCGACATCTTTTCGCTGCAGGCGCTGCGTAGTACCGTGAAATACCTGCCGCGCACCGTGCACGACGCCGAAGACACGGAAGCTCAGTACCAGATGCTGCTGGCGGCGACGCTCGCAGGTGTCGGGTTCGGCAACGCCGGCGTGCACCTGTGCCACGGCATGTCGTACCCCATCTCGGGCCAGAACCCGACAGGGTATCAGCACAAGGGGTATGCCGTCGACACGCCCCTGATCCCCCACGGCGTGTCGGTGGCCGTCACGGCGCCCACCGTGTTCCGTTTCACGGCCGCGTCCAACCCGGACCGCCACCTGCAGGCCGCGGAGGCCTTTGGCGTCGACACGACGCACGCCAAACGCGAGAGCGCGGGGGAGCTGCTGGGCGACGCCATTGCGCAGTTTCTCGACGACGCGCTGGGCGACCAGCCGCGCGGGCTGCGGGCGCTGGGCTTTGGCCGCGGCGACATTGAGGCCCTGGTCGAGGGCACGATCCCGCAGGCGCGCGTGCTGATGCTGGCGCCGGGGTTGGCGTCGGCGGCGGCGGGCGAGCTGGAGCGCGAGAAGGACCAGCTGCGGCAGCTGTTTGACGATGCGCTGGAGCGGTAGGGGTTGAGGAGGATGATGATAATTACGATGTGCAGAAGAGGCGAGAAAAAGACGGAATGAACAATCAATGTGGTACGCATCTGCTGAGTCACCTATACGTTGCTCTACCAGAGTGTCCTACTCAACTGGTAGACAGTGCTGCGTAGGGGCAAGGAGCCCTTAAATGCCCCGTTTTGCTCCCTCTGCATCCCCTATATAGGGGCCTTCTTTTTTCTGCTCTCGTCCTCCTTTTCTCCTTCTTCTTCTTCTTCTTCCTCTTCATTCATACTTTATTTCCGTCTTTTCGTGCCTTCTTCTGGTCCCTCATCGCATTCGTTATCGTCTTCGTCTGCCAAACTAAAAATAAAAGAGGGAGGAAGAGAAGATCAAGAGGAAGAAGATAAGGAGGAGGAAGAGAGCAGGGAAAGAGCAGGCCCTACGAGAAGATAGGGACGCAGAGGGGAGCAAAACCCAAGGGTCACACGTTACACACCGCTGTCGACCCGTGGGTGGGAGGCTCTGGTAGGGACGTGCATAGGCGACTCAGCAGATGCAAACCTACAGGTTATTCATAGCATTTATCGGACAATGACCTTTTTACAGGCGTGAAACTTTCAAGGTCTCCCTAGTACAGTGAAGCAATGCAAGTGATTGTCAGAAATCTGTGCAAAAAGTAGCTTTGCAGCCACGACAGTGACGACAAGCGGTGCGAACCGTGGCCATAATCCAGAAGATCGGCATCCGTGTAAGTCGATGCCATGGTTATTGACCGTACTAGGACTAGCGCATCTACAGCGGACGCAGATCACCATTACCAACTGAAATCTGTGGACCACCGGTACGTTGCAGGCCGTTTACAGTACCGGCACACGGAAGCAATGTGAAGTGCTGTGCTTACCGACAGACAGTAAATTTAGCTAAAAATCAAATTGTAAATAGAAATAACAAAAACGAGAGATATCACACAAACTTGACATGGCCTCGCAGGAAATCAATAACGCTGCTGTTGGCGGCCGCACGGACCCAGCCGGGCTCGTTCGGGGTTGCGTCTGGCTGTGGTGGCTGTGTTGGCTGTGTTGGCTGTGTATCGCCTTTGGGAACATCGCCCAGAAAACTGCATATACTTGTTGACGCCTCTTCCTGGCTGCCACCTGCATCCTCGACAGCTGGTTCTGTCGTTGTTTCTGCCGTTGGTACTGCCATCGGCTCCGCATCACGTGCTTCGACTGCTGGCTCGATCGACTCTGGCTCGACCGTCTTCTCTGGCTTGCCGTGTGTGCTCGTCTTGTCAATGGCATCCATGGCATCCTCCTCCTCGTCCGACGAACTGTCCCAATATATGCTCTGGAAGACGGAGGGCATGCTAAACGTTTGGCGGGCGCCTGCTGCAGTCGGTGGCGTGGGACCTACTTTTGCTGGCTGCTGCTTTTCCTTTTGCAGCAGCGGCACCAGGTCCTTGACTGTCAGTGGTGAGTGTTGTCGCCGGTTTTCCTTGTCTTCGTCTGATGTCCTTGGCCGTTCCGTGGCCTCCCGTTTTTTTCCCTTGTCGTCGACTGCTGTCGGTGTTCGTTCTGTACTCCCTCCTTTCTTCCCCTTGTCGTCGTCGGCCACTGGCTTCGCAGCCGACGACGCCTCGACGGCCGGCAGCTCCAAGTCGTCAAAAATGTCCGTGTCAAAGTCGTCCGAGTCCAAGTCCAAGTCCGAGTCCGAGTCCGACCCAGAGTCCAGCGTAAACGGGTTGTTTTGCGTGCCACCGCCGCCGCTGCAGTGCTTTGGCTGGCGCGCGGCGGCGGCGGTGTTGTTCGAGACAGCAGTGTTGGAAAACGCAAACGAGTCGTCCCTTAGCGCAGGCAGTGCCCGCGTGCTGCCGCAGAGGTCGACATGCTGCACTTTTTGACGCTTGGCCGGCGGCTCGCCTTCTTGCACCGTCTTGACCTTGGCCGGCCGCAACGGCTTGACCCCCCGCGAAATGGCCTTGATCTCGGCCGCGGCCACGTCGACGCACGACAGCTGCGCACCCGTCAAGGTCCCTGCAATCTCGTCGCACGCAACGTAGCAGTTGACGGCCTCGGCATCCTCTAAAGGCACCGCAAACGACATGTCGTGCTCCTGTCGGTTGGCCTGCAGCCGGCCGCGCCAAATGTGCAGCAGCTGCCCCGCGGCTGTCTCGGCCACAAACGACAGCGTAGGAACACGGCCTCGCCAGCGTGGCACACCGTTCTCGTTGGCAAACCGCACCGTGACCTGTGCGACGGCCTTGCTGCTGCTGCTTCCGCCACCAACACACCGCGACACCTGACCCTCCATCGCCAGCAAGGGAAACTCCTTGAGCGTGTCGGCCATCTTCATCGCGGCTGCCGGGTTCTTGGACAGCAACCGCTCAATGGCTACAGGGCCCAGCGCTGCGAGCTGCCGCACCGTCGTCACGTTCTTGTCCGCCAGCTTGCGCATGTTGACGGGGCCAATGTCGGGCACCTGGCACAGCTGCGCCGGGTGGTGGCCGCCGCTGCCGTTGCCATTACCATCACCCTCCCACGCGCGTGCCGCGACGCTGCGTGCCAGCTCCAGTGCGATGCGCGTATTGTGCCCATTGCCGTCGTCAATCGTGCACAGAAGAAAACACTCGAGCAGCCGCTGCATGTGCTCCATGGCCCGCCGGGCCTCAAACGTAAACCGCCCATGCTGGTGGGGTAAGGTGCCGCGGGACAGCTCGACCTGCAGCAGCAGCGACACTTTTTGCCACGTCTCAGTGATGCTCTCCTTCTTAAAGGCAAACGGAATGTTGTTGGCCTCGGCCATGTTGAGCTCGCGCAGGACCGGCCGCTCCGTGCTCTTGATGCGCAGGTCGTCAAACTCGGCCGCGTGGCACAGCGCATTGAGCAGCTGCTCGAGCGTCATGCGCTTGTCAAAGCCGACAATCTGCACCATCGTCTCGAACCGCACCATGTACGTCGACATGGCGCTGCCGTATGCTGTCCCGCGGAACACGCTGTCGCTTGTTGGCTCTGCACTGCTGTCACCGTTGCTGTCGGCGTACTCGATCAGTCCCACCTCGGCCAGCCGTGCAATGCCCACCTTGCAAATCTCCTCGAGCTGCTCTTCGGTCGTGCGAACAACACTCGTCGCCGCATCCGTCAGCTGGTAGTAGTGCGAGTTCTGCCGTAGCCGCACGGCGAGAAACGTGCCCTCGAGCCAGCGGATCGCCGTCGCCAGCGACGAAATCGTCCCCAGCACAATCTCCGAGTTGAGGTGCTCAATCAGGTTCAGGTGCAGCGTGCTCTCGACCGCCTGCCGACCGGACTCGAGGTGCAGGTACTTGTCGCGGTTCTCGGTCCGCGTCAGGATAATCGCCGTCGCACTCGTGTCAAACTGCGGCCGGCCCGCGCGCCCAATCATTTGCATAACCTCAAACTCGTCGTACTCGGCAAACTTGCCGCCCTGGTAGCCCATCGTGCCCTTGAGGATCACCGTGTGGCACGGCAGGTTGACGCCGACCGCCAGCGTTGACGTGCAGCAGATGACGTGGATGTGGCCCTTGAGAAAGGCGTCCTCAATCATCTCGCGGTCCCGTCGCTCGAGACCGCCGTGGTGGAAGGCCACGCCCGCGGACACGGCCGTCTGCAGCTTGGCCGCCGTGGCCCGCATCTCCACCGTCGGCGCCGGCCATGGCCGCTGGTGCGGCGCGCACTGGCTCCAAAACTCGACCAGCGCCGTCGCCGCACTCTCCGTCGACTTGCGCGAGAAGCAAAAGATGAGCACGGGTTTGCCCTGCGCGTGCTTGACAATGAGGTCGGGTATCTTCTCGTCCAGCATGTTGTCGAGCGTGTGCTCGCTGCTTCCACTGCCACCATTGCCCATGCCGCCACCTCCACCACCGCCACCGCCGCCGACATTAAACCCGAGCACAATGTTCTGCACACGCACCGGCCGGAACTCGGTGCCAAAGACATACGTGCGTGCCGGCAGCTGCGGCGTCGTGTGCGTGAGCCCCAGCCACTGGGCAATGTCGCCGGCGTTGGGGATTGTCGCGCTGAGCGCGACAAACCGCACGTCGCTGCCCAGCGTCTTCATGCGCGACACCACCGTCTCGAGCGTCGCGCCGCGTGGCGCGTCCTTGAGCACGTGCACCTCGTCGATGAGCACCAGCTTGACCGACCGCAGCAGCGCGCTGTTGGCGTGGTCCGTGTGGGACGACCACTTGCGCGTAATCGAGTCCCATTTCTCGGGCGTCGTCACAATGATTGATGCCGTGCGCACGCGCCGCACTTCAAAGGCCGACGAGTCGCCAGTAAACTCGGCCACAGCACCTTTGCCAAACTTGGCCTGCCAGTCACGCGCGCGCTCCGAGCACAGCGCCTTGGTCGGCGCCTGGTAGACAATCTTGACGTCCGTGTGCTCGCGGTCGCGCTGCGCCAGCAGCCGGCAAATAGCCAGCTCGAAAATCACCGTCTTGCCGCTGCCCGTCGGCGCCGCCACGACCACATTGTCATTGGACCCGTGGACGCACGCAAAACAGCTCGACTGCATGGCATTGAAATGCTCGTAGGGGAAGATGCCGTGGAAGCGCGCGTCCAGCGCCGTGCGCGGGCTGACCAGGTCGATGCCGTTGACGCGCGGTGCAGCACGGTGCACCGGTCGAATCAGGCTTCTTGTTGCCGGTGATGTCGATGATGTCGTGCAGGGCGTCGGTGGCAGTGGCAGCTCGTACGGGTCACGTCTGGGTGGCTGTACAGCACCGCCGACTGCCAGGCGTCGTCCACCAAAACTCTTGCTCGGCATCGCCGGTGGTTGGACCGATACCCCGTACCCTTCCCCTTCCTCCTCCTCCTCCTCCTCCTCCTCCTCAACCTCGACTGCACGGTGCATCTCGCTCCCTGCCCCATAGTACCCGCCATCGGGCCGCCGCGACCAGTTGATCCGCACCCCCGGCTGGTTCGACCACGGCGTCGGCGGCGGTCGCGCAGGTGGCCGCCGCGGCGTCGTGGTTGCCTTTACCTGGCCAAACGTGTTGCTGATCTGCGAGCGTACTACGCTTTGTGGGCGAGCTGCTGTGGAAGTTACTGCTGCTGTCGTCGCCCCACCATAGGCAAACTTTTGGAGATTGTCCAGACCCCGGGCACTCGTGCGCGCACTTCTCGCCGGGGCCTGGACTCTTCCAGAGGATGCCCACTGGTTCGGCTGATATGCACGCCGTGCCGGCTGAACGGCGTAGGGCTCGGGCTCGGGTTCAAGCGTCGTCTCCGGCTGTTCCTCGCGATGTCGCCGGCCTCCACCAACGGGCTCAATGGACCGCGAACCAAAGTAATCGGGATAATTATGGCGACGGATGGGCATCTTGGGGATAGTTGTCGTGATGGTTGTCGCGATGGTCTATCAGTGCCTTGTGGACGAGTCGTCATGATGTCGATGCTGCATGCTGCAAGTAGCAGGCAGACGCCATCGCCACAGATGCTTTTTTGACCATCTTGTCCGCCGGTCTGTCTACATGCCCGCAAAAAGAAAGAACGACCATTCCATGCCTTCCTCGTTGACAGGACTGTTCCTTCCAGAAGAGGCAGCACCCAGTCGCGATCGTGACACGCGTTCACGTGATGAGTTGCAATCATCGTGAGAGCATCCAGGTGAACAAGACGAGTAATACCAAGATGGGTCTGGAAGAGTACATAAAAGGTTGCAAAAATACAATAAAACCGTCTAGAAAGTACATTTGACATAAAACAAAGGGTATAAGATAACATACTTTTCAGGCCACGCCGGATCAACAAAGACATAACAACACAAAAAAACACAAAAACACAAGAAAAGACACGACGACATCACTCCTCCCGCGACTTGCGTCCCGATCCCGGCCGCGTGTGCCACAGCGGCGGCGACGGCGTCTCTGGCGATATCGCAATGACCGCGTCGGGCTCCATCAGCTTCGTCTTCGTCTTCGTCTTCGTCTTCGCCTTCGTGGCCTGCTGCAGCGGGACGGCCGCCACTGCCGGCTTCACCTGCAGCACGACCTCGCCCGACTCGGGCCGCGGCGTGCTGTCAGCCCGGTCAATCAGCGTCTTTTCGTAGTGCACAATGTTAATGGGCGGCGGGCGACCACGTCGGCGGTCCGGGGCCGTGTACAAAAAGATGGCACCGACAACGAGCAGCGACCCAAAGGCGAAGACGCTCGTGATGCGAAACCCAAAGAAAAAAACGCTGCCGAGAAAACTGACGACAAAACTGCTGCTGGTGGCAAAGTTCTTGGCAATGTTGTCGGCGTAGTTGATGCACAGCGACGTCAGGATGCCGCCGACGGCCTGGACGACAATGACGGTCCAGACGACCCAGTTGTAGCCGTAAAAGAAGCCGTGCTGGGCAATGTCGGCGCCGTCCTTGTAGAGCACGCCGACGAGCAGGGCGGGAAAGAGCGAGTAAAAGGACAGCTGGATGTTGCGCGTCCAGACGGAGACGGGGCCATGCGGCGATTCTTTGAGCACCTTTTCAAAGTAGACGCCTGTCAGACCCGAAACGGCAACGGCGACGAGCACGGCCGAGATGCCGAGCGATGGGTTCATGGCGACGCCAAGGGGGAGACCTTGGTTGCCGAGCTCATCCTCGTCGATGCCCTCGTACGACGCCGACCGCTTGGTCAGCTCGCTGGCGACGGCGCCGCCGACACCCCCGACGACGGCCTGGCCGAGCTCGTGCATGGACCGCGGGAAGAAGTGGTCGCTGAAATCGTGAATCATGAGCGACGACGACGATGACCTGTCGGACGACGACGACGACGACGATGCGGCCCCCGAAAAGAAGCCCGAGATGGACACAATGGACACACCCAGGGTCAGCATGACGAGGGCGGCCCAGCGGCGCGGCGTGAGTGTGCGGCCGAGCAGCAGGACGCTGAAAAACGCCGTCGTCAGGATCCGCAGCTGGTACAGCACCTGGAAATGGGCCGGGTCGAGGTTGCCGAGGGCGGCGTACTGCAGCGTGTTTTGCAGCGTGTAGAGCGTGGCCGGGATGGCGAGCTTCCACGAGTCGCCGGACCAGAAGACGGCGCGAAAAATCTGCTCAAAGAGGACAGTGGCGGGCGTCTGGGGCGCGAGGGTGCGCGAGACCTGGTAGATGGCAAACGTCAAGGAGATGGCGAGCTTGAGGACCTCGTTGAGGAAGACGGCGGTGGAGGCAAAGTAGCGGTGGTCGCCGGGGACGCCGGGCATGATGCGGGAGTAGTGGAGGAGGAGGGTGAGGGCGGAGTTTTGGAAGGTGAGCTGGCTGGTGGTCAGTTGGTGATGCTTCAGGTCAGTCGGTCGAGAACGACGGAGAGGCTCACCGTGATCAGGGACATTTGCTTCATGGGCATGCCAAAGAGCGTCGGCCCCGACGACGTGTGGGGAACAGCGTCGAGCAGCGCCATTGTTGCGTGTATGGTGGTGGGTGGGTGGGTGGGTGTGTGCGTGTGATGACGAGCATGCAAGGTTGAAAAGTGAGGCTCGAAAAGTCGCACTGACAAGTCGTGATGACGATGTGCGAGTCGGGCCCTCGATTGGGGCTAGTGGGTCGCGTTTCCAATAGGGTCAATAAACACGAGAAACAACGACAGCAGAGATTGCAGTCAAAAGGAGAAGGACCGCCGGTTGTGGTAAGGAGGGGTGGTTGTTGCTCTTAAAAGGCTTGTGATGCCGTTGTTGGCGTGCCTGTGTCTTGGCATGTTGGGTGCCATTCAGGTGCCTGTCCGGTGCAATGAAGGAAGGCACGATTGACAGCAAAGCGGTGTATCAGTAATGTGAGCGATTACCACGCGAGGAAGGCGAGGAGCGGATGCACTGCATCGGGAAAGGGCAAAATGCCAAGACTGAGCGAGTGCTGCCTCAATGTATCGTCCAACACACACATTTGCATCTTGATTGGACCTCGATCGCCGGCACGCCATCCACAGAGCAGCAGGTCAAACCCGTGCAACAACGAATCACGCAGACCATTTAGGAGCACTCGTACTGCTTCACAGCATATGAGTCGGTAGTGAATTATGCAGGCCAAGGTCTGGCTATTATTAAGATATGTAGAGAAAAAGAAAGAAAAAGAAAAAGAAAAGAAGTCGTAAACCTTCCACCCTTATCCAAAACATTACCGGGACCATCAGAACCGTCAAAACCCAGCAAGACGAGTACTCGTAGATCAAACAAGAATAATGCCACATTGCTAGCATCAAAGGGGTCTATAACAATGGGGTCTATAACAAAAGAAAAATACGCTGCCCGGGGATATATATATACTCGTATTAAGCGGGACAGCCTTTTCTTCACCCATCGTCCGGCCACCACCCGGCCTCTATGCTCACGCGGCTGGCCTCGCTGCCGCGGTGGGCGTGGGAGTGGGAATTGGAGTGGGCCTGGGCCTGGGCTTGGTGTGCAAAGCTGCTGGCGCTGTAGCCGAGCCCGCCGACGGCACTGATGCGCACGTTGCGTTTGAGCGGCAGCGACTCAATGGGCGAGTCGGGCCGCGGCGTGTCCTCCTGGTCTTGCGCATCGGGGGTGGTGGTAGTGCCGGCCAGCGGCAAAGACTCTTCCGTGTGCGTCGGCAGCGGCGTGGGGGTGTTTTTGGGCGAGAACGGCGAGAACGGCGAGAAAGACCCGTGATGGCCCATGCCCATGCCCATGCCCATGCCCATGCCCATGCTCAACCGGCGGCCGGCCATGCTGGTGACGAGCGGCGGCGGCAGCGGACGCGTCTTGCGCGGCGTCGGGGCCGTCAGACCGGAAGCAGGCGGCGACGACACGGCCGCGGGCATGCGACGGAGGGTGGGCGGGGTGCTGCACGCGCTGGTGGGTGCGCTGGTGGTGATGGATCCGTTGGTGGACGCGCTGCTCTCTGGTCGAATAATCGTCGACGGCACGATTTCCACCTCCTTCTGCACACGTGCCTTTTTCGCTGACTTGCGCTTGGGCTCGCGGATCGTGCTCAGGGGCAGCGCTTTGAGCACCGGCACCGACCGCGGCGACAGCGGCGACAGCGGCTCTTTCCAGGCCATGGCCATGGTCAGACTGGCACTGGCACTCTGTGGTCCGGAGGGTGGTGGTGGCGGCGACAACGGCGACGGCGACGACAAACCCGGCGACATTGGACGCGAGGCCGACGCCGACGCCACAGACGGCGTCGGCGGAAACAGCGACAGCGACGTGCGCCGCGACGACACCGAGTTGGAGCGCATGGACAGCGAGCTGCGGATCGTGGCCGACGGCGGCACGGGGAACGCGCTGTCCTCGAACTGCATTTTGGCGTCGGAGGAGGAGGCGGCGGAGGCGGCCGAGTCGGCCACCGAAGCAGTGGTGACCGACTTGGGCGACGGCACGGGCCGGTGGTGGCTCGAGGCGACGCTGGCGCGGCGTTTGATGGACGGCTGGCTGGCGGGCGAGCGTTGCACCGACATTTGACTCTGTGGCCGCGACGGCAGGCGGGTGGCGGCGGCGGCGACGTCGGTGTTGTTGTCCCCGTTGTCCTCGCCGCCGTCATCCAGACCAGGGAGGCCCTCAAACTCGAGCAGCATGGAGTCGCGCATCTGGATCCGCTTCTTGCGGAACGCCGCCAGCAGAGCCTCTTCCTGCCGCGTCACCGACATGTAGCGGCCTTGTCCCTGGGGGGGTTGAGACTGGGGCTGCTGCTGGGGTTGGGGCGGCTGCGACTGCACCTGCTCCTCCTCCTCCTCCTCCGCACCATCGTAGGAGGCACCCTGCGCGGGAAACAGCTGGATGGCCCGCGCTTCGTGCACCTCGGCGTGCACCTCGGCCATGCGGTGCGATGCCGCCGACGACATGGCCGTCGACGACGACGACGCGCGCGGCGACACGAGCGTCCACGTGTCGCGCAGGGTGGGAAAACGCGCCGTGCTGGCCGAGCTGGTGGCGGTGGCCGTAGCGGTGGCGGTCGGTGCTGCCGGCACGGCCGGCTCACTATTAGATGAATATCTCCACGACCCAGAATCATCATCAATAATATCGTCATCCTCCTCCTCCTCCTCGTCCTCGTCCGACGACAGCGACAAAATGCTCGTCTGCTGCAGGTCGCGCTCCATGCTGAGCGACGTGCGCTTGGACGCGCGCGACGCGCGCGACGTGCGCGTGTGCCGGCTGGAGATGCTGTCGGAGCAGTCGGCCGGGTGCAGCAAGCTGCTGCTGTGGCTGTGGCCGTCGGCCGAGGGCGCCAGCGAAGGTTCGGACGGGATGGATGGTGCCGACGGCGTCGATGATGGCACTGTGGACGGCTTTCCGAGAGCCTCGGCCCGCGTCAGGGCCAGCGTGTTCTCGTACCCTCCAAGGTAGGCGGCAATGTCCTTGTACGAGGGGGTATTGCGGGTGTGGTGACGGAAGGACGCGTCTGGGTGGCGGTTGCGTCCGTGCTGCTCGGGGGCCAGCTCTTCGTTGTCGTCCACATCGTCATTGGCGGCCAGCGCGGCAGCAGCAGCGGCAGCGGCAGCAGCAGCAGCAGCCGCTCCAGCCTCGGCATCCGCCTCGGCCTGCGCCTCGCTAAACACGTCGCGAAACGTCATCTGCGCATAGTGCTCGTACAAGTTTTGGAGTCCCGCCGCTTCCTGCATGGGCGTCGTCGTCGTCGTCAGCCGCTGGCTGCCAAAGGGCTTGCTGGCCTTGCCGGACCGTGTGGACATGCGTCGGGACGACTGGGCAGCAGCTGCTGCCGGGGCTGATTCTTCTCGTGTGGTGTCGCCAATGTCGTTGGCCGACGTCGTCTTGCGCAGTCGAGCGCGGGTTGACGCCGCTGGGTCGCTGGCCTTGTCTTTGTCTTTGTGACTACTATGGTGGCTTTTCTTGAGCGAATGCGTCTCGGTGGTGCCCTTGTCGGCCTTGTCGGCCTTGTCGGCCTTGTCGCTGCTGCTGCTGGAAAACATGCGGCTGAGGTCCAGCCGCGACGGCCTCTTCCTCGCCGTCTTTTTGCTGTTGTTGTTGCCGCCGTTGTTGTTGCAGCTGCCGCCGCCAAAAACACTGTCGTCCACATCCAGCAGCGAGCTCGCTTTCGTCGGCAAGCCCTTGGCCATGGCCGAGCTCGACGTCTGCTGCGAAATGTTGAGCGGCACTTTGGTCTTGTCGTAGTACGACACAATCGTGCTGGCCGAGTGCTTGCGGCGCACGCTGGACGCGTCGGTCATGGAGCCGACGTCTTGGCCGTAGTAGGGGCCGGCGGCGACACTGCCGTCGTCCACAATCTCGCTGCCATACACCACTTCGCGCGAGGCACCTCGCCCGCTGGGCGCCAAAAACTTGCGCGGCAGCACGCCCGACTCGCCGTCAAAGTCGCCGCCACCACCGTAGTGCCCGGGTCGTCTGCTCGATGCATGGTGGCTGCTGATACTGCTGCTGTGGATGGCAGCCGTATTGCCGTCAATCAGGCCAGTGTCAAACAAGTAGCCGTCTGGGCCGTCGTCGTTGCTGTTGTTGTTGTTGTTGTTGTTGTTGTAGTTGTAGCTGCATGCGAGGCCTGGCTGTGCGGCCGCATCCTCCGAAATACTAATGCTGATGCACGTGTTGGCCACCGACTGGGCGTCCCAGCCATGGACGTTGCTGTGTGCTGTGCTGTTGCGTATTGGTGATGGCTCGCGCTGTGATGGAGGAGGCGGTGGTGGTGGCAGCGACACAACAGGAACGATCGAGGAGGCTGCGTCGACGCTGATGTGCGAGTTGCCCAGAATCTTTTGGGCTTTGGTGAGCGGTGGTGGTGGTGCGGCGGCGGCCGCCGCGGTAGCAGCAGCAGCACCTGCCGAAGACGCGGCGTGGTGTTTCCGCCGCCCGGGCATGGGAAAGCTGAACCGAGGCATGGTCGCGGTGTTGTGGTTGAGGAGAAGAAGGAGAGAAGCTAGAAGCTAGAAGCGTAGAAAATCAAGTCGACCTCCCAGAACAGCCATGCGGCTCTGTTCTTGGGAGGGGACGAGACAGGGGCACGAGCAAGAAAGAGGTACTCGTAGGCGAAAAAAAAGAGCTATGGAGAGGTCATGGCCATTGCCCGGCGGATCTCTGATCTCTTTTTCGTGTTGCAGACGTGTACTCGTAAATTGCAGGCCGTGACGCACGTACTCGTACGCTGGGTCAGGCCAGACGGAAGGCTGCAGCAAAGACGGACCGAGCGGGCTGCAGTGGTGCCGACGCCATGTACGAGTACAAAAAGTACGTAAGTAAAAAAAAAAAAAAAGAGCCGTGTGAGACGTGCGAGACGTGGGATGGGATGGCAGGTGGCGACGATGCAGTGGTTCCAGGCCAATGGGCCAATATATTCCCAGCCGTGTGGCCCAAGTGTTGTCGAGTGTGAGTACGAGTACTCCGTACAGAAGAGAGAACGTTGCAGTGGACGAGAGAGAGAGCTGTGAGACAAAGAGATGGACTGTGGAGAGAGAGAGAGAGAGACAAATCGACGACAAGGCGTTCGGGATCGGAGGATTGTATTACTCGTGCTGAGTAGTTGTGGCCAGCTGCAAGGGGGTGTGTCAAGAAGAATGAGACGGTGGAAAGCGACACGGCAGCACAACGTCGGACAAGAAAATGAGAGAGGACGAGGTCGAGGAGGGAGATGTGAAAAGAAGCCAGCCTGCCCGAGTAAGGAGAACACTGTTGAGGGGTGCTACGGGCTACGGGCTACGACTACTCGTACGGAGTTAAACGACCCTACGGAGCAGGCCTCTCTTGGTGTTCTCACACTCTCACTCGACTCGTACGGAGTACTCCTCACCCTCGGACACCACGGCCAAAAACAAAGAGTGAGCCGGGCATGACCCAGGCGACATGGGTCAGCATCATGGCGAGTGGGCTGGGGTAGAAAAAAAAAAGCAGGCCAAACCAAATCAATTCCCACCCCCAAGACGCTGCACGAAGGAACAAAAAACAACGAGCAAGCATCATCAAATCTACGGGCATTTATCCACTGCCAGCGGGTACGCCTTGAGACCGAGATTGATCCAGTGTACTCAGTACCTGATTGCGTTAGTGCAGTGGAGAAGAGGCTAAAAAGAAAATGAGGAGAGGAGAAGAGGAGAAGAAAAGAAAAGAAAAGAAAAAAACGTGGGATGGCATGAGCAGCATGGAGAGGGAGATGAAAGGTACATTTGTACGAGGAGAGTGCTCCGTACGGAGTTGAGCACGGAGTTCAATACTCGAACGGAGCTATCATTCAGTACTCGTACTGAGTACGGAGTATGTATCAAGGGAGGCGGAGACGACGGCGTGATAGGACTTGTGCATGATGGCTCGAGGCTGTCCACAGCGGAGGCTGTCGACAAAGACCCAAAGGAGACGCCGGCAGGTCAAAGACAAAAAAAAAAAAAGCACAAAGGAGTCCAGACTTGCGAGTGTTGGGACCCACGCGCCACATGCTGCGAGTGTTTGTATTTGTTGAGATTTGGACGAATGGGGTTGGTAAAGTTTTTAAGAGGCTGGCTTAAGAAAATCAAAAGAAAGTTGTGTAGAAAAAGAAAATAGGGGAACGGCAGCAAAACTCGGCTGAGGAGGGCGCCGGGGCGAACTAACGTGGGACGGCATACGAGCATGAAGACAAAAGGACAAAGAAGGCTCGCTCGCTCGTGCGACAATACGCGTACGGAGTGCTCGTAGCGCACGTAGCGCACGGAGTTGGCGTGTTGCTGGGAGTCGAGACACGTACCAGAGATTGGAGCGGGACGAAGAGGCGAAAGGCAAAAAGTACGGAGTAAAAAAGAAGAGTAAGATAAAAAAGGAGATGAGGTCGACATCATCCCGGTCACGTGTCGTCAACAAGGCAAGACCGCCGACGAGGCTCCATGGGGCTGGGGTCGCAGCAAGAAGGGGGAAAGGAGCGAGGCGTTAGTCCACTTTTTCACTTTTGCACTTTCGGCCACTGTACGATAACGCAATACCACCGTCTTGTGCGTACGATACGCAAGTACGGCATATTTGGTCGATCCGTGCGGTGCGGCGTGCGTACTTGTACGGTAATGCGAGTACGAGTAACGCGTTCACGGAAATAGCTCCGTGTGAGCACGATGCTCAGATGGAGTACGATTACTCCGTACATATATATATCCGTACGATGCGTTTACTCGGTAGAGTACGACGTTTTAAAACAGGTCTCGTCCGTTCTTTTCGTTTCTTCAAGGGCAAGACCTACTCGTACCCACCTGCACAGAAGAAAATGGAAGGCGGCTGCTGAAGGGCTACTCATGCAGAAGGCGTGACCTCCCTCAGCACACTCACACAACTGTCGCGGGCCGCTGCACGGCCTGGTCCGCGCGCATATAAAGGGCAGCTGCAGCTGCAGCTCTGCGAAACAAGAACGCCGATCGTCACTCTACTCTGTACTCAGTACAGTTCAAGTCATTCCGGTCATCAAGTCAAATGTCAGACTCGGCGACGACAATACATCCGACGCCGAGTGCTCATTTCGTACGAGTACGAGTAGCAAATCCGTTGTGCAAAAAATACTCGTACACACTGCAGCTTGAAACCCGTTGCCTTTGCATCAGTTTCCGACCAAACTTGACCACTTCATGGTTCAAGAGCAATATTTCCATTTTGAAATCACGAAAAATCACGAAACTCTGAAAAGGGGGCATCCTTTAATAGTCAGTACGTCATAAGCACCGCCGTGATTACGAGTACCAGTCGGCGTTGCACGAATACAGAGTAACGAGGTCCTCTCGCACGGATACGCCACGGCCAATTGCTCCGTACGGACAGCTCGTAAACAAGCACTCCGCTTCAGAGCAACGTCGACGACACGGTTGCTTTGGACATGGGGACTGAAATTGTGAACGGCATTGATTTGCCAGGAGGGTACCACCCGTCCCAGCCACCCCTGTCGTTTTGTGTTTCTCTGTTTCTGGCATGCTCTTACGGCGTGCTCCGTACTGAGTACGAGTACGGAGTACATCCAGCCTTTTTTTCTCTTTCTCCCCTGCCATGCCGATCACTACAAGTACTCCGTACGATAAAGATCCAGGGCACCCTTGCATTTGGATAAAGCCGATTCAAGACTGCCGGGGCTGGGCGGACAAGAAATTAGGCGAGCAAAGAGGAATTGAGAAGAAAGTCACGGGCATGAATCTCGACAAAGAGAAAAATACAAGTTTGAACAAACGAGTTCACATTTACACAGTACACAGTACGATACGAACAACGCAAAGCGATGCTGCAGCCAGCCTTCTATTCCGTAATACAGGCAAGGATACCCGTGCCGGCTGTGACACTGACAAGGGCAGGGAACAGTGTTTTCTGACAGGGAGACCAAAATGGCAATCGGACATGAGCCGAAGAAAAGGGGGAGGAGAGGGAATGCAAAAGGAGAGGTCAAACGACAGCGACGAGAAGAGAGAAAAGAGTGAATAGAGTGAAAGGAGAGAAAGAAAGTTTGCTCATATTCACTTCGTACGGGTATGCAGTAGAATAATGAATCGAACCAAAGCAAACAGCCAAAATAGGAAATAGTCGATTCGCAAATACGATGTGCAATTTTATTTTCATCGTCATCCAGTCATCAGCCGTTAATTAGACGTAGATTGCACAGACGGCATAAGAGCATGTGTTATATTCTACTAATGCAGCCACGCGCCGACAAATGTACGGAGTAGTACGAAGCAGGGCCTCGCTTACAGTACGGTGTACGGAGCAGGCAGCATTTGGAAGAGCAAGTGGCGATAATTACAGCATCGTGAGTATGCCTGGACGACGGCGTGAGACAGAAGATGCGGCATCGACTGGCGCGAACAATCAAGTTGAACAAATGCAAGTTCAGACGACATTACGAGTACGATTGATTTGTCATGTGAACGGATCAAATACTACAATGGCATTGTTTGATGAAGCGATCATCAACGAAACCAAATTGCAAGACATGACGAACAAGGCGGGGAGAAGGACAGGAGGACCCAGGTGGACAGGTGGACAGGTGGACAGGATGCTCAACGTCCACGTTAATTCTCCGCTTGGTACAGCGCGTCACCTGTCTCCGCGTGAAACCGTTTCTTTCCCAAAACCGTTCCTGACATGTCTCGACTGTGGTTGGGACGTCGATCCCAGTCCCTTGCTTCCATTGTGGTCTGAGTCGATCATTGTTACTCTTTCAAGTCAAACAAGTCAAACAAGTCAAACAAGTCAAACAAGTCTTTGTAGAGCAGAACAATGAGTTGGAGTTGTCCATGCCGTTGCGAAACAATGAATGCAGACTGTTCATGTCGTTGTTAAACAAAGAATTTGTAGACTCTCCACGTCGTCATGAACGTGAACGTGAACAACTTGTCTCTGCATTGTTCATCCAGTGGTATATAATCATGGCTGATTTCTTGTCTGGCTTGGCTTGTCGATCATCACACAACAACAATCATTCACCGCCACTGACAACCACTTCCGACTCGCTCCCGCAATCGCCAACACTTGATCTCGATCATCCAACGGTAAGTATTTCTTTTCTTGTTTTTTTTTTTTTTTTAAAAAATGTGCGTCCACCACCATGCCCAGCCGTCTTGCCGGCCCTGTGGCCACTCGTACTGGCCGCCGATTGTCTACCCCGCGGTGCCCGAGCAGTCCATTATTGTCAGCGCGTCGCCCTGCACCACCAAGCGGCCCGGCTGCTTTTGTCGCGGCTGCTTTCGTCCTCGCAGCCCCCCCGATTCCTTTGTGTGTCCCCATGCGCCCCCAGCCGAGCCCTGTCCTTATTTTCTCCCTCCTTCTTCTTCTTTTTCTTCTTCTTGTTCTTCTTCTGGGCGCGTATCGCCGCCGTCGTGCGAAATCGGCCGCCAGTGCGTCCCCGACCGGTCCCTGCCCTGCTGCAAGTGCCAGGGCCATAAGACGGGCGGTGTCCTCCAGGTCGTCCACCAGGGCGGCAGCAGCAGCAACAGCTGCTGCCCTCACGAGCTGTGTTTACCGGCGCCGCAGCAGCAGCAGCAGCCCGCTGCCAACGACGACAACAACGGCGAACCAACAATCCAAAAATTCGACATCCTCGAGGTCCATATCGACATGGACGCCGTCACGCAGCCGGGCCAGGTGTACCGCAGCGAACGGGCCGCGATCGCCGAGCGCGCCGCCTGGGACGGCACCGGGTCCGAGCCCGAGCCCATGGAGGATGTGGTCTACTTTGAGCCAGTAAACTCTTCTTCTTCCTCTTCGTCGTCGTCGTCGTCGTCGTCGGGTGACGCCCAGCGCCAATACGACGAGTACAGTCCGTACATGGATGTGGACGAGGACTACTGCGGCACAGAGGCGCCGGCAGAGGTTGCCGCCGCTGCTGGGGCCGTTGTCGGTCCTTGGCTTGACCATATTTAATTGGATGTTGCCCTCGACAACGCGAGTAGTCTTCTCGTAGACCCGTAGGTATCGTAGTGTGTTGGTATCGTAGTCACGCTGGCCGTTGACTGTTTTTTTATATGGGTTGTTTTATTCTGGCGTTGGGTCGTGGTAAGTATTGTCTTGACTAGATTTTCGAATCACACATCACAGAACTATATGAAAAAGCAAAGACTAGAGTGTAATGTGTAATGTGACCAGACCAAAACGACAATACTGCCGTGCAAGTATATCCGAGCAAGGTGCTAGTTGACAGTCTCTAACAGCTGGGATCATGACAATGATAAGTCATCCGTGGCCAAACAAGGAGATGCCGTGGCAGCCAAAGATAGACAGACAAAACAACACCACAAGGTCAGGCATGAGGGCTCTGGCTCTGATGAGGAGCTGCCGAGCTTGCAATTGAAGCTTGGACAGTGCTGGGACTCTCTTGCTGCACAGGCTGTTGTTGCTGCTTGTGCTTCCCTTCATGCCTCTCCTTGACACACATGTATACAAGGAACATGATGGTGTATGTGTAGTTGTTATTGTAGTCGTTGCTATTGTCAAGGCAGTGCTGTACTTTCTGCTGCTACTGCTAACATGTAAGTTATTGAGCTGGACAACGAGAGAAGCATGATATATGTACTCGTCGGAGAAACATAGCAGGCAGGCAGCATCTTTGACTACATGTGCCTTGATGATATTAGACGAAATAGGCACTCGAATGCGAAAAGGAGCCGAGTCATCGAGATGCTACAAACCTGGCATATCGCCTTCATCAGCACATCCCAAATGGGCTGCAACCTGCGAAGCAAATAAACGTCGTGACCAGCTCGACGTCAACAACGTAAAAGGTGTCAACCGGAACGACAGACGGGATAATAGCTTGCCATCTCGCTTTATGCGTCCTAATCAGGAAGGCTGGTAATAATGACTGCAACAATGTTAAAACACCGACGATGCACATTGAAAGAGGTCTCTTATGAACATCTTATTTATTACCTTTCAATTCACTGTGTAATTTTTTTGGGGTTTTTTTTTCTCTTTCTATATGATTCAAAACTGTTCAGATTTTTTTATTAATCTAGTTTGAAATACCCATTCATATTGGCTTTTCAATGTACGAGTAATTATTTCACTGCCTCATATCATGCTATCAATATGCCATATCTTGTCGATAGGGTTCTGTCGATAAGCCTCAACTAGCCGTTATTCTCTCATCACCACCCACCACAACATCGCAACAGTGACAATGGTACTCTCCACCACCTGATATGCTTCGTATAAACCAATGTTAACTAACAATTAGGCCACCACCCCCACCGACCTCGTCTACCAGGTCGACGCCGCACGGCACACGCTCGACACCGTCGTCGAGGCCGTCCTCCCCTACAGCGAGCTGCCGTCGGCCAACAAGGCGCTTTTTAAGCTTCCGCCCGATGTGGCCGAGGAGGAGGACGCTGTTGCCGTTGTCACGCGCGCCACCATTTTCCATCCCCAGGGTGGCGGCCAGCCGTCCGATGTCGGCACCATGACCGTTGGCGGCGGCGGCGACGGCGGCGACGGCAGCGGCAGCACCTTTACCGTGCTGTCAGCTCGCATGGATGCCGTGCACCCGGGCCGCGTGCTGCACTTTGGCCGGGCCGGTCCGTCATTTTCGGCCAAAACGTTTACCGTCGGCGCCACGGCGACGCAGACCATTGACGCCGACCATCGCCTGCTGTGCTCGCGGCTGCACACGGCGGGTCACGTGCTGGGCGCGGCGGTGCGGCACGTCGTTGAACAGGAACAGGCAGTGCCCGGCTTTGACGAGCTCAAGGCGTCGCACATGCCGGGATCAGCGGCATGCGAGTTTCGCGGCGCCATCCCGGGCACATACAAGGAGCCGATTCAGCAGCGCGTCAATGCGTACATCACGCAAGACCTGCCCGTCGAGACTGAATGGTGGGACGCGGCCGAGTTCCGGCGGCAGGGCCTG
Organism: Ophiostoma montium; assembly: GCA_029299015.1. Taxonomy (NCBI): domain Eukaryota; kingdom Fungi; phylum Ascomycota; class Sordariomycetes; order Ophiostomatales; family Ophiostomataceae; genus Ophiostoma; species Ophiostoma montium. Next base: position 552,477 of record JANSMC010000001.1, read on the forward strand.
GCGCGGCTGATCCCGGCGACGCCGGCGGGCGCGACGCCGACGGGCGTGCCCGACAGCGACGACGGAAAATGGCGCGTGGTGCGCATTGTCGGGGCCGACGCGTACCCGTGCGGCGGCACGCATGTGCCCTCGACGGCGCAGTGCGGCGCGACGACGGTGACCAAGATATCGCGGTCCAAGGGCGTCTCACGGGTGTCGTATGCGTTGGGGGCGTAAATGATGCGAACAAGAATCAAATTAGATTAAGAGGATCTTTACACTTTGTCGCTCACGCTCAATCATCACGTCATGCCTCGTTACATTCCGTTTCCAAAACAAACCAGCTCGCCTCGCCACCTCCAACACCCACCAGCTAACTCCTTGGCCCCAGCACGTCGTATGGCTTGGACTCGGCGTCGGCGTGCACCACCGGCGGCTCGTCGTCGTATCGCCGGAAGCCGTCCGACACGGTGCACGCGGCCATCTCGGGCGCAATGATGTCGTGGGCATTGCTGCGGCTGGCCCCAGCGGCGCTGGCGCCCCCGTGGTGGTGCCCTTCCGTCTCCTCGTAGGCCGGCGGGTCCTCGTCATTAGTGGTGGTGGTGGTGGACCGCGAGGGTGCGGTGCTGCTGGCCTTGGCAAATGCCACCGTCTCTTCTTCCATGTTGTTGCCCATTGAACGGTGCCGGAAGGGCGACGGCAGGCGCGTCGAGGGGCCCGGCAGCGGCGACCGCCGGCCGTCATGAGCAGCAGCAGCAGCGGCGGCGGCGGCCGTCGTCATGGACGCTGGACCTTGTGCGTTTTGAGAGGCAGAAGCAGGAGCAGCAGGAGACATCTCGTCAGCCCCGACCTCACCATCCTTGTGCGTCTGCTGCTGCTGCTGCTGCCGCCGACGACTCAGACAGAACCATACCAGCAATGCCCCCAAAATGCCCACACCAACAACGGACCCTACGACGATACCCGCAATGGCTCCCGAGCCGAGTGCCCGATGACTGTGGTCATCGCCGTCGCTGTGGTCGTAGGCGGCACCCGTGGCCGTGGGCGTGGCCTGGATGTTGGCCCCCGTGACGGTCAGCGTGGCCGTGACGGTCGGCAACAGCGCCTCGGTGGGCGTCGTGGTGGCCCACTGGTAGTAGTCGCTGTAGTGCTTGGTGTAGTCGGAGTGAAAGACCTCGTCCCAGTCGACGGAGGCGGACGTGGGTGATGCCGGGGCGAGGGTCCACGGCGGCGTTGTTGTGCTGGTGGTGCTTGTGGTGCTTTCGGTGGCTGTGTAGAAGATGCCAAAGGGGTGAAGAGGTGCCATGATGGCTTTGGTGGTGGTGGTTACTACTAGAAGACGGCGGTCATCGGTAGAATTGAAGCATTTGCTAGTAGATGATGAGATGAAGACAGAATAAAGCTTGCAAGAAAATCAAGAGAAAGAGAAAAGCCAGAGAGAGAACCAGAGAGAGAACAGAGAACCGAGAACAACGCCGGGGCACCTGTCCTTTTACGCCAACGCACTCACGTCTGATACGGTCTCACTCAGCTGAGTGCATATATGTACGAGTATGTATGTTTCCCTTTTGTTTCCTGACGTGCGCTGCTCGGCACAGCGGCGGGGGGGGGGGCTGAGCAGCGAAACAAGGTTGTGTGACGCACGAAAGTTTACCAACTGTGTGATGTATGTCTCTGCTGCACGTTTGTTTTTATTTTTTATTTTGGGTTGATTTGATTTGATTTTGATTTTGATTTTACACGTTTCCTTTCATTCCCATTTTATTCTTCATCTTCATCGTCCTTCATCTTTTACTTTTCTTCTTATTTTCTCCTCCTCGCTGACCACCCCTCGCTCACCTCGCCTATTCCCATCACAGCCGACAGCCGGTCCCAGCCACCATCCACCATCCACTTTGATGCCAGTGCTGACCTGCAGCTGCAGCTGCAGCCGCACCTGCTACCCTGTCTCTGCATGCCGGTTATAAGCTCTGTGTCTTCTTCCTGCTTGTTCTTTTTTTTTTTGCTGTTTGTCGACATCACCAACGGAAGCGGGCAGTATTCAGGCATTTTTTATCAGTGAGAACTACCGAGTTTATCATTAAGAACATATCTCAACAAGACTGCCATCATCCTCAACGTCGGGTAGCGCCACGCGACAATGCCGGGCTGCCCCATTTGGGCCCGATACGAATAGAACGAATGGCGGCGAATTGCAACAAATTGCAACTGCAACGGCAGGCCGTAAAACGTTTAGCTGCATGTGCGCCTGTTGTCAGACCACACCGCACAATCCAGCGGGATGGAAAAGGAAAAGCTGATGCACATCTACGGAGACTGTCTTGGTGTCGGCATATGTGTGAAAACTGTGTGCAAATCATTCTTTTGTGCAAATTTGATAAGTCAGAGATGGGATTGGGCGACCTGATAATTGTAGAATTTCAACGATTTTCGTAGGCTCAGGTTTTATGATATCGTGAAATGATATCGTTGAACGAAAAAAAAAAGTTCTTTTTTTATTTATTCATTGTCAAAACGATATGCTGTTTCATGTCCAAATCAGCACCCGAGAACATAGCACAACTTGACAAAAAAACCACAAAAATGAGTTCAGCGAGTGATTCCATAACGACAACCATCAGAATGTCCAAAACTCGATTCCCACGAATCTACGAGTACGAGTACTCGTACTCTGCATCAACGCCCGTGACGTGGGTCCGCACGTTATGTTTACGACAAAATTCTCGCCTCAGGCTGGCCCCGCTAATCTTATCAGCACGGCAACCCCACCAAAATTTCTTTTCTCCATTTAAAATCCGTATTTTGGCTATATAATTCGACGCGCAGATAATCCTGACAAAACTTTTTTTTTTTCTCTCTCTGTGCCCCCCCATGGGCACGCCTGCCTCATGGCCCCTTCTCCTTCTATCTTTTCTCTTTCCCCTCCGTCTCCCCTCCCCTCCCTCTCTCCTTTCCTTTCTTTCTTTTCTTTTTCTTCCCTATCCTTTTCTCCATCCCTATTGAGTCCTGCACAATAGAACAACATGGACAGCCAAACCCTTGCCGCGCTGCTCCAGGAGAGCCTGATTCGTGAGTTCCATCCGTGTCTATCGTGGCATCCGGGCGAACCGATGCCGTGATGCCTCACTTTCTATCATCAGAACCAAATACTGACCATCCAGCCGATACCACCCGCATCAAGGCCATCACGGCACAGCTCCAAAAAGCCTACACACACGCCGAGACGCTGCTGACGCTCATCGAGATTGTGTGCACGCACAGCGATGTGACCGTGCGGCAGCAGGCGGCCGTGCAGGCGGCCCGGCTGGTGCCGCGGCACTGGCAGGCCCCGACGGCCGAGCAGAAGACGGCCGTGCGGCAGCACCTGCTGGACGCGACGCTCAAGGAGCAGAATGCCAAGTGCCGGCACTCGGACGCGCACCTGGTGGCTGCGATTGCGACGTGCGACTTTGACGACGGCGAGTGGCCCGAGCTGCTGCCGACGCTGTTTACGCTGGCGACGAGCGCCGACGCGCACCAGCGCGAGATTGGCTCGTACATTATGTACAGCACGCTCGAGGCCAACCCCGTCAGCTACAAGGACCACGTGCCCAAGCTGATTGAGCTGTTTGGCCAGATGATCAAGGACCCGGCCAGCGCCGACGTGCAGATCAACACCGTCATGTCCATTGGCGCGCTGCTGGTGCTGGTCGAGGGCGAGGACGAGGAGGACGAGGCTGCCATTGCGGCGGTTCGCGAGCTCGTGCCGCCCATGGGCCTGGTCCTCAAGAACGCCGTGGACGCCGGCGACGACGAAAAGATCCAGCAGGTGTTTGACGTGCTGCAGCAGTTCCTGGTGTTCAGCCACGCCTTTATCGGCAGCCACCTCAAGAGCCTCGTGCAGTTCATGATTGACCTGTCGGTCAACACGGCGGCCGATGAGGACGTGCGCGTGCAGGCCATGTCGTTCCTGACGCAGGTGGTGCACTACCGGCGGCTCAAGATCCAGGCCATGAAGGAGATGCCGGCGCAGCTGGTCATCAAGGCCCTGCAGATCCTGGTCGAGATTGGCGACGAGGACTCGATCGACGCCGAGACCCCGGGTCACCTGGCCCTGAGCCTGCTGGACGCCCTGGCCAGCAACCTGCCGCCGCGCCAGGTCATGGTGCCGCTGCTGGACGAGTTCCCCAAGTACGCAACGTCGCTCAACCCGGCCCTGCGCAAGGCCGGTATCCTGGCGCTGGGCAACTGTGCCGACGGCGCGCCCGACTTTGTCAACACGCAGATCAAGACGGTGCTGCCGCACGTGATCCAGCTGCTCAACGACAGCGACGGCGTGGTGCGGCACGCGGCGCTGGTCGGCCTGACGGGCCTGGCCGAGCAGATGCCCGAGTCGATTGCGCAGGAGCACGCGGCCATTATGGCGGCGCTGACCAACAACCTGCAGGCGGCCATGGTGGCCAACAGCGACGAGGAGGTGGCCAAGAAGAACAGCCAGGTGATCCGGGCCGTGTGCGCGGCCTTTGACGCCATCTCGGACGGGCTCAAGGCCGACGCCATGAAGCAGTACGCGCTGCAGATGATTGAGCCGATTGGCCACCTGTTTGGGCACCCGGACCTGCGCGTCAAGATTGCCGGCGCCGGTGCGCTGGGCGCCATTGCCGAGTCGCTGGAAAAGGACTTTGCGCCGTACTTTGACAAGAGCATGCAGGCGCTGGGCGCGTACGCGACGATCAAGGGCGAGGAGCTGGAGCTGCAGCTGCGCAGCGCCGTGTTCGACTCGATGGCGCGCATTGCCGTGGCCGTGGGTGCGCAAATGTTCCAGCCGTACGTGACGGACCTGATGCACGCGAGCGAGGAGGGCCTGCAGCTGGACGACGACCGGCTCAAGGAGAGCTCGTTCATCTTCTGGTCGTCGCTGAGCAAGGTGTACAAGGCCGAGTTCAAGCCGTTCCTGCCGGGTGTGCTGACGGCGCTGCTGGCGGCGATTGAGGAGAACGACGACGACGTCGTGATCAACCTGACGGACGAGGAGAAGGCGATGCTGGCGGCGGGCGGCATCACGGGCAACGTGACGGTGGGCGGCAAGAAGACGCGGATCGAGGATCTGGATGCCACCAAAGCAAACGGCGGCGGCAACACCAGCGACGATGACGAGGACGAGGCTGCCCTGCTGGCTGACCTGATGGCCGAGGACGACGACGACGACGACGACGACGACTGGGCCGGCATCGACAGCGAGGCGCAGGAGAAGGAGGTGGCGATCGAGGCGCTGGGCGACGTGATTGCCAATGCGTGCGGCGAGGAGGAGATGCAGCAGTACCTGGAAAAGGCGATTGACGTGGCCGTCGATCTGACGGAGCACCACTACGAGGGCGTGCGCAAGGCGGCGGTCAGCATGCTGTGGCGGTCGTATGCGCGCGTGTGGCAGCTGACGGAGGAATCGACGGGGGCCAAGTGGGAGCCCGGGTTCCCGCCCAAGGCGGCGCCGACGCCGCTGCTGGCCAAGATGGCGGAGAAGATTGTGCGTCCGACGATTGACCTGTGGACGGACGAGAGCGAGCGGTGAGTTCTTTTTTTTCTTCTTCTTTTTTTCTTCTTTTTTTCCTGCGTCTTTTCTTTTTTTTCCTCCCCCCCCGACATGATGACATCTATACGACACCCAGCTCACTCAGACGCTATGCGTATGCTGCGAAACCGTTTTATCTACCTGTCTGATCGACTTCTTCCTTTTTATCACGTTGTTCAATCCTCATGTTCTGAGCACCCACTAACATCCCAGCGACGTCGTCACCGACATCAACCGCAGCATCTCGGCCGCCCTCGACGTCACCGGCCCGACGGTCATTGCCCAGGAGGGCGTCATCCAGGAAATGGTCAGCGTGCTCGGCAACATTATCACGCGCTCGCACCCCTCGCAGAGCGACGGAGCCGACGAGGACGGCGACGCCCAGGTGGCCGAGGAGAGCTCCGAGTACGACTGGCTCGTGGTGGAGACGGCCCTCGACGTTGTCGTCTCGCTGGCGGCCGCCATTGGCCCGGCGTTCGGCGAGCTGTGGAAGATCTTTGAGAAGCCGATTGTCAAGATTGCCGGGTCCAACGAGTCGTACGAGCGGTCGGCGGCCACGGGCACGATTGCCGGGTGTGCCAACAGCATGGGCGCGACGGTGACGCCGTACACGACGAGCCTGCTCAAGCTGATACTGCGGCGGCTGGGCGACGAGGACGTCGAGACCAAGAGCAACGCGGCGTTTGCCGTGGGCCAGCTGATTGTGGCGTCGACGGACAGCGCCACCTACCTGCAGGCGTACCCGGCGATCCTCGAGAAGCTGGAGAGCATGCTGGCGGCCGACGACGAGAGCCACCGGCTGCACGACAACGCGGCGGGCGCCGTGACGCGCATGATCACGGCACACCCGGACCAGGTGCCGATTGGCGACATCTTGCCGGCGGTGGTGGCGCGGCTGCCGCTCAAGGAGGACTTTGACGAGAACAAGCCGATTTTCAGCTGCCTGTACCACCTGTACCAGCACAACGAGCCGACGGTGCAGGCGCTGACGCCCAAGCTGGTGCCGGTGTTCCAGGCGGTGCTGGGCGAGCCCGAGGCGCAGCTGGACGCGGACACGCGCGCGCTGGTGCAGGAGATTGTGTCGAAGCTGTAGCGGCGGGATGAGGCAGACTTATCTCCGGTCGTCAGATGAGCTGGACCACCAGCAGATGACTCTGAGGTGTCTATAGGGGACACCTACGACAAGACAACGACGTTTATGAGGGAAGGGTACAGAAAAGCTTTGAATTTTGGTGGATTTGGTTTTTGGTTTGGTGGATTTTGGTTGACTTGGTTTCTTTTTGATTTATTGGCACTTTATGTTAGAAGGACTCGCGCGTGTCCTCGCTCTCACTACACATTCCCCTTGTTGTTCACCTCATACATTTCCTTTGTTGATACCTGCACGATGAGCCTTTTTGAGCATTCTGTTGTGATTCTGTTGTGAATATGTTGTGAATGTGTTGTGATTGCATTTGTGATTGCATACTGTTTTGATTTGCACATGTCTACTCTTCGTCGCTGAACGCTTCCTCGTCGATAAACACATTGTCATCCTCGTCATCGTCATCGCCACCACCACCACCACCGAAATACCCCCCGTGCTCCGCCGACATGTGCCGGTAAATGTCCCTCTCGGCCACCTCGGCACCGCAAAAGAAACACCAGTGCGCACCGCAGCCCGGCACCTCGCACGCAATGTGGTCGCAGCCGCCCATCTTTTCCGTTGGTGTCGCGCACTTGGGACACGCCTTGATGCGGGTGCCGACAATGCTGTCCGGGGCTGCTGCTGCCGCTGCATCGCTGCACTCGGCACATTGCCAGTTCTGCACCCTTACAGCACCACCACCACCACCACCACCACCACCGTTGGCCGCCGGCGCACACACGCGCTCTGCATACGGCTTGGCCAGCCCGCAGTCGCGGCACCAGCCATAGACCCACGAGCCCGCATTGGCCACGGCGTCGCGCAGGCCGCCCAGCGTGTGGATGCCATGGCCGACGGACCGAATGATGGAGGGTGCAGGCTGCCGACGACAGAACGGACAGCACAGCGCCGCAACATTGACCAGCCGACCACGCCCGTTGAGGCCGTACCAGCCCGAGGCACAGCCGCGGCAGATGCGCTGCGTGCACCCTTTACGGCCACAGGCAGGTCGCAGCTTGTGCCGGCGGTCGCGGTGGCCGTAGAACGTGCTGAAACAGAGGCTGCAGGACTCGCCCTGGGCACGGCCGTCGCCACGGGTCACCCAAGCCCGCAGCTCGGCGACGACGGCCGCGGCGCTGTGGACGTGCTTGCTGTGAAGGGTGAGTTGTATGTCGTTGTCGTTGTCGTTGTCGTTGTCGCCGTCGCCGGTGCCCAGGGGAAACAGCTCGACGGCGTCGGCAAACCCGTCGACGCCGGCCGTCGTGGCCGTGGAAAACAGGCTGCGGTCGGCAGAAAGGGGCCAGGGGATTTTGTCGTCGTCGTTGCGCAGCAGCCACGCCATGCCGTTTTCGGCGACCAGGTCGCACGCCGTCGCCTTGGCGTTTTTTATTGTCGTCGTCGTCCCCGATCCGGATGTGCAGTGGTGGCAGACATACGAGCCGGCCTCGAACCCCTCGGGCCGGTACGCCACGGGCCAGATGATGCGCGACAGACACTTTGTGCACTCCACCACGGGTGCCGAGCTCTCCTTTTTTTTCTCAGGTCTGACCGACTTTTGCTCCACCGACAGCCCATCGCGCCGGCAGTACCAGCACTTGGGCCGCTGCGCCTGCAGCATGTGCGGGTTGTACACGACGTACTGGGCCTGGCACTGGCGCACGGCGCACTCGGCCCACCAGATGCGTTTCTTGTCACCAGCATCGCTGGCCGCCACGTTGCTGCGCGCCATGCGGGCCTGCTCGTCGGCGGTGCGGTAGCGGCGGGCTGCGGGCACCTGACAGCACAGGCCGCAGATGCCCTGTTCGTCCTGTTCGTCCTCGCTCATAATGGTGACGGACCGCGGGAACCGACAAACCCGGCAGACGGCCGTCGGGCCCAGCAGCGCCTTTGTCTTGGCGGGCCGCCAGCCGACGCGCACGGTCAGCGTCGTGCTCATATTGGCCACGAGCCGCTGGTAGTCGACGAGGCGCGTGAAGAGGGCACGGTCGGCGGCAGACAGCACGTCTCCGACCGTGTTAGCCGTCCCCGCCGCCACACGCGCCGTGTAGTCGCGGTCGGCGGCCAACAACAGGTCCAGACAGCTCACATTCCACGTCTCGGGCACGTCCAGATTGTTCCAGTGCGCGCTGAACTGCACGAGCTCGCAGTCGGCGGCGTCCCTCAGGAAAGAAATGCCCATGCGCAAGGCCAGAGCAGCCACGAGGGCCGCCGGCCGCGCCGACAGCAGCGTTCCCGGGACCATGGTGTGCAGCAGGACGCGCCAAAAGTGGCGGCCGCGGGCGGGGGAGGCCAAGGCGACGGGGATGAGGGGGATCTCGGACTCGTCGGACTCCTCAGATTCATCAGAAAGATTCTCGGAGACAGCCCTGCGAATATGTGCCGGCAGGTCGGCCTCGCTGGCGGCATAGGCCAGACGCGTCAGCACGCGGCCGACGCGGCGCAGGATGCGGCCGTCGCACGACCGGCCAATCTCGAGCAAGTCGGCGCGGGTGAGGTTTTCTTCGTCGTCGTCGTCCTCATTGCAAGACGGATCCAGATAGACACACGGAAACCGCTCGCCCGCCGGCACCGTCGCCAGCACCGCCCGAATGTCGCCCACAAAGTCGTACGAGTCCGCCAGCCACGCCTTGGCCGCCGCCTTTTCGTCGGCGTCTTTGATTTGCTCGATGCCGGCGCTGAACAGGTCCAGCAGCCGCGAGCGGTTGTTGTTTTTCCGGTCGCTGCACACGGCCCGCCACAGCGTGCCAAACACGCTGTTGCGCGTGACGGCGGCGGCGCTCTCTTGTAAAATGCGCTCAAGCTTGCGCGTCGCAAAGGCGCGGTAGGCCGCGTCGGTCTTGTAGCGCGTGGCGGGGTCCTTGCTGTCCTTGAGGGATCTTCCGACGACCGCCGCCGCCCGCTTCATGGCCGACGATGCCTCGAGCAGCCGGGGCAGGTCGTGCCGCACGGGCCGCATGCTTTTGCTGCTGCTGCTGGTCCGCGGACAGTAGTGCCAGATCCGCCGGCAACCATCACCCATCCCCAGGTACTTGCTGGCGCGCTCGTCCGTCTCGCTCAGCAGGTCGGCCATGTCGGCGTTTGCAGTCTCGGACCCGTCATCGGCAAAGTGCGCAAACGTCAGCGGATACTTGTCCGACGAGCACTGCCACGCCTGAAAGGCCAGCCACGCCGCCCGGGCGCGTTCGTCGTCGCTGGCATCGACATCAACACTCAACGCGCTCCTGGCAACCCCCATAAGTACCAGCACCAGCGCAATGCTCGCCGTCGAGATGCTGACGTCGGTAAACGAGTCGGGGATCCGCAGGCACGCGCCGCCGGTGCACGCTGCCAGGTACACAAACTGGCTGTCGCTCCAGCTCTCGCTGAAAATATAGACGCGGGCTTTTTTTCTTTCAACACCCTCCGGGCTGCGACTGCCACCCAGCGTGTTGGCCGCCGACACCCAGTCGGCAAACAGCGCATCCGCGGGCCCGTACGGTGGTGTGCCGCGGGTAGCACGCATTGTTGTCAGATCACCATCACCAACTCGGCCCGTGCTCAGCATCTGCTTCTCCACCGCGTAGTACAGGCTGCCGCCGCGCAGGCTCGCCATGTGCGGGATCGCGTCTGTGTAGAGCAGGAGGATGGTTTCATCGTCGTTGTCACTGCTGGGCCGCATCTTCTCATACGCCAAAGCCAGCCCCGACTTGCACGCCTCGGGCCCGTCGTTGCCAATGCCGCTGTCGAGCGCGAGGCCGTGCACAAACGCGAGCAGCCGGTCGAGGGACGTTGTGTCGGCCTTGGAGTCGTTGTCGGCCTTGGAGTCGTTGTCGTCGCCGCCGTCGTCGCCGTTGTCGTCGCCGTCGGCTTCGCCGCCGGCATCGCCTCCGCCCATTGAGTACCACCCCGACCACTCCGTCAACGACGCGCAGCAGTAGTCGCGGTACGCCACGACGCCGATGCGCGCAAAGCAGCCCGTCAGCTCGGCCACGTGGATCAGCTCGGGCACCGACTTGCGCAGGCTCTCGAGGTACTGGCGCATGGAGTCGGTGGCATCGAGGACGATGAGCAGGTCGGTGGAGGCCATGGTGGGGGGATGAAAATGGTAATCTATTTATAAGATGAGTAGATGGCAGGGATGAGGAGATGTAGATTGTTCATGATGAGTGGCAATGGTAGACGCTGCTCTATATAGAGATGGAGAGATTGCCAACTCGTCGAGGGTTGGCCTCACAGCCGGCAGTGGCCTCAATCGAGCCACCACGATGGCCTCGAGTCATTTCGTTTTTGTTTTTATTTTCGGCCTTAACTAACGATGAGGCCATCCTTTGCCTTTGCGAGTCAGACATGCAGTGCAGTCGATTTGGACTGTCAACCGCAGATAAACCTGTACCCCGACGTCGCATCGGCCAAGATAGCCCACTGAGGCCACCTCCCAACGCCACACGGCAGCTCCTCGACGCATCTTTGTATCACTGGCGACTATCCTATATGTAGCAGTAGTAGCTTTCTTCACATAATTATCTCTCGGAGGTACTATGTATCTTGTGCTATGCACTATTCAATAATAGGGTAGTGAAACTATATCCTACTCCGTACACAATCAACAGCAGCTTTTACGCTCCCAATTCACTGATTGATAGCCATCCGCTTATTCCCGTCTGTAAAGGTATCTACTGCATTTTTATCTTACAAACGTACAAACGATGAATTCTATCTTATAGGAGAACAACCTGACCGATATGTATATCAGGTAAAACTCTTAGGACACTATTTAGGAGGAACTGTCTTTTTGGACTGGTACATGAATCCGTGCAAACATACTGGCCAAGGGCATGCATCTTCTCAGCCAATACTATCGTCGCTATTTTCATTGTTAGTATCCCCTACCCGTTGGTTTTTTATCGTATCGCGGCCCTTACTTTCGACTTTTATCGCGATACCGTATTTGTACTTGCTTTCATACGTAACGCCGCGAAAATTACGAAGCCCGAGAAACGGGATGGATGTCGTATAGATTTGCCCTTTTCCTCCTCTGCCGCCTTGATACTCGTAGCTACTCGTACAAGTGTAAGGGTCCTACACACGTAATTAGTCACGTACCAGATCACCTGACTTCGTCACATGTTCACGCACGTGAATTACGGTTGAGCATAGGTGAGGTAGTGCAGATGGACCATTTGACCACAAATTTGATATATAAGACCACACCCTAGGGTGCAATTTCAATATCACATGATAGCCGAAAAGTGCATAATCTACAAATATGTAAGTAACCATATAGTAGCGGGTACCGTATACACTCATTTATCGTTAAGGCTTTATTGTATTTTTCGTATTTATGTATTTGTCGAATTTGTCGAATTCATCGTATTTATCGTAGTCGTACTTGTCGAATTGTCGTACTTGTCGTACTTGTCGTACTTGTCGTACTTGTCGTACTTGTCGAATTGTCGTACTTATCGAATTGTCGAATTTGTCGTACTTATCGAATTCATCGTACTTGTCGAATTTGTCGTACTTGTCGAATTTATCGTACTTTTGTCGAATCCATCGTACTTGTCGTACTTGTCGAATTCATCGTACTTGTCGAATTTGTCGAATTGTCGTACTTGTCGAATTGTCGTACTTGTCGAATTGTCGAATTTGTCGTACTTGTCGAATTCATCGTACTTGTCGAATTGTCGTACTTGTCGAATTTATCGTACTTATCGAATTGTCGTACTTGTCGTACTTGTCGTACTTGTCGTACTTGTCGTACTTGTCGAATTTTTCGAATTTGTCGTACTTGTCGAATTGTCGTACTTATCGAATTGTCGAATTTGTCGAATTTATCGTACTTATCGAATTGTCGAATTT